>OY728119.1:220790965-221226481 GCA_963277665.1 Viscum album
GTTAATAAATTGAGCATTGATACCTGCATTAAGAGTTCCACCTCTAAAAACATTCTTGACAAGCCTACCAACATCGTCCTGTGGATAACATCCCAATAGCATTGGAAAAAATACTTCGTGAACCCATCCGGCCCAGGTGAGATGTCCTTGTTCAAACCAAAGACAGCCTCTTTAATTTCAGAATCCAGGGGAATGGAGGTGAGGAAAGAGTTGTCTCCCTCTGTGACTAGTTTTGGTATGATGTCCTCCATAAGATCAACATTCCTTGGTGGTCCATTAAAGAGCCCCATGTAGAAAGATACAACATGAATGGAGAGCTCTTGCCTGCTATCCAAGATTTGGTCCACATCCTTAAGGAGAGGGGCCTATTGGTTTTCCTTACCCTTAGAGGGTATGAAATAACTTGGTGTTTCTATCCCCCTCCCTAAGCTATATAACTTTGAAGACATTTCTGTTGATGTTGTCCCTAAGCCTTAAAAGATCCTACAGTTTGGAGGACATCACAACTTCCTGAAAAATATCACCGAAGAAATTGTTGTATGAAAATCATGAAGGGAACATTTGGGGGACTCAATGTATCCCTCAAGCGAGTTGAATTTAACCTTTCTCCAATCCCTCAAATTGCTCTTGAGAATCTTTAGTTTAAAAATACTGATCAGAGGGTTAGCATTGGTGTCACCCAGGTTCCAAGTATCTTGAACAATTTTAGAGCAATCCAGAAGAGCTTCCCAGACATTATTAAACCTGAATGGAGGAGTTTGTCTCTCTATATTGTCAACCAGACTCACCAAAATAGGGTGATGATCAGATCTGTGCTTGGATAGTGTTGTGCATGAAAGTGTTTTCCAACTCCCAAGAGAGGCTTCATTCACAAATGCCCTGTCAATTCTACTTGCCCTCATTCCATTTAGGTGCCTTCTATACCAAGTAAACTTGGAACCAACGAGGTTAATTTTAATAAGATTCGCCTCTTCAAAATAGGCTATGAAGTCTCAGATAGAAGCATTACTGTAAACATGAACTATTTTTTCATCTGCATGGAGGATGGAATTGACGTCCCCAAGCATCACCCAAGGCTCATTGATAACACTATACATGCCCTTCAAATGAAGCCAAAGGAACCACCTGTCAATATAGTTGTTAGAGGCATAGATCACAGAGAAAAAACATTTATGTCCATTTTTGAGAAAGGTACAAGTGATAATCTGATCCTCAATATGCACAATAGTAGGCTGTTCCACAGAGATATGGACCAAGAGACAAAGTCTATCAGAAGAAGCTACAGGCCGAGATACCCCCAGGAATGAGAATCCCCTCCCAATTCTGAAGATGTCCTGATTTAAATAATTAAAATTTGGCTCAAAGAGACCAATAAAATCAGGTTTATACCTACCTACCAGGAGCCATAGGAAACGTTGAGTGCCGGGGTTGGCTATTACCTAGAAGTTCGAAAAAAGAATCTTCATTTTAATTTTGACATGGGGGTGAGTCCACCTTTTCCTTTCGTTCCCATTTTCCTCATTGATTTCCTAGTAGGTTCAGTTTTAAGATTCAATACATCAGATTCTGCTCCTTTTGTACTATTGTTAATGTAGACTTGGGTGGGGAGTGATGTCTCCCCTTTCATCCTGCCCTTGGAATGGGTTTCCAAAGCGATCGTGGCAGCCATTTCCTGGGCATGTAGGTCACCTGAGAGACATCCTAGCATTGGATAATCCACTGAAATGGGAATGTCCAAAAGCATGGAATCATCTAGATCAAGAGCAATGAGATCAAGTAAATAAGTCTCAGCCTACACTTAAAAAATAGTAGATGTGATATTTGTTGATAAAGCCAATAAAACAGATGAAAAGTCATTTGAGATAAGGTCCTGTCTATCAGGAACAAGGGGAAGAATAGAGGATTCATCCACAAGCTGTTTCCTTTCTTCTTATTCAACCAAAACAACCCAGGATGTGCCTGAATTGTTTATTTTCTCCAAAGACATTCCATTTGGATGATCAGGTTCGTCCTTCCTCCCATAAACAACCCGATTTTTCTTTTTGGACTTTGAGACCTCTGTCTAAGATGTGGAACTGATAACTGGCTTGACCAGCTTGTGGAACACTAGAGTCACTAATAAAATGGTCTAACATCTTTCAATGATCACAGAACTTAGGTAGATTCTCAAATTTGAATCTGATCTCCAGCTGGTGATCATTTTCAACCAGGGACACCCGGTCTGGAGAAGGAGTCTCCATATTAATTTCAATCAAAACTCTTTCATACAATCCCAGATCACCACTAATAGTGCGATGGTCAATTTTTAGGGGGGGTACCTATTCCAGAAGAAATATCATTGAGGATCCTTAGATTTCAGTAGACCTAAGGGAGCCCATGAATCCTGGTCCATACTTGTTCCACTGAGTGCCTTTGATTAAACAGATTGAAGTTGGTGTCCCATTCGGAAAGCCGGAAGAACCCAGGCTTCAAATTGAGGTTTCTGAATCGCCAAGTCGCATCAAAGTATTCCTTTCTCTCCAGAATAGCATGGAAGAAACCTTTTCCAATTGGAATAATCCTCCAACGTGAGAAGCTCCAGCAATGGGAGATACGGAGTTTTAGGTCAACATAGGACCAAGGTTTCGCGCCCCTATCATATGATATGCGACCAAGAATTGAGAACTTACAGAGTTCCGTCCATTAAAGAATCTCCTCCGGATCCGCAACCACACTGATAGATCCATCACCCGAGCAATGAATCACAGGAGATCTGTTTGAGATAGCCGAAGAAGATGAAGAACCGGCAAGAGCCTCCACAAACGAAATAGCCTTGCAAGTCACAGTAGAAGGACCAGATCTATTCTCATCCAAATGAGGCAAGGTCGCTGAAGCCCTACCACCCTCGCCGGATGGAGTCTTTGAGGGAGGTATGAAAACCTCTTTTGGGTCAAAGTAGCAGTCGGATCCGCCATCAAATGGTTTATTATTATGTTTAGTAATGATTTCTAAATATACGTGTCATGGTGTGTTCATTTGAATGTTTTATGATCTCATTGAACACAAATGTATGAATTTAATTATGAGATGGCTAATCCCTTAATTATATATCTCTATAATTCATTTGGAAATGAAATAATTATCATGATATAATAAGGTTTTGAATGGGGAGTTAACCTAGTAAGATTAGGTTCTTTGTCCAATAAGAGTCTTAGGGGTAAAGATTGACTAAAAATGAAGGAATGAAGAGTGAACCCAGCACACTATGATATTATTAGAAGTGATAGTTGACTAAGGAAATGATTTTCTATTCTTACGTTCATCGAAAAAACTTATGTCTTGTGATTATGATATGTTTTATTGGCCAATGATTGATTATCTATGACTCCACGCTTTTATGTATTATGTCTTTTTATTGATAAAAAGTTATTCCAAGATTCATAATTGTGATCTGTGAATTGAAGGGTATGATTTTATAATGTCAAGATCGTGTTCTCATACCATTAACAGTATATTATACTCAATTATTATCATTTATTGATATCTCCTATGTTTACCCATACCGAGCATCCGAGCTCACCCTTTGTTATATTTCCCTTCCACCGATTATGGAGAAATATTTGAAGTATTTTTTTTCTATGATTTGTGATATTTTATGAAGAATGTAATGTGAAATAATTAATATCATTTATGTACCAATCGTTTATGAACCCAAGTTTCCAAAGACACTAAAACTTTGTGGCACTAATGTGGATCGTATTTATTTGTAACAGATATATCCAGTAATAAGTAATTATATATGAAAATTATTGGTCGATATAACCTTACCCGACATATTCTGATATATTTTGATATGTGGTATGGTACCATATTGAGTTTTTTCTTGTACGGGTCGACATGTGTTTGGAACGAGATGACATATTTCCAACATGGGATAAAGAATGTTTTGTCGGGTGTCTTGTTCACCTAGTTAGCACATGATAACTCGACATGAATGTTTATTTTCTATCATTTATGTTCCTCATGCATACACACAGATATACATGATTATATTAGGGGAGCAAAGTGAGACCATACCGAGATGTATCTAATAGACTTTGCGTGGGAACTCTGGTGCAAGTGTAGACTTTATATCTGTTTTACAAGCCAGAGGAGAAGATGTGTAGTTGATGGGGCTGGGGCATATTGATGAAGTGTTAACAAATAGGATTGAGGTAAGTGGTAAACCATCTTGAATATTTTATTACTTTTTTTATATACGGTATCTTCATATTTAGAGATGAGATTAATAATGACTCTAATCTTTTTTTATAATATTTTTTTACAATTATAGTTGTATTGTTTGTGAATACTCTGGTTATTATGTGGATGAAGATTTTTTATTTAAACTAATATTTTACTTTGATTTTAGGGTATTTCCCCCCCAATGTTTGACGTATTACCTCACCACTAGTTGAAAACCACTTGCCTACAGTGTGGCATGCCTGAGATCATGTGATACTCTGACCCAAACACTATTAAGTGATTTTAGGCCCAAACTTGAAAAAGTGTATGGATATACATAAGAAGGTAAGGAATATCCTAGATTTCAACCTTGAAATTGATGGAATTATAATATTAATGAAATCAATATTTATCAGTTCAATAACATATTTAAAACTTTATCTTTTTTATTATAAAAACCCGAGATTTTATGATATATTCTCAATAAATAAATTTCTTTGATAGCTTGCATGAACGCAACAACGAGTTTAAGAGAACCAAAAAAATCTATTAAAATATTATTACTTAAAAATTAAATCATTTTTGAATTCATTATGTCAATATTACCTTTGGTTTATGTTTTGGGTTTTTAATGTAAAATTTTATTTTTCAGTGAATGATGAAAAATACCAATTTTTGTAAAACTATCATTTCTTTTAAATGAAAAATACCCATAATGATATTAATTAAATCATAAATTAATCTATGAATAATGTAGTTAAATTTTTATAATATATTACATTTGAATCATTATTATACATAATTTTAGCATAAGTTCATTTTTTGTCTTAAAAAGACATTTTTCAGAAACTATTTTTCATCTCATTTTGTGGGTATATATATAAATTAGCTTCATTCACTTCTCTGAATTGAATATAATAAAAATTATTTATTATTTTGAATTAGTAGAGTCAAATTTGGTAAATTTTTCCCATTTATTTTAGGCCATTATGAATAGTAATAGTGGAAAATTTTATCACCTCAATAAAGAGAAAATTAGAAAATTAAGGTTGAAAATAATTTGTTAAGGCACTAAAAATATATCCAAAACAATCCTTTTTTTTATTGGACGAGTCTATTTCATCCATAATCATCCCAAATTAATAAATTTTTCCTTTTTCCATTTAGATTTGATTTTGACCTTAATTATGTTTAAGTAAATGATAAAGTTTAAAATGTCATTCTCTTGTTTTTAATAACAATAATATTGTTTTTTAGTGATAGAATCAACTTATGTTTAGTTATAAATAGTCATTTGGAATATTAAATTATTGGTTTTATCGTGGTAATTTGTTTTAAATTTATAGTGACTAAATAATTATATTAAATTATTACAAAACACCGACATAATATATATTTAATTAATAGAAATATATAATAAATGATATTAAAATATTTTAAAGTAATATACATTTGATGGATTAAACTATTAAAAACATTTTTATGATAAAAAAGACATTTTAGGAACATTTTAAAGGATTGTATTTAGATTCCATATTTTTCTTGGTGTATATAAAGTCAAATTAAATGAATTGTCACGACCACACCCTAGATGGGGCTCAAACCGCAACTACCCCAAGCCTGCCTCCATAGGCCAGTGGGTAGAGACAAGAACCGATGGGCATAACATAAATGGGAGGCCTTTACCTAAGTACATGTATGTACACACACAACTATCTTTATATAGAAGTGAAGAGAGAGTAAATGTAAAAGAAGCAAAAAGCTAAGGGAACAACCATGCATGCAAAACCTCTAGACAGTACAATAGTGCGATAGTGTAAACTGAAAAGTAAAGGGGAAAATACATGCCCAACCAAAAATATGTCCCAACCTGAAAAACATAGAAAAGCAAACTACTGAGAAATCTCATCTTCTGAATCCCAAGCTGCAACCATCGTACGTGGTCCAAAATACCTGATATCCCTAAGCTCCTCTAAAGTCACCGCAAACCTGTCTGTTGTCTACATAAGACATGACATGTGTGGGAAAATCCCAGGTAGGGGTGAGTATATACTTACCTAGTAGGAAACCCTAAAAGATGAAAGGGGATGAGTAAGAGATACAATAGGAAAAAAGACAGTAGATAGTACATATGATGCAATATATGGTGAAAGAGATTAACTCAACCCAACCAAGAGAGAGAGAGAGAGAGAGAGAGTAACCTCATAAAAACACAAGTGGATCAACATGGTGAGTAAATTAACTACACATCGAGTCTTTTCCACCTATAGCAGGAGAGTAGAATCATCCAACCACAAGAAGCTAAACACAGAAAGCATGTGACATACCCCACGCATATTCGCAACCCATGGAAGAAGAGTAACCAAATCCAAAGGTGTGGATATAGGAGAGTATATATATATACATATTCTCAGTCAAATAATCCCAAATACGAGAGAAAGTGGATCTCCATATCATAGATCATCCCATAAAGAAGTGTCACCAATAGTACCAAAATTCCATCAATGATTCCCAGTATCTCTCGCATCTTCCCAGAAGTATAAGTGAAAGTCAAGACATGCCTCGTCACCATGTCACATAGTTAAGGGGGAAAAACTCAAAGCAGAGGATCGGTGCACTAGTGCGTTAGGGGGGTTCCACTCTGTACGCATCTATAGAGGACATGAGCCCATGCTGATGGGGGTTCCACTCTAGTGTCATGAGGACCTACGCCCTATGCAAATAGGGGTGTTCCCCTCGGTAGTTAGAGGACCCACACCCAAGATAATGGTGGTTTCCACTCTATAGATCAAGGAATCGCGCCCTGGTGTAGTAGGGGATTATAGTTTGGTCATTAAAGTCTTGTGTCTTATCTGATAGGGGGTGTTCCTCTCGGAAGTTGAGGACCCTCACCCTGATACCATAGGGGGGTTTCACTTTGATCATTAAGGACATGTTCCCTATCTGATATGGGGGGGATCCACTCAAAATTTGAGGACCCATGCTCTAGTGTGATAAGGGGGTTCCACTTTGTTCATTGAGGACTCACGACCTATCTGATAGAGGGGTTCTACTCGGAAGGTAGCTATAGAGGAATCATGCCCATGTTGGTGGGGGGGTTCCACTCTATAAGAATCCTCCGGTGATTCTTCTGGATAACTTACATCATCGAGCATCTCCTAAACAAGTTCCATACCCAGAAAATCTCACATCGTATCTAAAAAACCACAACCAAGAGCACAATCATGTTCTATGTGAAAAAAACACTTAGGATAGGCTACTCATTGTAACGACCCGAATCTGGAGCCCCTCCACTGGTGCCTCGTACCTGGTTCACCACATGACCTCAAGCGCATTTCCCCAAATTCCAGAGGCTGCCGACTAGTAGTGAGGGCCTTGGTAAGTTATTGGGGAAACTACGCCCTCATTCGACAAGGTATACAAGGTAAGGAAAACAACAGTCAATAGCAGAAGTAGTAACAACATAAATAACTGCAACCATACAGCAGAAGAATAAATATATAGCAATGATGATAATGATGCAGCAAATACAAGTATCTAAGGAAAGCAGCAAACACAACAACGTGCTGAAATACAACTGAACACAAGTACTAAAGCAACAACAAATCTAGCAGCATCACAAGCCTAAGCTTGGTCCCTTGCTCTCCAGATCCAAACAATCAAGTACCAAAAGTCGAAGGGCGCTTTCCCTTATCTATACCTGCAATAAAAAAGTCTGCTTGGACCCAAAAGCATGACCCAAACAGGGTGTGAGATACAATCCCAGTAGGCAATCACCCAAATATCTGTGCCTAACAGTCAATGAATACAAGACAAGTAAAAGTACAGGAAGCAGTAAACAGAAAAGCACACAGCAGCTACAATCCACAGTTCTAGCATATAAAGTACACAAGTAAACAACCAACAACAAGAAGGAAACAGGTAACCCTCTGGGTATCTCTCACAGCCTAACCTCTATGGTTCAACCTACAAGTACTAGCAACCCTCTAGGAGGTACACAGAGTCTCACCCCTCTGGTTCAGCTAAGAGTAGACTTTATGAGGAAGCACTCACCGTCAATTCACCCTATAGTCTCGTATCGTACTTAAGGCTCTATGGGGAAGCACTCAACGTCTCATTCCCCCTGTGGCCCGCATCGAGGAACTACAGACTCTCTGAGGAAGCACTCATCGTCAATTCCCCATGTGGTCTCACATCGTATTAAAAGACACTCTAGAGAAGCCCTTACATCCATTCTCCCTATGGTCTACTACATTAGGTTCTCGCAGTCCTGTGTGAAAATAAACATGCTCAGCGTGCGTGTAACGTCCAAGTAAACCTCAAAACTACTTGGCTATCCTTCTTAGGCTCAACAGTATAACAAAGCAACAGTTCCACTATCCTACAACTAGGCATGACAACTAGAAAACGCCAAACAAGCAAAACAAGCATGACAAGCATCCAAAGTACAACAAAAACTACTCTATTCACAGAGGTAAACCTCTACTATAGCAATCAATCAATCAGGGTTAAAACAGGAAAACGCACAATTCCCGTTCAAGGGAATTGGTGCAATTGCACAAAATACTCAGACTTTCTACAGAAAGGCAAAAACCACCTACCTTGATCATAGGAGATCGATATACGTGAACAGCGACGACAGATTCTCCTTAGAACGTCGTAGATCTGAGAAACCGTCTGAAAAAAATAAACCACGATAACTTGAGAAAGAGGAGGAATTAGAAAACAAGGATCAAGAAGAAGGAAGAACTCACTGCTACGATTCCAACACAATCGACCGTGCTCGAATCGGAGAATAGACGGAGAGGTGGGAGCTCGTCGAAGATTCGTGGATCCTCAGCGCTCTCGGATGAAAGGGACCTAGAAGAAGATGTTTCTATGCATCAGGCGTGACCCCAGTCTGTTTAATGAAAAAAATAAAGTACACAGTGTGTACTTTTAGAGTACACGGTGTGTACTAGGTCTTTCTGTACTCTGCCAAAATCGGCCTCCACGTCACCCCTACACACCGTGTGTGTGGCCCGGACACGGCCAACACACGGCTTCGAGCCAGAGAAGAGTACACGACGTGTACTCAAAAAGTACATGGCGTGTACTTCAAAAATTTCCAAAAACTTTATTTTTCCCAAAAACTCCAGAAAAAGGAAAAACATACCTAAAATGAAGATCCGGGTTCTTACAAACTTTCCCCCTTAAAGAAATTTGTCCCCGAATTTCCCTAGCGAGGCGTAGAAGAAGAAACCCCAAACAGATCTGGCCACTGCGATTATACCTTAGCCTCCCTCTCCCAGGTCCCGTCCTGTACTTGCTCATGCTACCATAGCACCCGTACAAGAGGGACAGACCGCCCACGGAGAACCTTATACTGCGATCGACAATCCGGATGGGATGCTCCTCAAACGATGCATCCGCTTCAAGCTCAACTTCCTCGGGATGAAAGACATGAGACGAGTCCGAAAAGTAACGTCAGAGCTGAGAGACGTGGAAGACATCGTGCATGGCCCGATACCTCTAAGGTAACTGCAGCCTATAGGCAATCAGCCCAACTCTCTCCAACACCTCAAACGGCCCGACGTACCACGGTGAAAGCTTACCCTGTCTCCGAATCCTCTTATGTCCCAACCTTGGTGAGACACGCAGGAAAACCTGGTCCCTGACCTCAAACTCTAGAGGTCGTCTCCACTGATTAGCATAAGACTTCTACCGAGACTGTGCTGTAGCCATCCTCTTCCGAATCAACTCTATATGCTCTGAGGTTTCCTGAACAAGACGAGGTCCCAGAAAAGCTGCCTCTCCTACTTCCAGCCAGCATAAGGGTGATCGATATGGCCTACCGTATAAAGTCTCGTAATGTGCCATCTGAATAGTCACCTGGAAACTATTGTTGTAGGCGAACTCCACCAGAGGGATATGCTTCTCCCAAGAACCTCCAAAGTCCAGAATGCAAGCTCTGAGCATATCCTCTAGCACCTGGATCGTATGCTCGGACTGACCATCTGTCTGGGGATGGTATGTTGTACTCAAAAGTACCTGTGTACCCAATGCCTTCTGAAGTCCCTGCCAGAACCGAGAGTTGAAACGTGCATCCCTGTCTGAAACAATGGAGTGTGGAACTCCTTGCAGACGTACAATCTCTCGGATGCACAACTGTCCCAGATCATCAACACTAAAGGTCTCCTTGATCGGTAAGAAGTGAGAAACCTTTTTAAGCCTGTCGATGACAACCCAAACATCATCGTTACCTCAGGGTGACCTTGGAAACCCTGTCACGAAGTCCATCGCGACATCGTTCCATTTCCACTCTAGAATGGGTAACTGCTGTAGAAGGCCTACTGGTCATTGATGCTCTGCCTTCACCTGTTGATATGTAGAACATCTCATGACACAACTAGAAACATATCTCTTCATACCTGACCATTAGTACTGGCGATGAAGATCCTGATACATCTTGGTGACGTCAGGATGAACTGCCCAAATTGAGGAATGAAAATCCTGAATCAGCTCCTCACGTATGTCTGCTGAAACCCATATGTTTCCTTGGAAATGCAAGATCTCATCCTCGCCCACTGTCCATCTAGGAAGAGGGTCCTCTCCTGACACGCTCTCCCGCAGGACTAAGCCTTCTGAGTCTGATAGCTGCCTCATCTGTACCCGATCAATAAGTGTAGAGGTAACAACTACAGAAGATAGATAAGTCTGTCTCTGTCTGTCGTGCACCTCCAGATGCATCTTAGAGAACAGATCCATCAACTGCCACTCACTATTGGCCTCCTAAACTACCTGAATCTGAGTTCTCCTGCTCAACGCATCTGCCACCGCGTTTCCCTTTCCCGATGTATAGGCAAGCTCGAAATCAAAAGACTGAAGATACTCGACCCACTTGCACTGCCTTAGATTCAGATCACGCTGAGTGAAGATATACTTGAGACTCTTGTGGTCGGTGAAGACCACAAAGTGCTCTCCCAGAAGATAGTGTCTCCAACAAAGTAAGGCATGAACAACAGCTGCCAAATCCAGATCGTATGTCGGGTAGTTCCTCTCATGTGGCCTCAACTGCCGAGACCCGTACGCAACGACTCCATCTCCCTGTATAAGCACATCACCTAGTCCGATACCTAAAGCATCATAATAGACAGTATAACTCTTGCCTGGCTTTGGCAAGACTAGTATTGGTGATGACGTCAATCTTCCCTTCAGCTCCTGAAAGGTTGAATCACAAGAATCTGACCATAAGAACTTTGCCCCTTCTTGGTCAGTCCTGTCAAAGGTGTTGTTAGGTGTGAGAAGTCCTGAATGAAGTGTCTGTAGTATCCAGCCAGCCCTAGAAAACTCCGTACCTCAAAAACGTTCTTCGGCTGCTCCTAGGATACTACAACTCTCACTTTCTCTGGGTCCACATACACTCCTGCCTCTAAGATGATGTGACCCAAAAAGTGAATCTAATCTATCCAGAAGTGTCACTTAGAGAGTTTAGCATAAAGACGGTGCTCTCTTAGTGTACTCAAAATGATCTCAAGATGGGTAGCATGGTCGTGTCGAGTGTGAGAGTACACTAAGATATTGTCCATGAAGACCACGACGAATGAATCCAAGTAAGGATGGAACACTCGATTCATCAGTTCCATGAAAACTGCAGGTGCGTTCGTGAGACCGAACGACATGACTGTATACTCGTATAGGCCATACCTACTCCTGAAGGATGTCAGAGGTATATCTGATGGTCTAACACACAACTGATGGTAACCGGACCTCAAATCGATCTTTGAGAACACCCGGGCTCCTCGAAGCTGATCAAAGAGGTCATCGATCCTCGGCAAGGGATATCGGTTCTTGACCATCAATTGGTTCAGCTTCCGATAATCCACATAAAGTCGAAGGGTACCATTTGCCTTCTTCGCAAACAGGACAGACGAACCCCAAGGAGAAGTATTGGGTTGGATAAAACCCTTTGCCTGCAACTCCTCCAGCTGCTTCTTGAGCTCCTGCAACTTAGGTGTAGCCATCCTATAAGGAGGAATGAACACTAGTGCTGCTCCTGGCACAAGCTCAATAGAAAATTCTACCTCACGCTCTGGAGGCAAACCCAAAAAGTCCTCTGGAAAGATGTCCCTGAAACAATCCACCACTGGAGGAAAGTCCAACTACGAAGTCCCCTGATCATCCAGATAAAGACTATCAATATGGGTTGTCACCCTTCCTAGCCTATGATGCTCGAGTCCTGATCGACTCGCCTGTACATCCCATTCGCCTCTATGAAGAAAAGATTCACCCTCTGGTGAAACAAAACTCACTCTACGACGATAATAGTCGACAACTACCTGGAAGGGAACCAACCAATCCATCATAAGGATGACATCATAGTCTGTCATCTCTAGGACATAGAGATCCCATAAGAAATGATACCCTGCAACCTAGAGAGGGCACTCTCTACACTGGCGTACACTAGATGTCCTTGTCCCCAAAGGTGTGTCTAGTGTCAACGAGTCGGCAGAAGAAAAGATGCAGAGCCCAAGGCTCTCCACAACATCAACAGAGATAAAGCTATGCGTAGCATCAGTATCGAAAAGAGCTTAAGATAAAACTGAGGCTACTAAAATCGTACCTCGAACTGTAGAAGGGTCGGGATCCTGCTCCTGATAGGTCTGCTCCACGGTGAAAGACTGGCTTGCACCGCGGCCGTGCGCCCCTGGCTGCCCACTCTGAGCTGATCCACCTTGCTGGTGCTGAGGGACTGGTGGATGACTACCACGGCCTCAACCTCCACCTCGACCCGAACGACCGTAAGAACTCCAGTTCCCTAACTGGTGAGAAACCGGTGGTGCTGATCCTGAACGAGGAGTCATGGAAGAACCCCGGTCACCAGCTGCTGGTGAGAAAACCTGGAAGAAACGCTGAAGGTGACCCATCTTGCCTCAAGATCGACACTCCATGGGGTCTCTATGGCACTGCGGCCTTGTGTGCCCTGACCGGCCACACTGGTAGCATACCACCTGGCTGCCTGACGATGCATCTTGCTTCCTCGGATATCCATGCGTAGACTCCCTACGACGCTTCTTGCTGTCATCTGGAGGAAAACTAGCTCTGGAAGCAGAACCGCCATAGCTTGCAGTTCTGGAGTCTCTCAGATTGCACTCCTCAATCAGCGCCTGGTTGACGATGGAAGTGATGGAAGTCAACTGGAAGAGATTCACCTACGAGCGGATCTCCCGCCTGAGACCATCCTCAAACTTCCTTGCTAAGAACACCCCACTCCCATCCCGTAGGGGTGTGAAATGATGCATCTCGATGAAACGAGAGGAATAATCCATGACAGAAAGAGTACCCTGCTCTAAACTCATGAACTCCTGGGCTCGTTCGTCCCTCAGGGTCTCCAGGTAGAAGTAGTCATAAAAGACGCACTGAAACTACTCCCAAGCCAAAACCTGCTGGTGACCCTCCTGTGAGATCACGTCCCACCACCTCTTGGCGGAGTCTTGTAGCATATAGGTAGCGAGCTTGACCCGCCTCTCTGAATGCATCTTCAGATGCTCGAAGATAGTCAACATGGATTCCAGCCATGACTCTGCAGCCTGAGGTCCTCCTTCCCCCGAGAATGTGGGAGGATGTTGCTGCTAAAAAACCCACGTCAAGTCTGCCATAGTCAAGGCAGGAGGCAGTTCTCCCTGAAAGGTCTGCATCATCCTCATAAAACCTTCCCTTAACTATGCATCAGTGCCTGAAACTGGTATGACAGTCGGTGCCAAGGCTGACCCGACTGGAGGGTCGGCAGGAAGTCTTTGATCAACCATATCTAACGTCTGATCACTGCCTGATGACAGACGTACAACCGGAGGACGTCTCAGAGGCATAGCTCTGAAAGATCAAAATCACACCTTAGATTATAAAAACAAGGACAGGAAACACAAGAGTACAAAACGGGAACAGGGGAAGGAAACACACACAAGTTTACAAAACACGACTACACGGTGTGTATAAAAACTACACAATGTGTCTTCTTAAGCCACTGACATGGGCGCGTACCCTTGCCCTATAGTTCGTGTAACACCTCAAACTACACAGCGTGTTGACCCAACACACGGTGTGTACTTGAAAACTATTCCCCTTCCCGAGTCTCTTTACACGGCTAACCCACACGGTCTGACTTAACCCGAGACTACACGGCGTGTTTTGAACAAACACTGCGTGTACTAGACAAGGCTTCGGTGGCCTGTGTTGTTAAATACACGGTCGTATACACGGATGGACCTTACACAGCATGTTCCAAAAAAACATGGCGTGTATAGGTGAAGGTGACATCATCCCGTGTTGTTCGTGACACGGTCAGGTACCTGAACAAGACTACACGGCGTGTTCTGAAAACCACACAGTGTGTCTAAGAGAAGGTGACGTCGACTCATGTTGTTCGTGACACGGCTGGGTACCTGGACAGGACTACACGGCGTGTTCCTTTACAACACGACGTGTTCTACTCGAGCTTCCCTGACCCATGTTGTTAGTGACACGGCCGGGTACATGGCTTCGAACTACATGGCATGTACCAACCGTACATGGCGTGTTCCTGAAGTTACTTCCACAACAGCGTGTCCCTACTCACACGGTCAGTGACACGACCTAAAAACTACACGGCGTGTAGTCAAAAAGTACACACCGTGTATTCTAGGTTTTTCTGGGCAGTAGCTTAGAAACTGCACAGAAGCCCAGAAAACACAAAAAACAAGTCAAAGAAGTGCCAAATTCCGATTCGTGAGGGCCCATACTCCCCGCGAATCAAAACTTGGAATTCATTTAAGCAAATTAGAATAAAAACAACACTCTAACAAGGAAGCATGGATTCTATCAAGCATCTATCACAACAACATGCAAAATCTACACAAAGTCTATCACAACAACATGCAATCGCTAATGCACCCTAGATGGCATGGCAAGAATGCATGGCATGTGATTTCTATAAGTGACTATATGATGCATGAGATGGCATACCCTCATCTCATCGGGTTGCGACAAAAATAGAACCGCAATAGTCAAGACAATAATAACACAAAGCATGTGAATCACTCTAGGTGAAATCATATCAACTGTAAAATCTCAAAACCAGCAAACTGCAATTAACGAGGTAGTATGGCTTTTCCCTGTACACGGGTTAGCTAATCCCGAGCACAGCTTAATACCAAGTACCAAATCCGTTCTACCCCTGGATAAAGGCTCCAAATAGTAAATCAAGAGAAAAGAAACTTCCTTTGATACCACTTTGTAACGACCTGAATCCGGAGCCCCTCCACTGGTGCCCCGTACCCGGTTCGCCACATGACCTCAAGCGCATTTCCCCAAACGCCAGAGGCTGCCGACTAGCAGCGAGGGCCTTGGTAAGTTATTGGGGAAACTATGCCCTCATTTGGAAAGGTATACAATGTAAGGAAAAAAACAGTCAATAGCGGAAGCAGTAAAAACATACATAACTGCAACCATATAACGGAAGAATAAATATATAGAAATGATGATAATGATACAGCAAGTACAAGTTTCTAAGGAAAGAAGCAAACACAACAACGTGTTGAAATACAACTGAACACAAGTACTAAAGCAACAACAACTCCAGCAGCATCACAAGCCTAAGCTTGGTCCCTTGCTCTCCAGTTCCAAACAATCAAGTACCAGAATTCGAAGGGCGCTTGCCTTTATCTATACCTGCAAAAACAAAGTCTGCTTGGTCCCAAAAGAATGGCCCAAACAGGGTGTGAAATACAATCCCAGTAGGAATTCACCCAAAGATATGTGCCTAACAGTCAATGAATACAAGGCAAGTAAAAGTGCAGGAAGCAGTAAACAGAAAAGAACACAGCAGCTACAATCCATAGTTCTAGCATATAAAGTACACAAGTAAACAACCAACAACAAGTAGGAGACAGGTAACCCTCTGGGCAACTCTCACAGCCTAACCCCTATGTTTCAACCTACAAGTACTAGCAACCCTCTAGGAGGAACACATAGTCTCACCCCTCTGGTTTAGCTAAGAGTAGACTTTCTAAGGAAGCACTCACCATCAATTCCCCCTATAGTCTCGTATCGTACTAAAGGCTCTCTGGGGAAGCACTCAACGTCTCATTCCCCCTGTGTCCCACGTTGAGGAACTACAGACTCTCTGAGGAAGCACTCATCGCCAATTCCCCCTGTGGTCTCACATCGTATTAAAAGACACTCTGGAGAAGCCCTTACGTCCATTCTCCCTATGGTCTACTACACTAGGTTCTCGCAATCCTATGTGAAAATAAACATGCTCAGCACGCGTGTAACGTCTAAGTAAACCTCAAAACTACTTTTCTATCCTTATTAGGCTCAACAGCATAACAAAGCAACAGTTACACTATCTTACAACTAGACATGACAACTGGAAAATGCCAAATAAGCAAAACAAGCATGACAAGCATCTAGAGTACAATAAAAACTACTCTATTCACAAAGGTAAACCTATACTATAGCAATCAAGTAAGAAGACAATCAATCAGGGGAAAAACAGAAAAACGCACAATTCCTGTTCAAGGGAATTGGCGCAATTGCACAAAATACTCAAAGACTTTCTATAGAAAGGCACAAACCACCTACCTCAATCCTAGGAGATCGATATATGTGAAAGCGACGATAGATTCTCCTTAAAACGTCGTAGATCTGAGAAAAAGTCCGAAAAACATAAACCATGATAACTTGATAAAGATGAGGAATTGGAAAACAAGGATCAAGCATAAGGAAGAACTCACCACTGCGATTCCAACGCAATCGACCGTGCTCGAATCAGAGAACGGACGGAGAGGCGGGAGCTCATCGAAGATTTGCGGATCCTCAGTGATCTTAGATGAACGAGACCTAGAAGAATATGTTTCTGTGCGTCAGGCGCGACCCCATTCCATTTAATGAAAAAAAGAAAGTACGCAACATGTACTTTTAGAGTACACGGTGTGTACTAGGTCTTTCTGTACTCCGCCAAAATCGTCCTCCACGTCACCCCTACACACCGTGTGTGTGGCCCGGACACGGCCAGCACACAGCTTCGATCTGGAGAAGAGTACACGACGTGTACTCAGAAAGTACATGGTGTGTACTTAAAAAATTTCCAAAGACTTTATTTTTCCCAAAAACTCCAGAAAAAGGAAAAACATAACTGAAATGAAGATCCGGGTTCTTACACTCATGGACCAAAATTTGAGTCCAAAAGAAGGATATAGGGAACCATGAAGTTTCTTAAAAATGAACCAAGGGGTATATAGTGTGTGAGGGGACCCACATGACATGTGTTCCTGATCACACCATGATTCATTATTTCATTTTCAACCTTACACCACCGTGCTAAACTAGTTTTGTATTGAAAATTATAAAAAAAATAACAAATTTCACTTCATGTTTGATTCCATTATTTTTTGTTTATTACTATTAAAAAGGAAAATGATACTTGTTTTTATAATTTCATTGAAGGTGTAAGTGATTTGGAGGGCCCATGATGATGTCCTAGAAAAATGGGCCAAACTGCGTAGGATCTATGCATACCAGTGGACTCATCCGCACACTTCTACCGAACCGTGCATCCAAATGGGATAAAATTTTGTATTCTTATCCAAAATTAATTTTTATACATTTAATTTGAAGTAACACAAGACTCGTTATGAAATATGATGGCCCAACTGACCTGATATGTCCAACATACTGAATCTACACGAAGTCAAAAGTGGTGTGTTGTTATCTTCCCATATCTCGAGATCTAGTTTTCCAAATGGATAGAAAATTTTGGTGGATATATTAAATAAGTGAGGAAACATGTTTATAGTTTTTTCAAAATCTATATTATACTTTCTAGTGGTCTAAAACTATGGTCCAAGTGGTTTTACACAATCTGTGTGCCCAAAATCACCTTCAACTTTGCCTATAAAATAGAAGCTTGGGATCCTCATTTGGAAGTTCAAACTAGAAGTTAAGTGATGAAAATTTGAAGTCCTAGAGGATTAATTTCATCAACTTGTAGGTTCTGGAGGCCCCTATCCTCATAAGGGGATCAATAATTAAGAAGGAGCTCCACCCGAGCTTCATCCCCCTCTCGATGGCGAGTTTAACGGTGGACGATCATTTTGAGGGAGCTACACACAATTGGGAGGGAGTTACAACACAAGTTATTATGCTGGTTTTTCATAATTTGTGTGCTAAATATTTCACTTATTTCCTATCTTGACATGCTTATCCTCTGATTTCATTTATATTGATATAATTAAATGAAATTATTTTTATTTCAACACCGATTGGGTTAAGATTTCAAGTGGGAATCTTGGGTTGTTCCGATTGTAAAACACAAGCATCCTTTATATCTCAAACATATATGAGATTTAAGCATTATTTAGTATTCCTTGTTCTATAATTGAGAACCAAACCTTGAAAAAGTGATCGTTGTTTCAAGGGTCGCTTCTTTGTGCATCGTTTTAAGGGGTAAGAGGGGAGTCAAGATCTTGGCAACCCTCAACCAATGAATTAAACAAAACCATGTGAAATTTTTAGAACAATGAACTATCCAAGATGTGTATTAAACATGAAATGATGTGATTATCTCATAATTCTTAAATCATCACCTTTATCTATCAACTATTAAGCTCTTTAAATCAAGTTATTTTCTTAAAATTGTATTCAAAATCACCCCCCTTTTTATTACTTTTTATTAAAAACGCATACTCTAAACCTATCAATGCTCCTTGAGTGAAGACCTAGGGTATGATCTATACTTCAAATAAACCTTAAAATCATAATTAATTTTACATGTCATAAAAACATGGTCAAATTTTGGCACCGTTTTCGGAGAGCGCTTTGGTTTTTAATGAGTGTTTTTGATAAAATTTTATAAAATTTGTGAATATTTATTTATTTTATCTTATACCTTTACCTATTTTTTGTGTTCTTATTTTTTTATTTTGTATGTTATGTGCATGAAGCATTCTACTTCAGGAGACCTACCACCATTTGAACCCAAACTAGAGAGGATCTTACGTCAGCGACATTGAGACACAGAAGAGAACCCTTTTAAGGAGGACACACAAAACATCGACACTCCTCTTGATCCTTCTACCACTTCTTCTGGAACTGACATAAAAACTGAAATAAACTTTCATATTATGGCTAAAAAAACTAAACATTAAAATAACTAACCACACATGATGTCTATATCCAACCCACATACATTCAATTACAAGGCGAGACAACCAATTTTGAACTAAAATTTGCTTTAATTCATCTATTACCAAGATTACATGGACTTCTGGGAGAGGATCCACACAAGAATTTAAAAGAATTTCATACTGTGTGTTATACTTTAAAACCTGTTAATTTGGATGAATAACAAGTAAATCTAAGTACATTCCATTTTTCATTAGAAGATACTATAAAATATTGGATTTACTATGTTAATTCACTAATAAGAGGTTGGGTGGACATGAAATTCCTTTTTCTTGAAAAATATTTTCTAGCCTCTCGAATTACAACTATAAGGAAAGAAATATTTGGTATAATTAAATCACAAGGGGAAACATTACATGAATATTGGGAACAATTTAAAAGGTTATGTTCATGTTGTCCACATCACCAAATAAGTGATCAACTTATAATTCAATATTTTTATGAAGGATTAATTCCTATTGATCGAAATATGAATGATGCTATTGTAGGTGGTGTACTAGTAGATAAAACCCCAATTTCTATAAGAAACCTGATTAAGAACATATTACAGAACACTCAACAATTTGGTACAAGGTCCATTGTACCCATTCAAGGTGTCCCTGTGGTGCAAAGTACCGAATTTAAGAAGAAGGTGGACACAAAGTTTAAAGAGGTAAGTACCCTTCTAAGACAACTTCCACTTTCACAAGGGAAATCCTAATCTCCTCCTCCTATCCATTGTGATATATTTATTCTGACACCCACTACTCTGACCAATGACCCCAATTGAGAGAAACTTCTGATATTTTTAAGGCAATATTTCCAGGTCGCCCCTATAACCAACCCTTTAGGAAAGAACCATACTATCCATCCAATACTGGGTGGAAATACAACCAAGCCTATAGAAAAGGGTGTTATTCAAACCAACCTCAACAACCATGGAACCAACAGGGTCAGAGTAGTCATCCACCACCACCACCCAGAAATCCTCAACCACCCCAAAGGCCTTTCCAACAACCCCCTCCAAAACCCGAACATAGCCTAGATGATATGATGAAGAAAATGGCTACAAACAATCTCCAATTCCAACAAACCACTCAGGAATCCATACAAGACCTCAAAACCCAATTAGGACAACTAGCTAACTCAGTGGGTGAAATTCATAGTCATGGGTTAGGTAAACTAACCTCTCAACTAATAGTTAACCCTAGGGATAAAGGAAATGTTAGTTCCATAACCCTTAGGAGTGTAAAACAACTAGAAAGTCAAATAAATCCTTCATTAAATTCATCCCCTCTTGAGGAAACCTCCATCCCAACCATTAAATTTTTTCCAAATGTTGAAAAACTGTGTCTTGAGAGAAGCCCTTCCAAAGGAAAGAGTGTGTATGTCGATGAGTCTCCTAGCCAACCCATTCCTCTTCCATTTCCCCAAAGGGCCACCCAAAATAGAAAACAAAAGGAAACTGAACTCGATAAGTAAATGTTGGATACTTTCAAAAAAGTGCAGGTTAACATCCCTTTAATTGATGCTATGAAGAAAATTCCATGATACGCCAAGTTTTTGAAGGAGATGTGTACACATAGAAGGAGACTTTGTGGTGATGAGAAGGTAAGCTTGGGGAGGAATGTCTCAACATTGATAGAACCAACACTGCCTACCAAATTCAGTGATCATGGAACCTTCTCGATTCCGTGTACCATAAAGAAGTATTCATTTTACAATACTATGATTGATTTAGGTGATTCTATAAATGTAAAGCCTCGCTCCATTTACTATTCTTTGCAGGTTTGTGAACTAAAGCTCACTGGAATAGTCATTCAGCTAGCAAATCAGAGTAAAACAAACCCTTCTGGTGTGTTAGAGGATGTTCTTGTGAGGGTGAAAAATTTAATTTTTCCTACTGATTTTTATGTGCTAAAAATGGAAGATGATAGGATGAATGGACACACTCCAATTATATTTGGGATACCTTTCATGAAAAGCACAAAAACCATAATTAATGTCCATAATGGTACATTATCTATGGAATTTGGTGGTGACATAATCCATTTCAACATCCTTGATTCCATAAAGCACCCCTCATAAAAACATTCCCCTCTCTCTATTAATTCAATTGATATAATCCCTTCCCCTAAGAGAAAATATTTTCTCTCCCCCAATCCCCTTTCTGAATTTTCATCATTAATTGAAATGCTAGGAAATGAATCATGAATTGATTGTTGTAGTGTTCTAGAGAAATGTCATTCATGATTATTAATTGATGATTTATTGAACACTGAGGATCCACTGACCATTGATAATACTGCTAAGCTTATAAAATCTCATTCCTCATCTGAGGATGATACCATTAAGAAGTTAGATGAGATTAGTGACCTCTCACTTTCACACACACTCCCATCAATCTAAAATCCAACTGAATTGGAACTGAAACAACTGCCTCAAGATTTAAAATATTCATATCTTGAGAATGGAAATAAGCTGCCCATAATCATTGCTAGTTCACCCCCTTATGAGCATGAATTGAGACTTCTTGAACTTTTGAGGGATTATAAACAAGCATTAGGATGGAAACTCTCTAAAATTCCTAGTATTAGCCCATTAATTTTCACACATCATATTTTGTTAAATGATGAGGCTAAACCAGTAAGGCAGGCACAACGTCGACTGAACCCAAACCTCCTAGAAGTTGTAAAAAATTAGGTAACAAAATTATTGGCTGTTGGAACCATTTACCCCATCTATGTCAGCCAATGGGCTAGTCCCATTCAATTAGTTCCTAAAACAACTGGCCTTACAGTAATCAAAAATTAAAATAATGAATTGGTTCCAACTCGTGTGCAGAATAGTTGGTGTTTCTGCATAGACTACCACCGACTAAACCAACATACCAGGAAAGACCATTTCCTTTTTCTATTCATTGACCAAATGCTAGAGATGATAGCGGGTAATTCCCATTATTGTTTCCTTTATGGGTATTCTGGATACTTTTAGATCCATATTTCCCTTGAGGACCAGGAAAAGAAAACCCTCACTTGCCCCTTTGGAAAATTTGCATATAGAAGGATGCCATTTGGTCCGTGCAATGCTCCAGGTACTTTCCAGTGATGTATGGTTAGTATTTTTTCAAATTACCTAGAGAATTTCATGGAAGTATTCATGGATGATTTCACTATTTATGGATCTTATTTTGATGAATTTTTGAGTAGTCTTGCTTCAGTACTACATCGCTGCATTGAAAAGAATCTCGAATTAAATTATGAGAAATTCCATTTCATGTTGCGACAAGGTATAATTTTGGGACATGTAATTTTTGGGGATGGTATCCAGGTAGATAAATCAAAAGTGGATGTAATTTATTCTATACCATTCCCCAAAAATATATGGGATGTATAGTATTTTCTAGGTCATGCTGGATTTTACCGTTGTTTCATTCATGACTTTAGTAAGATTGCACTCTCACTCTCTCAGTTACTCTAAAAAGAAATGGAATTTGTTTTTGATAAAGAATGTGAGGAAGCTTTTAATAAGTTAAAATGGGTTTTCACGTCACCCCTGGAAATCCAACCACCTCATTGGGATTTACCATTTGAGCTCATGTGTGACACCTCTAACTATGTAGTTGGGGTAGTCTTGTCACAAAGGGTTGATCGAGCTCCACATGTCATTGACTATGCCTCACGTACATTGGACCCTGCCCAAGAAAACTACACCACAACTGAAAAATAATTTATTTCCATTTTGTTTTCCTTGGATAAATTTAGGTCATATATTTTAGGGTCTAAAGTCATTGTGTTATCAGACCATGCAGCCCTCTGATATCTCCTTAAGAAACTAGAATCCAAACCACATCTCATTCACTGGTTTCTCCTCCTTCAGGAATTCAATTTAGAAATTAGAGATAAAAAAGGAGCAGAGAATGTGGTAGATGACTATATCAGTAGGATTAACCCATCCTCGGACATTGAATCATCCCCCTATATTCCCATAAATGACATGTTTTCTGATGAAAAACTATACCAAGTGAAAGATGTTATTTCTTGGTATGTTGGAATTGCAAATTATTTGGTAGCATCTTGCATTCCTGTTAATTTCAATAAAAACTAGGTCGACTGTCTAAAACATGAGTCTCTTTGGTACATTTGGGATGACCCCTACCTTTGGCGCACATGTAGTGATCAAGTCCTTAGGCATTGTGTTCGTGATAGCGAGTTTTAGTTTGTCCTTATATTCTGCCACACTCTTGCTTGTGGGGTCCACTTTGGTCCCCAACAGACTGCTCGCAAGGTCCTTGATTCTAGTCCCTTTTGGACAACACTTTTTTGGGATGCCCATGATTTTTGTAAATCTTTTCCTCATTGTCAAAGAATGGGTAACGTCTCTAAAATAAATGAAATTCCATAACAACCATTACTCTTTCATGACATTTTTTATGTTTGGGGTATTGAATTTATGTGTCCATTTCCCAATTCCTTTGGTAACATGTACATTTATATGGTAGTTGATTATGTGTCAAAATGGGTAGAGGCAAGAGCTACAAGGACTGATGATTCTAAGGCAGTTGTAGAATTTTTGAGAACCTAAATCTTCTATAGGTTTCGCTTACCTAGGTTCATCATCAGTGATCAGGGTTCTCATTTCTACAACCGAACAATGCAGTCACTTTTGCGTCGGTATGGGGTCAGTCATAAAATGTCTACTGCATATCACCCACAGACCAATGGTCAATCTGAGGTGTCAAATAGAGAGGTAAAACAAATTCTTGAAAAAACGATTCAACCTAATAGAAAAGATTGGAGTCTTAGACTCAATGATTCATTATGGGATTACCGTACTGCCTTTAAAACTCCCATTGGCATGTCACCATATAAGTTAGTGTTTGGAAAGATTCTTCACCTACCTATTGAGATTGAGCACCAGGACTATTGGGCTATTAAAAAATGCAATTCTAGTCTTTTTAGTGCAGGTTCTCAAAGGAAGTTACAGATTCATGATCCAGAGGAAATGCAAAGAGATTCATATGAGAAATCTAGGATTTATAAGGAGCGAACCAAGGCTTCCCATGATCATCTCATCCTTCATCGTCAGTTATACATTGGGTAGAAGGTCCTCCTCTATATTGTAAGGCTAAAGTTTCATCCAGGTAAGCTTCGTTCCCACTACTTTGGACCATACACTGTTATTAATGTACCTCAATTTGGTGTTGTTCAGGTTTAAAATGAAGAAACCAAGAAAACCTTCACTATCAATGGGTAGAA
Organism: Viscum album; assembly: GCA_963277665.1. Classification (NCBI taxonomy): domain Eukaryota; kingdom Viridiplantae; phylum Streptophyta; class Magnoliopsida; order Santalales; family Viscaceae; genus Viscum; species Viscum album. The sequence goes on from OY728119.1 coordinate 220,815,607, forward strand.
GCTAAAGCACTTCCATGAATCCATTCCAGAGTTCCCAATAGAGGAAATCCATGTTCAATAAGTAACATACCAATGAAACCCACCAGGTTTTATCCATCCTTCCCACATTCTATTTTATTACAGTGAGGACACTGCACACTCTAGGTGTGGGGGGATGAGTATATTCCTGGGTTAGATGGGAATTTTCATAATCTTTATTCTTTTTCTTTTTTTATCTTTCTGAATTATATTGTTACTTTCCCCCTCCCCCCTCTTTCCTTTTTTCTGAATTATTACTTTTTTCCCACTTTATCATGGAAAATGATGCCCATTTAATCATGGAAGTTACTGAAATTGCATGTGGAATTTCTATATTTCATGTTGTTTTAGCATTCAAAAAAAAATCTTGTGCAATATGAATTTCATAAAAAAATCAATACTGTGGTGTGACTTTATTTTGAAAATTAGTTATTTTTTGATGATATAAATAGTTGTATCATTTTGAAACCTTTGAGAAGAATGTTTCCCTTTTTTATGAACAGTTTAAGGAAAAATTGTGTCACTTAATTTCTTCACACAAATTTTCTCCCAACCATGAAGTGTGAAAATTTATACTTAATAAAAGGTAAATATAAGTCAAGTTGTTTTTTCTATACTTTCCAAAATCATTTTTCCTATGTTCGTTCCTTATATGATCTATTTTATTGCTGTACCATATTGACCTATGCGTGTGTACCTATTATCTGACTATTTTACACCCTAAAAAAAGGGTTGTATATTGGGAAGGTAAAAAACTACCCTTCCTCAACCTTTGATCTTGTTTTAACTATTACAATTAGTGTTGTGAGGAGATCAAACATGGGTTGGGAGAAGAATGTGAGATTTGTTCCAAGTGAAAATTTTGAAAAAAAATAATAAATGAGGGGAGTGATGAAATGTGCAACATAATAGGATATCTAGGTTGGGATCTTATGGTTTTACTTATGAGAATTCTTAAGTGAGTGGGTCTTGGAATTTTATTTCAAAGGATATAGGGAAGGTTCGGTGGAAAGGATCATATAAGTAGACAATTTTTAAAATAACTTATATTTACTCGATATAAAGTGGAAAGAATAGAATGAAATGGTTGTCACACACACAGGTGGAGAATTAGTGAAATGATTAAATTTTGAATTATTTTATTTTATTGGTATCATACATCTCTTAGAATTTCAATTGGATACAATTTTTGAGATGTATTTTTCCATGATCACGGAGAATAAATTCTCAGTGTGATTTTTTCTTTGATCACATTTCAATGAGGAATTAAATTTTCATTGAATGTTAAATCTTTATGAAGTTAGAAATATCTACATGAATAATTTTTGGAAATATGAATTTTCCCAGGAGTGAAAATGTTTAGGTGTGGGGGTGTGATCACACCACGATTCACTATTTCATTTTCACCCTTACACCACTATGCTAAACTAGTTTTGTATTGAAAATTATAAAAATAATAACAAATTGCACTTCATTTTTTATTCAATTATTTTGTGTATATTACTGTTAAAAAGGAAAATGATACTTTTTTTTGATAATTTCATTGAATGTGGAGGTGATTTGGAGGGCCCATGATGATGTCCAAGAAAAATGGGCCAAACTGCGCAAGATCTATGCACACCAGTGGACTCATCTGCACACTGTTACCGAACCGTGCATCCAAATGGGCTGAAATTTTGTGGGATTGTCCAAAATTAATTGTTCTAAATTTAATCCAAAGGAACCAAAAACTCATTTTGAAATATTATGGACCAACTGACCTTATCTATCAAGCATACCGAATCTACACAAAGTCAAAAGTGACGTGCTGTGATCTGTTCAAATCTCAGGCTCTAATTATCCAAATGGTTCAAAACTTTCTGTGGATATATTCAAGAGGTGGGTAAACATGTTTATAGATTTTTAAGAAGATATATTAGACTTTATAGTGGTCAAAAACCATGGTCCATTTTGTTTTACATAATCTGTGTGTCCAAAACCACCTTCAACTTTTCCTATAAAATGGAAGCTTGGGCTACTCATTCGGAAGTTCAAACCAGAAGTGAAGTGCTACCAATTTGAAGTCCTAGAGGAGTAATTTCATAACCTTGGACGTTTTGGAGGCCCCTATCCTCATAAGGGGATCAAGAATGAAGAAGGAGCTCCACCTGAGCTTCCTCCTCCTCTCAATGGCGAGCTAAACGGTGGACAATCATTTTGAGGGAGCTACAAACACTTGGGAGGGAGTTCCAACACTAGTTTTTATACTGGTTTTGTATAATTTATGTGATAAATATTTCAATTATGTCCCATCTTGACATGATTCTATTCTGATTTCATTTCTATTTATATAATTAAGTGAAACGCTTTTTATTTCAACACCGATTGGGTTGAGATTTCAAGTGGGAATCTTGAGTTGTTCCAACTGGAAAACACAAGAATCCTTTATATCTCACACATACATGAAATTTCAGTATGATTTGGTATCTATTTTTCTATAATTTTTAACCAAACCTTGACAACGCAATCATTGTGTCAAGGGTTGCTTCTTTGTGTATCGTTTTAAGGGTAATAGGGGAGTCAAGATCTTGACAACCCTCAACCAAAGAATTAAACAAAACCATGTGAAATTTTTAGAACAATGAACTATCAATTATGTGTAGTGACCTTGAAATGATATCCTTATCTCATAATTCTTAAATCAACACCTTTATCTGTCAACTATTAAGCTCTTTAAATCAAGTTATTTTCTTAAAATCATTTTCAAAATCACCCCCTTTTTAGTACTTTTTATTAAAAACACATACTCTAAACCTACCAATGCTCCTTGAGAGATGACATAGGGTCTGCCCTATACTTTAGATCAACCTTAAAATCATAATCAATTTGACGTGTCATGAAAACGCGGTCAGGTCCCACTCCACTGCCTCGCCATGTCCCTGGTTGGAACATGGATCCCATCCCATGTAATAGTACATGCCGTATACGTGGACTACACGACGTGTCCAGACTAACCAGGATTGGGCCGTTTCCTTCTGGTCATGTCTATGTACATGACCCCGTGTCTGTGTTTTTGAGTACATAGCCATGTACTTTGACAAGGGATCCTGCCCGTGTTATCAAACACATGGGTTCCCCATCTGGGGAAGTGGTATATAACATGTAGGAGGGATACACACCATTCCATCCTTATCTTTTTCCCAAACCCTGCCCACCACAGCTAGGGGATATACTCTATTTTTCCAGCCTTGTACACATTGTGTAGTAGTATTTTCCTCCAAAATCTTAGATATGATTTTTTTCTACTTTATTTCAACCATCTCACCCCACATCCTACCTTGATTCCACCCAAAATTGTAATATCTAGGTCAGATCTATCATTTATGTTCACCGTTCACTGGAAATCAAAGTCTAGTTTTCCTCAGTGGTTTTTGTCATTTAACTCATATGCACCGCACATTTTGCCATTAATTTCTTGATCTTAAATCATCTAAAAGATCATCCATGTCTCAAAAAGATCCCAAATATAACCTTATTTCATTGAAACAAGCCTCAATTATTGTTTTTCCATGGTTATGGGGATCCAATCGGACTCGGCACCGCTTGAAAATGTCAAACCTAGACTGCAGGGTCCAACCAATGACGAATGTGAAGCAATCAAGGGGAAAAAGTACAAGAACAAAGTTTTAAACATTGTTGGAAAAGTGTTCTTGTCCAATGATCAAGAACGAGCATCTGAGGTTAGAAAAAATTGAAAATGATATATTTCTATACACAAGCTCATGCAATTGGCCACAATTGGCCATAATTGGCATAGATTCAAGAACAAGGATCAATTTTCTCAATATATTTAATCAGAGAGTGTTTGAAAAAAATTGACGAGTCATACCTGGAGGTTCTATTTTTCACCATCAAAGAATGCACTCACCAATTATTGGAGTATGTTGTTGCATTCTCCACAATCTGATCTGCTCTAATCCAATGCTTCATCATCGTCTGAGGTGATTCTACAATGATGAAGGAATGAGAAGCTCTCTACAATACTGAGGTTATGAGGATAAAATTGGGTGAATCATTGTGGAATTATATTTATAAACATTCTATTTAGGTTAAAATGAATTACTTAATTAATTTAATAATTAATTAATCCAATGAATGTACCACCAACAGATGAGATGTAAGAATGCCCCGCATCAACCTATTTTAGGTCTCACCTAGGGTAAAAACATGTTCCAGACTCAACTATGGTCTAAGATTTATAATTCGAGCATCCATTTAAGTGTTATCCCATTTTCTTTAAGAAACTAGATGTATGTAATATAAAACATATTTAACATTTTGATAAAATTAATTCAGGGAATATCGGGCCTCAGAATCACATGTCATCTTAGCGCCTAGCCCTGGATAATAAGCCTGCATATGGCTCTCCCTCTCCCAGGATCTCTCCTACACGTTACTATGATTCAATAACATGTGAACCAATGGGATGATCCATCTATATAGGGTCATCTACTATTGATCCTTTATCACAAACGGGTGCTCTACAAAGGTGGATCCATCCTCAATTTCTAACTCTCCCAAGTCGATGACATGCGTAGGGTCATGCACGTATCTCCTCAACTGCGAAACGTGGAAGATTTCACGCACTCACTCCAACTATGGGGTTGGGCGAGGTGGTAATCAACCTCACTAACCCTCAGCATGATCTTGAATGACCCAATGAACCTCAGGGATAACTTTCCTCTCTGGATGAACCACCACAATCCTTATCATGAGGATACTCTCAAGAAAATGTGGTCTCCCTGCTCGAACTCCAAGGGTCTACGATGATGATATGTATAATATTTTTGTCTGATCTGAGCTATCCTCATCCACTCACGAATAACCTAGACCTTATTCACTATCACCCGCACCATATTTGGGCCCACAAGAGATGTTTCACCAATATTTGTCCTTCACAGTGGTGATCTGTAGGGTCTCCTGAATATGAACTCAAAAGGTGTCATTCTAATGGCAGAGTGGAAGATGTTGTTGTATGAAAACATTACCAAGGTAAATTGATCCTCCCAAATCTGGCCAAAGTTTAATACACAATCCCTTATCATATCCTCCAACACCTAGATAGTGCTCTTGGTCTTCCCATCAGTCTGGGGGTGAAAGGATGTACTCGTCCTCATTTGGGTATGAATTCCTCTTGCATAACTCTCCATAATCATGATGTAAACCACATGTCATGATCAGATAGAATCGTCGAGGGAACCCCGTGAAGGAGAATGATCCCTCGTACATAAAATCGACCCAAACTATCCACCAAAATCTTCTCCTTGATGGAAATGAAGTGTTTCAACTTCACGATTTATTCAACTATCACCCATATGGGATCATGGCCTTTCGCCGTGCATGGAATCCCTAAAAAAAATTCCATGGATATTCCATCCCATTTCCACTTAGGAATCTCAAGGGGTTGAAACAAACCTTTCAGAACTTGATACTCAACCTTCATCTATTGACAAGAGAGGCATCGAGAGATGAACTAAACTATGATATGTCTCATATCGGACCACTAAAACTACTGTTGAAGGTCTATGTACATCTTCCCAACACCAAGATGAAAAACTAGGGGAGAAGTTTGTATCTCTCACATCACCTCCTCCCATATCATAATTAAAACTACTTTCTGCCCCTTGAAGAAGATTACATGGTTCCATCCTTCAAAATATCTGTCTGGTGAGTCTCCCCTAGATATATAGTCATGAAAGACCTTATAGTCAATGTATCATAGCTGGGACTCTCTCACATGCTCAAGAAGTGGAGGAGTCAACACCACCGACTATAGAAAGGTTGTGCCCTACTACTCCACCAAGGTTAATTGGAATGAGGCTAACTACTCTAAAGACTCCTGAACTAAGTGATCTTGGGATTTCTTGTTAAGGGTATCTACTACAATGTTGATCTTCTATGGAGTATATACTATCTTGAAGTCATAGTTCTGTAGAAACTCCAAATAGCATCGTTGTCTCAGGTTCAAGTCTCTTTGTGTGAATACATACCCAAGACTCTAATGATATGAGTAAACTACAAAGTTCTCCCCCAAAAAGTATTTCCTTCACATCCTCAGTGTGAAGACTGCCGCTGGTAGCTCAGGGTTATAAGTCATGCAGTTCTACTCACAGGGTCTCAACTACCTTGGCCCATATGCAATGACTTCCTACCGCTGCATCAATATGTATCCAAGCCCATCTCTGAAGCATCACAATACACTACATACCCCACACCCTCATCAAGTAGTTTCAACACTAGATCACTCATAATCCTTAGCCTCAACTCCTCAAAGGCCCTCTATCACTGCTTAGGCTAAGTAAATGCCTTCCCTTTCCTCATTATAATGGATAAAGGGGATGAAATTATGGATAATTATATCAAAAACCTTCTATATTACCCCACCAAGAAAAGAAAAATTTGCACCTATGACACTCTCTTGGGTGGATCCCAAACAACCACTACATTGATCTTTACTGGGGCCATGGCTAAACTATGCCCAGAAATAACATGCCTCAGAAAGTTAACCCCGTGAATCCAAAATAGGAAATTCAAGGGTTTTCTATAAATTTGGTTCTCTTAAAGAAAATCTAGAACCATACTGAAGTTCCTTACATGCTCCTCCTCTGTTGTAGAGTAGATGAGTACATCTTCAATGAAGGCAACCACAAACTTGTCCGAGTACGGATGTCAAACCAGGTTCATCAAATCCATAAACATGGTGGGGGTTTTTTAAAACCCAAGGGAATAAATAAGAACTAATAGTGTCTATAGATACATTGGAATTCCAACTTTGGAATTCCAAATTTATAATACCAGCCTCACAAACCCCCAACTGGTGGTAGCTAGATAATAGATTGATCTTTGAGAACCATTTCACACCTCACAACTGGTCAAAGATGTTTTCAATCCGAAAAAAGTGGTATGTGTTATTTATTTTACCTTGAAATAAAATTAAAATAATAATTTCACTTTAAAATTAATTAATTTATCAAAATACATGACAATTTTACATAAAAATGGTATTTTTTCATTATTCAATGAAAAATTTATATTTTCAAAAAAATACCAAATCTTTACCCTAAGTTAATTTTGATATGTTGATATAAAAAATGGAGTTATTTTTATCAAATAAATTTACTTAATATTATATAAAATAATTATTATATTTTTTCATAAATAGAAATAACAATCATTTTTGAAGAAAATAAATTTTGATAAACAAAATATGTTACCAAAATTGATTGATTATTTACTAATTATTTATCAATATGTTTAGGAAACACACACACACACACACATATTACATAAATTATTTAATCCTACTCATATCCAAAATTTTATTATAAATGTTAAAATAGTCATATTTAAATAATCATTTTTGGGTTCGATGTTATATATCACATATGTTATCAAACATAGTTTATCTTTTAAAAACTCAGGGCGTTACTTCAACCACTTCAATTAGAGGCTAATAAATATTTTGATTAATTTATAGAATTTTTTTTCTTTTTATATGATGCCCTGAGTGGTGTCAATGATGGTCTTAGTGGTGGTTGAGTTGATGTTATTTGTGGTGATGGTGGTAGAGCCGACTATGGTGGTGGTGGTGATGATGACAACAATGATGATGACAATGAAGAAAATGATTATGATGATGACGATGAAGAATAATACGATGATAATGATGATAATTATAATTATGGGGATTTAGGCATCAATGTTGGTGATGATTATGATGGAACTGATGGGGATGAGGGAGATATTGATCCCCTCCATTTTTGAGTTTAGGTAGAGACATGTGTGGATGACTAAAACTAATTGATGATGTGGATTATATATGTATGTTTTAGTATTTTCAATTGTTTGAAAACAATTTATAACATGATGGTTGAATTTCAAATATATAATATGTGTACTACATTAAATGTGTATCATGGTTTGTAATTTATTTGTATTTTTTGTGAGAGGTGTTGAATGGTGCTATTGCTGTCCAATGGGGTGTATATCTATATTCCCACGATTCAAAAAAATATGTGTATAAAATATTTCTGAAAAACCACTTATACCCATGGTTCATGAAACCATGGGTAAAGTCTATACCCATGGGTTCAATTAAACCATGGGTATTAAGAAATCTATATAGCCTATACTCACAGTTTCTATAGAAATCATCGATATATGCCTATCCCGACAGCTTAAGCATGAAAAATTCATATAACCATGGGTATAACCTATAACAATGATTTTCTAGGATATATCCATGGTTCTTCACTATGGGTATATGTTAAGATTCCTGTAGAATCTTGTTAATGAACGTTACATCTTTTTCAGGTATATCCTTTTGGTTTGCACCAAAGGACTTACTTGGTAGAAATTCTATCCAAATTAAGTATTCTAGGATGATATTATGGAAGTGGAGAAGTGATTTGAGAATTCATTGTCCAATATAATGTTTTTTTAAGTTTTGAAGAGAGTGTTATAGGGGTGAGATTTTTTAAGTGAGGTGAGTGTCACACTTGTAATGTTTTAAAATAGTAAATTCCACCCACATTTTATTCATGTCACCAGGCCCTCATAATGGTCAATTCTTGATCATATGAAGTATAAGGTAGAAATATTTCCATTAAATTAGTTTTGGACATGTTTTGTGTCATTTTTACACCTTATATTCTAAGTTTAACCACTAAGCAAACTTGTTTTTACTATAATTATTGTAATTAATTTTAATTTTTTTCACTAATAAATTTGGTCAAAAATTAAGTTGAACATATTATACATCATAAATTATTATAATTCTAAACATTTAATCCATTCAAAATTCAATTAATATAATTGGAAATATTTAATTTAATATTAATCCCAATGACACGGTGAGACAACGGGTTTTTTAGAAGAGTATTTTTTTAGAAAAAAAAGAAGATTCTATATTAAATCTATGAAAAATAATGACCATTGTATGAAACTAAATTAATATTTATTGATATATAATATATAAATTTCATTTAAAATATTCCCCCTTAGGTATTATTTAAATTAATTTAAAAGGAGAAACATTATGAGTTTTAAAATAGTTTGTTAGAAAAACCCGTCTTTAAACCCAGAAACAAAATTATATTAAAAACCAATATAAATTTTATTCTAAAGTAATTAAGTGGATTAAATATAAATAAAAAATACATATATTACTTGAAATAATATTTAAAACACAGTGGTACTCTTAAATTACTAAATTTATTAAAAATAAAATACTTTTTATAAAAATCGGTATATTTAACTATTCACAAAAAAGTCAACATTTTTTTGAAGAATCTCAAAATTTTACCCATTGTAAATTTTGTAATTATGATTTAAAAGATTTTATTCATTTCATTAAATTCCAATTCTAAAATTTAGTAATTAATCTTTTAAATAAAAACTTATAAAAAAGTGTTTAATTAAAATAATTTCCTTTTTGAATAAAATTACTTGATATTTTTATAACTAATATAAATATCTAATTCATATTGCTGAATATGAAAATGATTTATTCTATCATTACATGGGTTTTGGAATAAACACCCCTTTTAGGTTTTAAGTGATGGGAATTTATGGCATTTATGGTCTATTTGATAGTGGGATATAAATAAACATGATGGTTGGAAAGTGATTAATTTACAAGGTTATACTTTTTTGAAATATTTGTGTTCATGATAAAAATTAAATTTTACATCAGTAAATAAATTTTAATCATGATATTATTTTAAGTTCACTACATTATAAAATTATATAGTGATTTATCATAGTTATTAATGATGTTTTTGTATATGTTTCATTGGGTTGACTTATATATAACCCTTTAGTTTAACATGTGATTTAATATGAAAGATTATTTAAGAATAAATTAATTAAATTTTTTAGATGTAAGCTAAAACATTTGAGATCACCTTTGATGATAAAGAACTCATTAATGGTGAGGTTATTAAGGTCAATTGTGAAATGGGGTTATTTATTTATGGAATGATATAAGTCGAACCTTTTGTGTTATTATGGAAATTTTGGAGATAAATATATAATTTAATAATATAATGGTTTATATATTTTCAATACTATATTACCTTGTGAAAAACATTTCAGTTTGGGTCAATATTTAAAGATAGGAGAAATATCCACCACCTTTCCTGACCTAGGAGGCGGTGGCTGCTGAGCTAGTCCATCCCCCTCTGGAGGGGGAGGGACCTGTGCCATTATTCAAGAGAACTCGGTATCTCTCTTTCTCTCCCTTTTCCAACCTTTATTTCTTTCCTAAATTCCCTCAGAACTCACTTAGCCATAAAGTTCCAAATTTGTTCTATGGCTTCCCGCAACTTTCACTCCCGTCCTCAGAGTTCACTGATGCCTCATCGCTTCTGAACCTGATGCTGATAGCACATTTCAAAAAACATTTTCTATTGATGTACTCATTCGACAGGTTTATTTTCGGATCATATTGATTACATGATAGATCAACTGTAGGTCTTCTTAAAAACAATGAAATCCTGATTTGATTAACTTTGGAGATTGACTTGTTCCATGCTTGGTCCAGTGCCCCCATATCTACAATGAATCCAATTTCTTATTATTCAGGTGGACATATATGATTTCCAAATGAAATGAGATACCCCAACTATAGTGATTTGTTTTAGTTTTCTAGAACTAACTCTTCCTTTTTATAATCCTTTGATTATTAAATTGCTATGTAATTTAGTTGGTCGATATTTATGTTCCGATAACAGAACTAGATCTATCTTCTATCCTATTTTATTTGTCATTTTTTTGAAGTTTTTTGTTTCAATAATTCTAGTAGAGTATGTTAGGATTGTAGTTGGGGAAGATTTATACTACAAGTAACCAATTGGTTTTGATTGATGAATTGATTTCTTCTCATTGTGTAAGAAAATGGGTACTTGATAGTAGTGTTTAGGCATGGGAGAATAAACCACTAACAAAATATAGATATGGGATTGTGATGAAGTATTAAGGGTATGGTGTCTATTTCTGGTGAAGGTCTGAAGGAACAAGTTCAAATTAGTGTTTCTATTGAATGAATGTAGTAGACATATATGGCATATTGAGACACGATTTAGAGGGGGTGTGTTCAATAGGTAATATAAAAATTAATATAAATTTTGTTAAAGCAACATCTAATGAGGAGTAAATGAAAACTGTAGATGGAGCTAAACACAAGGAGGTTTTTATAGGTAGTTGGTTAGGAATATGAAATGGTCTATATAACCAGTGGATATAGGAGGGGATTGTTAAAGGCAACAATAAGGGGGAGGTTGGGATGGACTATATTGACTATTAATATCAGTAATAGATTTGAATATATAGAGGTTGAAGGTTCATTTTAGGAACAAGGGGATGACACAAAAGGATGAATGGGCTTACAAACCCCAATACCAGTGAAGAACATATATAATAGAAAAATTATTTATAGGATATATTTTGAGGATTGTATATCTATATAATTTTTAGTAGACAGTGTTGATGGATTTCACATAAGAATCCTACACAGCCTATGAAGGAAGAATGGGAGAAAAGGAACAAAAGATTCATGGAGATACATTGTGTTAAAGGGAAAAAGGTCTAAAGGGAATAAGGACTATTCTCATTTACCCAATCTTATGGAAACAAGGTCCACCAAAAAAAATAAGGTGATGGATAATGAACCGATGTATCATGACCAGGAAGGAAAGTGGAGTTCAAATATTCTTAAATAAAATCAAATAATGGAGTTTGGTGAGGCCAAAGAACAAGAGAATGGCAGTGGTATGATGTAAGACCTGATTTAGGAATAGAAGGTATATAATAGTAAGGTCATTGTAGCAGATAATGAAGATATAGAAACAGGGGAATCATGGGATCTTATTATTTATTTCAATAAAGAAATGTTAGAGGAGTAATTTTAGATAAAAGCTATACAGGAGGTGGTAAACATGATGAATGAGAGAACTATTTAAGTGAACAATAATAAGGAATAATATGTATAGATTAATAAGAAAGATCATATTTTGACACGTGGCTTCAACGAAAGGAAGATCAGTGAAGAAGATTATATCCAAACATGGGACAAGATGGCCAAAAGATTTGAAGACCTCATCAAAGATGACTAGAACACAAAGGCCACTACTCTTCAATGGATTTTATACAAAGGTAAGATTTCCAATAGTATTAAACTCAATTTCAATGATTCAATGATTTCTTATAGTGTCTTTTGATTACCTTTTCAGAACTTAAATGTTCCCATTTTTTCTATAAAAGTTCATTTCATAATAAAAAGTTAATTTTCAGTTAGTTATTGTTTTCCAGATAAAGTGATCCTTTGTAAGTTGATTATATTACTTTAGGAATGAGAAATAATCTTCAATACTCATATTTTAGAGCAATATATGAGATTAACATGGAAATTATTTAAATAATGAAATTATAATTTTTAATAAAGTATATTATCAAGTGTTCTTAGTCTAGATGGTAAAGGAATTCCTCAAATATAGGAAAAGGATTTTCAAAAAAATATATTATCCCACTACCTTCTTTTTTAATAAATTTATTGTATGTTTCACACCTCATTAGTTTATGGTTTTTTGTTATTAAATTTATCATTATTAATCATGTTCTTATGACCAGTGTTCTCTATCACTCTCTAAAATTATCTGGACATTACTTTAAACTTAATGTCCTAATATTTTCACTTCTAATAATGTTCTACTATTTGGAAGACTAGTTGTCAGTTATTCCAAATTACCTTTATATTTCTCATTCCCTCTTTTCAAAAATATTTTTTATTAATTCTTTTTATTATGTGAGTTTTCAAAAAAATTATTATCAAATATTAAACCCCTGATTACCAAGATAAAAATAAAATTTCAAGGATTCCATTTATTAAAGAGTTTAGAATGTAATACCATGATATTTTACCAAATATACTTTGTTTAAATACATACATGAATCAAAATATAAGGTTTAAACAATCATGAATTATTATTATTTAAATGTGAATTTTTAACCTAACCATTAAATTGGGAGGAATGAATAGGAATAATGACACTATAAAATATATGTATAATGGAACTAATTAGTAAGAATTTGTTGATTAATTATTAATAAATAAGTATTCAATTTTTAGAAAAGTCATTTTATGCTTCAAGAATATATTTTTCTTAAAAAATAATTTTTATTGGTTTTTATGGGAAAATATTAAATTTTATTTATTCCACATTTTTAACAATTTACTTCAAAAAATGAAATTCATTTTTTGAATTGGAATAGAAAAATTATATTATAGATTTTTTTTAGAATTTTCTGAAAAAATTTATTTTTCGAAGAATACTGAATAATACTGATTTTCATATAAAATTTTATTTTATTTAAAGAATTTACAGAGTCCAATTTTGATTTAAAATTTGTTTCAATGTAAAATTAATTCATTTACATCATGGATAATTCATTTAATATCATTTTAATCAACTTTATATTTAATTTTAATATAAAATCATTTTATTCTTAAGAAGACATTTTTCTAAAAAATCGGTTTTCATCACATTTTGTGAGATTAATTTTAAATTAATTTCTTATACTTATATGAATTGAATTTGATAAAATAGACTCCATATTTTAAATTTATATAATTAATATTAGGTAATAATTTCAACATATTTTTTAGTCGTAATGAATAGTCGCTATGGTAAATTGCTATAACCCTATTAAAGGGCACACATGGTTAATTAAGGTTAAAAATAATGTGAAAATGATTAAAAATCTACATTAAACTATAATTTACCATATTTTATGAGTATAGTCCACCCAAACTCATCTAATTTTCTATTTTATGGCCACATTGATCCTTTTTCTCTGATAATGTCCTATAAAATATTTTAAGTAAAGAAAAATGAAAAATGTCACACTCTTTCTTTGAAACATAAATTTTATGTTAACATAGGGAAAAAGTAATACATGAATAAATATTAAATTTTATTTTAATTCTAATGAAATTATTTTTATAATGGTAATTTATTTATAAATTTTAGTGATTATATATTTACCTTAAACTCTTATAAAATGCTGACACATTTCTTGTGAAAGAAGTAGAAAAATTAAAGTAAATGGTTTTAAAAACATAAGAATAATATTTTTTGGATTAATTAGGGTTTCAAATTATTTTTTTAATAATAATTTATAAGTAATTTCTAAATAGTTTATGTTCCAATTCCATACTTTTCTTGATGTTTTTAATGTTAAAATAGATGTATATTTCTTAAAATGAAATTCCTAACATTTTATGCTATATAATATGTTATTAATTTTTTAAAAAACTAGAAAAATATTGAAATTTGACAAGTGTAATTATAAATTGTCAAAAAATTCATCCATTTACCATTTATAAACCAAATTGTAACATATAATTAAATTTATAACCCTTAATTATTGTAAATTTTTTTAATGTGGTTTGGGATAAAAAGGGGCAACGTGGGGATAAACTAAAGAGATAATGGTTAAAATGACCAAATAACATTTATAAATCCTATTTTTTGAGTTTATTTTAATCTTATATCATATTTAACTCCTAATTAATCCAATTAGGAACTATTTTTCCATGAATTTTAGTTTATAATATTTTAATGTTTTGAAAATGACAAAAGTTCCCCTCCCCTCACCTATAAAAAGGAACCGACTCTCCTATATTCCTAACAGTTTTTTATAAATATATATCATACAATACCTAAAAATATATCTTATTAACACCCCCACCCAAATCCCAGAGGTCTTATTTTTTTAAGAACACCTTCATAAATGGCATAATGGGTAATGAAAATGAGGTTGTCTAAAGAAGAGGTATAGATTTTAACTGAATGTATTTCTTTTATTTATGCTCTACCTCATTCAAAAATAATATTTCTATTTTGATATAGTAAAATAATAATATTACATATACTAAGATTTTATTATGTTTATATACTAACCATAATCTATCTCCTTATTCCATCAAATGGGAAATGAAATCACCATTTGTATGTATAGCAGACTACCACCCCATGAATAAATGAATTTCATTTTTCATCACAAACTCTTATAGATTGTTATAATGATGGATTTAAGGTATATATATTTATTTATATGATATTAATTATATTATTATAATTATTGAAAGATAGTATAGCATCTTTTTCTTACCTTTCTACCGATTAAAAATGATAACGCCATTTATGTGTACGTGTGGATTACTGCCTTCACAAAATGATGTGAATCATTTTTAATCACCAAATATCATGGATAATATATATAATATGATATTTTTAATATAATAATATGATATTTTTAATATAATCATATCTCTATATTGATAAAAAAATACTTACCTTCTTTCCCTCACTTTCTTTAAAAAATGGAAACATTATTCATGAACACGTACGACCTACCGTCTCCATAATTGTAACATAATTCATTTTTCATAACTAGCATATATAGTTGGTTATAATATTAAAATTAATTTAACGTATATTTTTTTTTATAATTAATGTATTTTAATATATCTTGTAATTTTTTTGACACCAGGCACTGAGAGGACACATGATTATGTGGCTCTGTGATCCTGGAATTGATGTTTGAAATATATTAAATATATTAATTTCACATATGCATAGTTTTCTTGAAAAAGAGGAATAAATCCCAAATGAGGACTTAGATTAGAAATACAAGACCGTTATAGAGTTCAAAGAGTTTGTTTTACCTTAGGTAAGACATAACATTTTTCAACATCGGGCATTTGTGAAAAAGTTATCACATGAGTAGATAATGTATTAATGGATTTATTTATTTATTTATTTAAGTGATGTAGCAACTAAAATTTTTATATTTAAACATTCTTATGACCAATTACCAGGGTTATCTATATAACCCTGTGAATTTAGAGAGAGTGTTGGAGGAAGACTTGGAGAACAATAGTGATATATTGATGATCATTTACACCAATAGAAATCGAGGATATCACCATTGACTGCGATGTGGCTCCTTTCTTTATTAGAGGTCAATACATCTCAAGGTAGTATGTTTCTTTTATGTGGATTTATTCACTTTTTTATTTTTCATATGATGAATGAGAATCAATCAACTAACAAATAGATTCATGGATATAGTGCATTATGAGTGCGCATTAGATTTATATGGGATTGAGGATTTATATTGTTGGTTATTTATATCTATTTTTTTATTATTCTAGCAATAAAAAATAAATGTCAACTAGAACATTGGATGAGTTCTGTTCCTCATGTTTGTGTTTTGCACATTTCTTCCCCCATTCATCACAAGTTCAGCGTGAGAAATTCCTTTGGCTCACAGTTTGATGAATACCCAGTATTCAATTGTTGTGTGATAGTTATTTGGTGAAATGAATCAATAATTTAGGTAAGGAAGTGATTGAGGTTGCGATTGAGGGATATGAAGATGATGGATCATCAATTGGTTCTAATTTTAGGATAGTTGTTGTGGGTTTTCGACATGTAGCAGTGGCATAGTGTGACAATTGTGGCTCTCGATCAAGTTGGGTGACCAGATTCTGGAGAGCAGGAGATGGTGATGATAAGTCAAGATAGATCTTCCACTTTTGGTGATTTTGGGGATAGAAATCATCGATAATTATGATGGTAGAAGAAACCACATCAAGATCCATGGGTTTTATAAAATCCCTAAATACACATCATGTAATCCGGGAATACATGTCATGTGGCGTCCTAACTATGGTGCAAGGGTTTACATAGAGGAGATAAGTATCACACGACATGTGACACATGTCACATGAAGTGTGTCATGACCTGTAACTTTGGAATGTACTCTGGGATCACACAGCTAGACACACTACCTAGAACACAACCAAGATAGGGGTACACGAGCAGAGAAATGTACTCAGACATGGAAAAGTACACAAGAACAACTAGGTATACACAGACATAATAATGGTAAGTGACACATGGGTAGAATTGGTACCAAAGAGAAATGTCATGTACTTATAGTATATATTGTTTTCTTTTACAAATATGGCTTGTATCCCTTGTTTCCTTCAGCATGAACAAGTTTTTTAGGGTGGATTCCCTTGATCCCTTCCCTAAGGGTTTAGTATGGAATCATGTCCTATAAAAAGGATGGTGATCCCCTTTGAGGAACATTATTCTCATATAGAGTTGTTGGAATCCTTCTGTGAGGGCTAGAGTAAGATCCTTTATCATCATCATAATCTCTAGGTGGGGTTCTCGGAATCATCGTGACAAACACTACTTGGGCATTGATACCCTACTAAGAGGGTTAATCAATATTGGGTTATTGGTTTACCCCATGGACATGGTCATGATCACTATCTCTATACCATTCTCTTCATACCTCAATCATGCAATTATTATAGTGAGACTTGATGAGTATGGCATCTCGAATGAACACCATCAATGTTTTCTGACTCATGGAGTGTGTTCTCCCATACGACTATTATATAGAACCCTATAGTAGGAATACTAGGCTAGTAATATGGTTATAACCTTAACTAGTGATTGTGTGCCTAATATGAGTATATCTTAATGTTCTTGTTATGTATGTTTTTGACATATCCCTAGGATGATATGAATACTATTCTTGGTGTTATATGCTTAGTGACTTTTGGGTGTCCTGTTGGGTATTGTTATACTCCCCACTACATGGGATATTCCTACATGTATCATGTCTTATATAGAAAGTTGGTCATTTGAAGGGATTCTTGGTGGAACAGGAGAGATAGAGCTTAGATTTGGGCCATATAGACCATAGTTTATATAAGGAATAACATTTGACTATATCCCCTCTTACCATCTGGTTGAACTTATTTACAGTTTTTGGTGGGCTTGTATTTGGAATTTATCGCTATCCATTATTTTTGTATACTCTAATTGTAGGATTTTGATGTGTGCATGCATTTGGTATTAGTTTTACTTTTTATTTGATAATTTTATGTTCTTGGATATGTTTGTGTGTCTACATGTAGCTTAGTCTAAGGCCTTCATTGTGAGTTTTATTCCTACTTAGTGCTAGTCGTTATCCCCAAACCTATTGGAGGTAGGATTGGGGTAGTCACACTCAATTTACCACCATCCAGGTGGGCCTTGATGGGTTGATTCATGATATAGTGGTATCAGAGGAGTTTTCTATATTAGGACCAGATTTTTGGAGTTTTTTCTAGAAGTAATATTTGTTTAGGTTTTGTGGAAATAGTGTTAAGTGTTTCGAGTTCATCTCATAGGTCAGGTACTCCAGTGCTAGTGTGGAAACCAACATATCCATTCAATAGGATTCTTAATCCCTGCTTGATGAATTGGTACATGTATGCACTGGTTGTGGGGAGAAAATTTGGAACATGAATAATATAGGAATGTATTGTGGTTTCCATTTCCTTCTTAAGTCAGATCTCTAGATATACTCATTGACTATGGTATATCTTGTCTATTTTTGGATGACTGTATGAAGTTTTCTATCTAGGATTATAAATAAGGATCAGGAGGAGAATCCCCTTATTGATTAGGTTTCAATACAGGGTCCTGTTTAGGAAGTGTTACCTCTGGCTGGTGTACCAGTCTTACCACCACCTATCGAGTAGAAGCTAGTGAAAATAATACCAATAGATGAGGTGCATAGGATGATCAATATTCCTGAGTTTTAGTGATAGTGACCCATCATGTTTTGAGTAATACTAGACCCCAAAGTGGTAGAGGAATATATTGAGGTGGTAAGGTGAGTCTTTCATCTCTTCAGGACACATACAAACCAGATGGTGGTCCTGGTAGCAAGCCTTCTTTATGGATCTATGGGGCGATGGTGGGGCTTAGTGACTCAGTCATATGATGAGGAAAATCTTACATGATCAGAGTTAGAGTGACTTTTTATAGAGGATTTTTCTCCAGATAAGTTGAAGGATATGTGCATCTAGGAGATTCTACAACATTTGCAGGGCAGTATGACTGTTGATGAGTATTCCTTAAGGTTATACAACCTCTATGGACACTTGATGGATATGGTGTGTGATCAGTTCTTTCGGGATCATACCTTTGAGCAAGGTGTATGCAGATACATATGAGATATCATGATACCTCAATGAATTCCTACCTATGCTAGGGTACTGGAGAATTCTTTGGTGGTTGATAGTTTCATGGATGAGAAGACGCAGATAGTTGGTGCCGGTAGTAGGCACATATGAGGGGAGAATTTAGCAGTGGGTAGCTGATGAAAGTTTTAGGGACCTGAATGTGTGAGATGTTTTAGGAGGTGATTCCTAGATATAGGGTATGTAGTTCAATGATCACGGTATGGATCTAGTTAGCCTATAGATAGGTGGTGCTACTCTTGTGATGGTCATGGACATCTTACATGAGACTACCCAACCCGACATGCAGCTAATAGAGATGTAGTGGATGGTCCAACTAGTTAGACACAACAGAAGGAGAAGGTAGGTCTGTAGGGAAGTTGATGTGGCAGAGGAGTTAGGAGAGTAGCTGAAGGTGGAATACATTTTAAATTGTTACCACCACCACCCACAGGTGGTCCCCACCCAGCTCAGGGAGCTAGTGGTCAGGGGTGAGGGAAATAGTAAGAGGCTCAAGGGATGATACGAGATACATTCTATGCCATCTATAATTTAGATTCAGTACTAATAAACACGGTTATAGGCCACTCCTTTCCTACCATTACTCTGTTTAGAGGCTTAGATATTCTCGTTGAGCCTTTGGATCAGACCTTTCTCTTAGAGACTCCTACTGGAGGTGATTTAGTGATCACACACTTCTACTAATGGTGTGACCTAACTCTTGGAGGTGATAGTTTCTATTGGGATCTCATTGTAATGGTTATGAGGCCTTACAATGTCATCTTAGATATGGAATGGTGCTAAAAAATACTTATACGAACAAAAATTTATTTTTAGATGATATATCTATTGGTAAAAATGAACAAATCCAATAGATATTATTTTTTATTGGTGTTAATTTTAATTACCTACACTTTTCTACCAATAGATATATCTGTTGATATTTATTGCTCGATTCCAAAAAATCTTTTACCAACAGAAAAAACCTATTTCTCTATCATACTAATACCAAATATTTCTTACTAACACATAAATTTGTTATCACTGATAACTATTACCAAAAAATATTTTTCAATCAATAAAAATTGTTATAATAAACCAATATATAAAAAAATATTTTATCAATAACTAATCAAGAGAACCCAAATTATATATATTATTATTATATTTACACCAAATTCAATATTAATTTCTTGGTTTTTATTAAAAATATTCCATTAATTGATTTATTTTTCAATTTTATATAAATATAAATATTGTATACTTTTAATGTTTTTCATTTAATAAAAATTAAAATATTTTTTATAAATAAATGATTTAAATCATTATGATATTTGATATATTTACATATATTTTTATATAATTTCTCTATAAATGAAAATTTATTTTTTACATTTATATTTTACAAACATAATTAAACATAATCAAAATTAATTTAAAAAATTAATTGTTTAATTTTAATATGGAGGGATTTTTTCTCTTAAATAAATTAATCCCTAGATCATCGATGGTTGTTTCCCTAACCCATTCTTCATCTTCAAGGGGATACTTGCATGGGAAGGTATCGATTCATCTCTCTTGGTGGATCTTCCTAAAATTGAACATTCCCTAAAGGTTTCGAGGGTGGTGGATGGAAATCTATCAGTGGTTCATGGTGACTGTTGGACCTTCGGTTGATTCCATTTTGTGGTATTTCTATTCTTGTTGGTGGGATTCTTTGTTTGGATTCAGTAACGTCTATAGTGGTTTTGATTTATTTTTGATGTTGTTGTGGTGGAAGATTTTCACAGCAGTGAAGCCTGGCGATGCATCTTGGTGTCATGGTGTTGCTTGACAACAGTTCTAGTACTTGAAAACAATGGATCATGTTGCACTGAAGGGATTAGTATTGTGGATCTAGTATATGTTCTCTTGTGATTGTTGATTTGTTTTCTCATTGCTACTCTTTCAACTGGGGTTGTGTTTTCACTCAATATTCTAGTGGTTCTGTTGGTTTGACATTCAGTGTGTCAAATTAGAGTTCCTAGCTATCTGATTGTTCTGTGGGTTTTGATTTTCACTCAAGATTCTAGTGGTTCTCATTGATTCTCTTTCAACTGGGGTTGTTTTTTCACTCAAGATTCTAGTGGTTCTATTTGTTTATTGAAATTCTATTTTATATGTTATCCTTGGTTTCTTAGTATGCTTACATTATTAACAACTATGAAACACAATTAAAATCATGGTCTTTGTAATGATTACTATTGTAATTGTTAAGTTCACTCTTTAGATATAACATATATTGATAACATATATTTGGATAATAAATATAATTTATCTTACATAAACTATAGAAATTATCCCTAATTTCGGTAGGAAAATATATCTCATTTCCTTAAACATATTTATTCTTTGCATATTATTACTAAACAACCTAATCATTACTGACATTCTTCTTATTTAACTAACTTTATTAACTTTCTTTGTTAATTATTATTGATTTATATTTTTTCATGTTCATATATATATTCTTCGCTCTACCTCACTCTATAAACTATTAAAAAAATAATTTTCCTATAATTTTTTTTGTGAAGAAATTTACTTCAGGGTTTTGATGAATAAGATATCATACTTGAAATGGATTAAGAGATCATAATTGATTAAGTTATAGTTGATATCATACCTAAAGTGCATGAATTACAAACTAACATTTCAATTGAATCCAATGAGAAAAATCTAGCCACATTGGATGTTGAAGATGATACAATTGATGATCCTACACTTTATTTCATTGAAATTCATTGATGTGTCTTAATAAGAACTCTTCTATTGTTTCGAGTAATATTTTTATCTACAAATTTTTGTTTAATGTATTTTTCACGTGTGTGTGTTTTTGTGGTCACATCCTTTGTAACATAATTATATTTTTAAAGGAAACACTGGGTATTAATTTTTTTTATGAATTTTAAAATAGAAAATAAATAGATGTTTCCTATATCCTCTATGAGTATACATTAGATGTTATTAAAATTTATGTTGAGTATGATCCTGCTATTTCACATGTTTTTTTGATGAAAATGAAATTTTGTGTGAAAACAACAATATGATATCCTTTGAAGTTGCTTATAAAAATGAAAAATCACATTGAGATGATATTAAAATTGCAAAAACGACTGTTTAGAATGAGTTTAATTATGAAATTTATAAAAATAATTATTAAAATTTAATTCTAGATTTTTTTATGATGATTTTTTCAATGGAAATAAAAAGGTAATTGAATAAAATGTTTAATTGGACTTAGAGTCATAATTTACTACTTATTATTTTCCATATAAATATGAATTGAATTCTTGAAAGTCAAAATATAAATAATTCTTTAGTCCTAAAATTAAAACACTATTTGCTAAAATTTCTTGAAAACATTTAAAACTTGAACTCCTTGCTAAACATTCATGCAAAACACTTATTTTTTATAATGAAATAAATTAATTCAATCCATTTAAATAGGAAACTTAGTCTTTTGAACATAAATTACTTAATTAATTGAACAATGATTTTGAAATTGAAAATGACCTTGAAAATTTTGAATTACATGTTGAATTGGATGAAATTGTTTTTTAGTGGTGAAATTTATTCTAAAATGATTTATTTTGATGGGATGAAAGAGATAGAGTATACTTATTTGAAAACATTTAAAAATAAAAATTAGTACTTTGTTAGTGTGGAGAACATAATTTTCGAATTACCCCTTTACACTATCATAATATTTCAACCTTTAGAGGATGAAGAGTAATTGGTTTTCAATGCAGACATCAGTGTTGAATTTTTATTTGAAGAGCACTTTCACCTAACAGTTTCACCTACAGTGAATGCAGGTGATTTTTTTGAGAGAATAAATCATAATATGACTCTCTTTTATAAAAACAATTTCAAAGCATTCATTTTTTAAATAAGATAATTATGGAGGAATTATTTCTTGTATAAAATTAATTTTTTTTCTTATTTCTTACCAAACATAAACTCTAACCATTTATTTAGTTTTTTGGAAAGGTTTTGTCTGTTTTATATATGAGAAAAGTGAGAATAACTCAAAAATCATGTATAGATTCTAGTTCTATTTAATCATGGTGGATTACTTAAGTGGTTTCATAAATAAAGATGGACTGGCCATGTACATACAATCAAGAAGCTATTCACCTTTAAATAAAACACTTAGGTATGTGTTTCTTTTTTTGGTATTTAATTATATTATTATTTTTACTTATTTCATTTGTAGAAAAATCATGAGATAAATGTAGTCCACCATATTAAAGACAACTTCAAGTATCTATCCTCTTTAAAAATTGAGTATACATGTCATATCTTGACCCCCTATTATTTTTAAATGTCTAATTTCTTCTCACATTGTAAAATATAAATATGGGAGAAAGGTACACTATATATATATTCATACTTAATATATTATTTTCCTAAATTATTTCTACCACTGTTTCCCATTGATGTGTATTGTTTCTACTTTTACATTGGCTGTGAAACTATTTGTATACTAATTTTGTAATGTGCATGCTAAATTAAGCTTGAAAACGAAACATGCAGAAAAATTCTAAAAGGTTACATTTTGGTTTTTGAAAAAAAGAACATAGAAAGGTAATATTTTAAATAGATTGATTTTTATGAGACTTTTTATTTTATATCATGAATGGTGATGCCACTTGCAGGACCCCTTCTATTCTTTGCGACTCCTTATTTCAAATTTATGTTCCTTATTGGCAGAGGATGTCAACCAAATGATTTAGGGTGATGCATCATCAAGTATCGTGATACCAGTATTCTCACCACATTCACCATGCCTCTAAATTTGATAGCATCAAGATGAGATTGTTCCACCTTCACCCATATCTCCAAATCATGATGATAGTATGCTTTTCACTTATTTTTTTCATCATTATTTTCATATATTTTTTTCAACATTATAATCCTCTATGAACATCACCACCTCTATTATATATTCATCAAAATTACACAAAAATACCATGAACAAGAACCATAAGTTGATAAAAATATAAATGTGATCAATATAAATAATGGATCCCTATCTTATAGTGTGTTTTTTATCATCATGTTTTGTATATACATAATATTTAATCCAAATCAGTTTTCCTCTAATCATTAGGTCTGTTATTGTAATATAAAGACAATTTGATCTAGTTTTACCACTATAATAGAGGTTTTTAATAGGTGTAGGTGAACTATACTCCCTTATTAATAATAATAATTCAAGAGAAGAAAATAAAATAAAAATATCATCAATAGGTTACTAGTTTTTTTATAGGGTCATTAATGTAATATAAATGTGTAATGATTTGGATTCCTACTACAACAACATGAATTTTTTTTGTGAACATTTATTTCTAATTTGTAATTTACACACCTACCTCCAACTCAACTCCAAACTTCTCCAACTAGGCAGCATCAACATCTAGGTTTCGTATCATCGTGTGGTTGACACTCCCATCATCCATAACCTGCCTCCCACCAAACAATAATCCATTCATTAACTCTATTAAATTTTGTATCATTCTTATCCTTTAACATCACCAAGAAAATAACTTGAGGATAATTCTCACAAACCTTGATGGATTCAACATGACCATCCTTTACATATTCCTCTTCCATGTCTGTTTCTAATTTTGAATGTAGATTCACATAATGTCTCATTTAATTAGGAGTAAACACAAAGATAATGATAATAATAGAAAGAATCGACATATAGAAATCATCCTAGACACCCCATCCAAGCATTTTCCATTCAACCAAATTTTATTTTTCTTTCTCTTTTCCAAAGTTTTTATACAAAATTCTCAAATTTTTACTCAAATTTTTCTTAGGCCACTAAAATGGGGGTATTATTACCAAGTCAAAAAGGTGTTCCATCCAGGATATGTAAATCCAAATAACCTGAAGGTTCCTTCAAATATATAACAACCAAATACCCTTTTTTCAACATGTTTCCTTGCCAATATAGATATTCACTCAGGTCATTTTTGTTTCGGGGTCCTCCTTTTTTATCCTGAACTTGGAAGAAACCTCCACAACCTTATCAAAAGTAACATCATATGGGAATCCATTAACATAAACATGATTGTTTACTTTTAACTCAAACCAAATTTAAAGAGACAATAAGTTCCTATTTATATTCATAAAATTTTAAAATTTACTTCAAGATTGTGTTTGTAACTCTATACATAATGCGAAAGGGTTTTTATTGCACTAAATGGTTTTTAAGATATTGAATTAGGCATAATTTCTAATTGAAAAGTAGTTTCATTCTCAATTGAATATAGATTTACTAGATTAGTGAAATTAATATACTATTAATAGATTATATAATTTTGAGTTATGTGTCACTATTAATTGAAATTAGTGTCATTATCTATGGTTTGTGGTCACATGTTGTATAATATTATTGTTTTTATGTCATGTGTTGTTATTTTTAGTTGTTGTGGTCACTGGTCATCTTCTATTAATGTGGTCACTCGTAATTTTATTTTGCAGTCACCGATTATTATAGTCATTTTCTGTTTTTTGTTCTCAATGGTTATTTTTTATATCATGCATTATGGTAGTGGTTGTGTTCATTAGTAATATATTCTTATTTTGGTTACTGGATAGATAATATTTTGGTTGTTGTGGGTTTTAGTTAGATTATATTATGGTTGTTGTTTCCTCTAGATTGATAATCCTATTATTGTAGTCAATGTATGATATTTTAATATCATGATTTATTATTTTGATATCATGTGTGTAAATAAAAAATATTTTTTGTGTTGTGTTTGGAAAGGTGTTTCTTTTGATCAGAGTTGGATGGATGATGATTATGATTAGAATGTTTCTTGAAAATAGGTTCTACTTGTGAGCGTTTCTTATAAGTGGACCGGTGATGCTAGTGTATAGGCGCTTCTTGTGATCAGAATGTTTCTTGTGAACAGGTGTTTCTCATGAAAGTTTCATGTAAGTGTACAGGTGATGCTTGTGATATAAACATTTCTTGTGAATAGGTGTTTCTTGTGAATAACGGTTGTGAGTGGACAAGTTCTACTTGTGATGAACTTTTCTTGAGATGGTTCATGTCTCAAGTGGAAAAGTTATAGTTAAAACATAGAAGGGTGGTCCACTATAATAAAAGGGATGATAATGAAGTTTTTCATGTCCATATCTGATATAGTATATAATATATCATATAATGTGATGGATATTCCATGATAGAGATGTCTGATGTTTGTGAGAAATATATTGTAGACAAAGTTTGATTGAGTTCTATGTAAAGTATCTTAGTGTTTGAAGATGCTTAAACATGTTTGTAATATTTTTCTTCAATATTATTGTATTTTCATTAAGTTTGAACATGAATTTAAATAATATTTCAATGTGTTTTTCAAATGAAATTTCAGTTTTTTAGTGTTTTATTTAATCAAGTTTTATAATTATTATATAATAAATATAATAAATATAATAAATATAATAAATATAATTATATTAATAAATATAATATAAAACTTTAGAAATACTAAAATTTAAAATATTATTTAAAATAATTAATTTTTAGTATTGTTTATAAATTTTAATAATATTATCAACAAATATTTTTTTCATATTAATCTATTTCTAAACATTTTTAACAACATATATACTATCTATTGGTATTATTATAACTATAATAGATTCATTTTTTTTATGTCACAATAATAATTAGAGATACAGTTTTTACCAAAAATTTAGTGGCAAGGACATATCTATTAGTAAAATGATTTTCCAATAGAAACGTTTCTTTTACCAACAGATATGACCTTGTTGGAAAAAGTGAAATACTTTGTAGTGTGGTTATCTACAGTTCATGCCTAGATAAACTGTTTCAAGTTGAGGATGTGGTGTGTCTGCAGAGATGGGATGAGGTCTTCCTTTGTGGGAGAAAAGGAAACCCAGATAGAGAAGGATAGGATCATGCATAAAAGGGTGTATTTGATTACACACTAGTTGGATAGTAGGATTCTTGGTGTAGTGGATGCTATGAGTTTTCAGTTTCCTACAGTGGTGGTAGAGTATGAGGATATTCTAGGATTACCTACCTATAAAGCTATAGAATTATGAATTGATCTAGAACCCATGTCATCTCCGATATCTATGCTAGCATATTAAATGGATCCCATAGAGCTTCTCAAGCTGAGGGTGAAGTCGAAGGACTTATAGAGGAAGGGATTTGTTAAGTCTAGTGTTTTCCCTTGGACAACCCAAGTGTTATTTATTAAGAAGGTGGACATGAGATTTTGATTGTGTGTAGATTAACATTGCCTAAAACAGGCGACAATAAAGAAAAATTACCCAATATAGACGATCGATTACTTATTTGATCAGTTGATAGGGGCATGATAGTTCTCAAAGACTTACCTCAGATCAAGTTATCACCAAATACAAGTACGGGATGAGGATATACCGAAGACAGATTTTTGTTTTCATTGAGATCACCATGAGAACATGTTAATTAAATTTGGTGCAATGATTGACCCATAAATGTTCATGGACTCATGAACTAGATATTTCATCCTTTCTTAGACTGGTTTTTGGTGGTCTTCATTGATGATATCCTAGTGTACTCGGCATCTGAAGTGGAGAACGTGAGACACTTGATGATGATCTTGGATATACTATGAGAGCGCTAGCTTTATGGGAATCTCTTTAAGTTCTAGTACTAAATATACAAGTACACTTTATGGGACATGTCATCTCAACAAATAGTATAAAATTGGACTTGGTGAAGGTCGAGGTAGTGTTAGCTCAGGAGTCACCCAAGAATATGACAGAGGAGTGAAGCTTCCCTGGGATGGAAGGCTACAATTAGATATTTATACCCAATTTCTCCAAGATATCAGCTCTCTTGATAACATTGAACCAAAAGGTGTAACCTTTCATATGGAAAAAGAGGTTATAGTAGGCTTTCGAGGAGTTGAGATAGATATTCATGAGTCCCCCAATCTTGATTTTTTCATAGGTGGGTGTTGAGTACGTAGTGTTCTACAGTACATTCGGGGCTGAGCTTTGTTGTGTTCTGATATAGAGTCATGCAATGATTTCCTATAGTTCACAATAGTTGAGACCATATGATCAGAACCATAAGAACCATGATCTTGATCTAGCAGCGGTATAATTCGTACTAAATTGTGGAAAAACTACCTTATGGGTGAGAGATTTATCATATACTCTCACCACAAGAGCCTAAAGTATATATTCTCTTAGAAGGATCTTAACTTGAGACAGAGGAGATGGATAGAGGTCCTCCATGATTATGAATTCAAGATTGTCTATACTCCTAGGATGGGGAACATGGTAGTAGATGATCTAATCAGGAGATCTTGTTCATAGCTGATGAGTATGGCATCAGAGTAGTCAGCCTCATTACAATTATCCTTAGTAGATGGGGATGGTCTAGATTACCTATAGTCAATGGTTGTTACTACAACGCTTCTATGGTGCGTTATGAATTCTCATCATGAGGATATTAACTATGAGATCCTACATAGATAGATACCCAATGGATGTGATCCTAATGGATTTTTTGAAGATGGGGAGCATTTTGTCCTCTTTAGAGGATGCACGATAGAACTAGTGGCATTACAGGAGGAGGTTCTGAGGGTGTTTCATATCTGCTTTATCGGTAAATCCATGTGTGGGGAAGATGTACCAATACCTATGATGTCAGTTATGGTGGATATGAATGAATAAGGGAGTTATATAATTTACCTCTTAATGCCTCACTGTAACGACCCAAACTTTTTAAATAGTATATTAACTTACTCTTAATGATTTAATAGAGATGTTAATGGTTAATGCAGAAAGAGGAGTCGATGGCTTCATCCAGTAGACTCGAACCTTATGAAGCCCACTTATCAGAGCTTGGGAAGGAGGTGGCATCTTTGGGCTTCGCTTTGGACCAAGCCCAAGCCGAACTCCAGTATGTCAAGATTGAACGGAAACGCCTGCGGGAGAAGTTCAAGTTAGTAGAGATTACTACTAGGGCAATGTTATCTAAGCCTCCCTCGGATTCTCTCACCATAGCACACCTTACACTTAGGTCATATGCCGGTGTTATAAGGGGCTATGTGACGAGACCCTAGCTTCTTTGTGTAATCCTTTAGGATGAATGAATTAATATTTCTTCCTTTAGTGATGTTTGTGAAACTTCAAATGTCCGGATAATTTTAGGATGTATTTTATTGATGAATTTTGAAAAAAGGATATTTTAAAATATTTATGTAAACCCTAAATAACTAATGATGTGTAATGATTTTCAAAAAATGGTCTTCTACAAAAGTGTTCAGTAAGGAATTTAGAGTCTAATAAGATCAACTTAATTTTTGATGAATAGTAAATTATGAATAGTGTTTTTACGCTTAGGATTAGTAATGTGACCAAATGGATTAGTAATTTCACTCAAAGAAAGTTTTAATATAATTTAGACACCTAGATTAAGTAATGTGATTCAATAAAATGGGTAAATAACGGTTTCATAAATGATTAATCAAGTATTAGTTTTTTCAGGTGAATATTGTTTTTTAATTAAAAATTTAATTAAAAATGATTAGAAAATTATTTTTATAAAAATGACTTTATTTTTGAACTCAGAGCATCGATATTATGTTATGGTAATTTTTGGGGATTTTTCTGAAAAAAAAACGAATTTTCGATGAATAGTGTTTTTATTTAAAAATTAAATTAAAATTATTTAGAAAATTATTTTTATAAAATGGAGTTCATAAATGTATTTAGAGCATCGATATTTGGTTAAGGTGAAATTTTGGGATTTTTCTGAGTAAGATGAATTTTCAGTGAATAGTAAAAATACAGTTTTAGGGTTTCGGTATGTTTAATGACATCATAACTATGTCATGATGATTTCATGAGTTTTTTTAAGGGTTGGATGGCCAAGGGTGATGAATTATTGTTTTGGGGGCCCCATGTGACCTAAATTTATGGAAAATATCATGAGAGAGCACATGGGTTTGAGAAAGGCACTTGTGAGGTGTCCCTTGGCCATTAATACCTTGTCCCCTCACTTTCCCTATAAATACCCACCCTTTCCTCCTTTAGTTTTCACTACCAACTCTCCTCCAATGAAGTTCTGGTCTCCTTACCTTCCAAGGAGTCCTCCCAAGGTGCCCCCAAGCCCTCAAGGTCCAAACCTTTGAGTTTTAAGAGTTACGTTTTAAGGTAAGGGATCCGACCTCTCTCTTTCTTTTCATGTAATCTCTTTTATGTCATTCCTTTTATGCTCCATGTTCTTATGTGAGAGGATGTTCTTTTATATTCCTCTTACTGCCCTTTTCATGTTTATATGATGAGAGATCCCCTCTTACTCTCATCATTTCGTTTTATGAAATTTTAAGTGACGCCGTTAGGCTGCCGAATTTTTAAGTGACTCTTTCACCCTTCTTTTTTTTCTAGTTCGATTTTCTTGTCAAGTCTTTCAAGTTCATTTTTATTATGTTGGGGTATGATATCTATATCTATCATACTGAAATCTTATGTTAATATGATGAGAGACCCTATTTGATCTTGTCAATTCATTTTTTGAAGCTTAAGTGACGCCGTTAGGCTGCTGAATTTTTAAGGGGATTCTTTCACCCTTCTCATTCTTTTCAAAGTTCTACTTTCATGTAAAGTCTTTCAAATTCCTTTTTTATTGGGGTATGATATCTATATCTATCATACTGAACTCTTATGTTCACATGATGAGAGACCCTATTTTATCTTTTCAAATCATTTTTGTTGAAGTTTAAGTGACGCCGTTAGGCTGCCGAATTTTCATAAGAGAAATCTAATTTTTGTCTTCCTTCCATGTTTTTCATTTCAAATGGTATGTCCTTAAAATTTAATTACCATGTTCATATATCCTTCTTATTCTTCCCCTCTACTGTTTTATGGGTCATTTATGAATGTTGGACCCATGTCCCCTCTCTTTTCAATGTTTTCTAAAACCCCGAAACATAGCCGTTATGCTGTAGAATTTTTGTCTCAAAATGCCTCTCTCTTTTCTCAAAATTATTTTATGTTATAAAGTGAATACTCAAAGCTCTTATTTCTACAGGGATATTCACATATATATCAAAATTTTCTATTTTAAATTCTGGGATTTACATACATGAGACCCGCTCTCCCCTTCCGTGGGTTTAAAGTGACGTAAAGATCATGTCTTTAAACTAGTTTTTAAAACGTTATGATTATGAAATGAAACCCATTTATTTTATGCTATATGGGTTATTTATAAAATTATTGATGATTATATATGTGTCTCACATGATAATAAAGGCAAATTTAAGGGTGCGCCTTGATAGCGCTCCAATGCATTGGGTAATGATGTAACCACTAGAGATTACAATTTTCAAGATACCTTGGTGAATAACCTTGGTAATTTTCAAATGACACCTTGGGGATGGACCTTGGTGATATGTTCATGATTGTCTATGTTAAATGATGTAGCCATATCTTCAAGTTATGAAAAATGTTATTTTTATTATGAAATGCTTCATGATTTCTTTCTCATGCCTTAAAGTTCTTTTCATGTCCTTATTGAAGTATATCAAGTTCACATGTAAAATGTTCCTCTTGTTTCCCTTACTGGGCCTTCTGCTCACCCTTTCTTTTGATGTATGTCCCCAGGTTATGAGATACAGTAATGAACCTAGGATGAACTTAAGGAGAAGACTTTCAAGTGTTTAAGAAGAATGCTTTATGTTGTTTTCATGTATTATGTTCCTGGTTTCCAAGACACTAAACCTTAAAGATCCTCAGTTTTGTGTAATGTAATGAAAGTTTATGTTATAAAAAGACGGGATGCTATAGTTGGTATCAAAGGATGATTTAGTTATTTGTGGAAATTAGGATATAAAAACTTTAGGAAGAGCCCTATAGAAAAGTTTATATATAGAAAAACTTCCTGGTATTTTGGTAAGTATTGAGTAAGTGGTTTATCAAACAGATACATCCCTGTCTGGATACGAGCAGGTAGAGGCGGCTCTGGCACAGATGTACATAGGGGTAAAACCCGAAAACACCGCTTTGAGCTAGACTCGAACAAGAACTGGTGCACGATAACGGGCCTTTCCGCACTCTTGGTTACGACACTCCCGGGGGATATGTTTGGTTAATCACAAGCTTTTTATGAATCATTATGAAGGAATTATAGAGAAGTGTAATTGTCTAAGCATGAAGTCTTAGTTAAAAGATTCATAAATGAAATAAGTTTCTCACTAAGGTTTTATTCTTTTAGAAAATGGCGGGAAATAAGAGAAACCGTGCCGATGGTGACCGCAATGCACCATGTGCTGACGGCCCTCCGATGGAAGCCAGAATGGAAAAATTCATGCGAATGATGAACCAACTGACTCAAGTTATGAGTAATAACTTGAATCAAGCTGAGAGGACAATCTCACCATGAAGGGAGCAACTTTCTGTTGAGTCCTTTATGCGTCAATGACCGCCAACATTCAGTGGATCTACTGACCCATTGGTTGCGGAACAATGGATAAGCTCCTTTGAAAAGATCATTTCTGTACTTCATTGTTCGGAACAAGAAAAAGTCACCCTTGCTGTTTACCGCCTAGAGGGAGAAGCTGATCAGTGGTGGTCACTGATCAAAAACACAAAGCCACGAGGATATATGGAAGCTATGGAGTGGGAAGAATTCCGGGGAATATTCTTTAACAAGTATTTCCCTCGTTCCATGAGAACGAGAATGGAGAAAGAGTTTCTCGAGCTGAAGCAGAATGAGAACAGATCTGTCGGAAGCTATGAGATGAACTTCACAAGACTTTCCCGTTATACCTCAAGCTTTGTCATGGACCCTAATGGGAAGGTTGATAGATTCTTTGGCGGACTACGACCTCATCTGCGGAAGAATCTAGCCAACAGGGACTACGATAGCTATGAAGAAATAGTTCGAAGTGCTATGAAAGTCGAGCTAGAGTTTGGGGAGACACAGTGGTCTCACAAATCTAATGAAAAGAAGAGAACTTTAGAACCAAGCCTGGGAAGAAGTTTTGATTAGGAAAGAGGTGGAAAGAATATGCAACATGCCACATGCAATAAGTGTGGGAAGAAGCATTCGGGGAACTGCTTGATCGGAAGTGGTAAGTGCTACAGGTGTGGAAGAGAAGGCCATATTTCTCGGAATTGTCGTAGTGATGTGAAGCCTCAACTTCCCAACACTAACAACAGAGGAAAGATGGTTCTGGCCCTACCCGAAGTCACATGCTTCAAGTGTGGACATCTTGGGCACTTTGCTAATCAATGTCCAAATCCAAGGGCGGTGGAGGGGAATCACCATCAACCTCAGCAGAGGCCAAGGGAGCAAGGTCGTGCTTTCGCTATCACAACAACTGAAGTTGAAGTTCCAAACAACGTGGTAGCAGGTACTCTTGTCGTCCTCTCAAAACTAGCAAGTACTTTATTTGATTTTGGTTCTACGCATTCCTTTATTTCCTCCAAGTTTGCAAGGAATATAGAATCAATCCCCGAACTGCTAGGGGTAGAGTTGTCAGTCAAGACTCCAAGTGGGATTATCCTTGCATCAACAGTATTTAGAGACTCTAGTGTTTACTTTGGTGAGCACAATCTTATCGCAAATCTAGTAGTCATTCCCATGATGGAATTTGACATTATACTAGGGATGGACTGGCTCTCAAAGTATAATGCTAAGATCAAATGCAGAAGTAAGGAAATCTCAGTAGTCTTGAATGAACGACCTACAGTTATCTTCCAAGGAAAGATATCCCGAACTGATCCCTATCTAGAATAACCTCCTATAGCTTTCTTTATGGAATTAATCGGTGATGATGAAGAAGGAAAAGGGAGTATACAAATAGAAGATGTTCCGATTGTTCAGGAATACATGGATGTATTTCCTGAGGAGTTACCTGGACCTCCCACAGAAAGAGATGTAGAGTTCTCCATTGAACTCGTACCTGGGTCTCAACCGATATCAAAGACTCCGTATAGAATGGCAAATCTGGAGCTAGAAGAGTTAAAGAAACAACTCCTAGACTTGTTGGAGAAGGGGTTTATCCGACCAAGTGTGTCTCCTTGGGGAGAACCGGTTCTCTTTGTGAAGAAGAAGGATGGATCAATGCGGCTATGCATTGATTATAGAGAACTGAACGGGATCACAGTGAAGAACAGATACCCTCTTCCAAGAATTGATGATTTATTTGACCAACTTCGTGGGGCTCAATTCTTCTCTAAGATTGACCTTCGATATGGTTATCATCAACTGAGGGTGAAGAAGGAAGATATTCCAAAGACTACCTTCCGATCAAGATATGGGCATTATGAGTTTACTGTTATGCCTTTTGGCTTGACTAATGCTCCTGTTATTTTCATGGATTTGATGAATAGAGTCTTTAAGGACTACCTTGATAACTTTGTGGTAGTTTTTATTGATGATATTTTGATATATTCAAAAAGTCGTGAGGAGCATGAAGATCATCTGAGGGTTATTTTGAAAACTCTATGGAAGGATAGGCTCTTTGGAAAGTTTAGCAAGTGTGAGTTTTGGTTACAACATGTGGCTTTCTTGGGGCACATCGTAACCAATGAAGGAATCTCGGTTGACCCTGCAAAGACAATGGTTGTGGAGGAGTGGCCTCAACCCACAACAGTAACTGAGATTCGTAGTTTCCTTGGTTTAGCGGGATATTATAGGAGGTTTGTGAAAAACTTTTCACAGATTTCTAATCCACTAACCAAGTTGACTCGAAAAGGGGTTACGTTCATCTGGACAAAGGAATGCGAGGAAAGTTTCCAAGAGCTGAAGAAGATATTGGTTACTGCACCTGTGTTAACACTACCCTATATCGGAGAAGGATTCATTATTTTTAGCGATGCATCTCTGAAAGGGCTTGGGTGCGTCCTCATGAAAAATGACAAGGTAATTGCTTATGCATCTCCATAGTTGAAGATTCATGAGCAGAATTATCCTACGCATGATCTAGAGCTGGCGACAATTGTTTTTGCTCTAAAGATATGGAGGCACTATCTTTATGGGGAGAAATGTGATATATACACTGACCACCAAAGTCTAAAGTATATTTTCACACAGAAAGAATTGAACATGAGGCAAAGGAGATGGTTGGAGCTTATTAAAGACTATGATTGTTCAATACATTATCACCCTGGAAGAGCAAACAAAGTCGCAGATGCATTAAGCAGGAAAATCCTATTGTTCTGGCAACAATGAGGATCTTAAGAGATCCCTTAATTAAAGATCTAGTAAAACTGGACATGGGAATTATAAGGAAAGGGACATCATCAACCCTATCCCAAATGATTTCTCAAACTTCATTACTAGAGAAGATCAAGAAGGCTCAAAAAGAAGATCCTTTTCTGCAAGAGAAGTTTGAGGCTGTAAAGGATGGGAAGTTCCCTGATTTCAATATTGATCAAGAAGGTGTATTAAAATTTCGTACAAGACTATGTGTTTCATTTATTCCGGAGATAAAGAAAGAACTAATGGATGAAGCTCATAGCTCTACTTTCTCTATACATCCGGGAAGCACTAAGATGTATAGAGACCTTCGTGATCATTATTGGTGGGATAACATGAAGAGAGAGATTGCTGATTACACTACAAGGTGCCTGGTGTGTCAGCAAGTAAAGGCAGAACGACAACTTCCTAAGGGGGTATTACAACCGCTACCCATACCAGTATGGAAGTGGGATAATATCACTATGGACTTTGTAACTGGTCTCCCGAAAACATCTAAAGGAAACAATACGATATGGGTTATTGTGGACCATCTCACCAAGATAGCCCATTTTATCTCTATTCGGGAAGATTTATCTCTGGATCAGCTTGCCAAGATATACGTGAAGGAAGTGGTAAGGCTGCATGGGGTACCACTATCCATCGTATCTGATCGTGACCCAAGATTCACATCAAAATTCTGGAGAAGTCTTCAACATGCTCTGAATACTGAATTGAATTTTAGTACGGCCTATCATCCTCAAACTGATGTCCAATCTGAAAGGACTATTCATACACTTGAAGACATGTTGAGATTATGCTCAATGGAATTTAAATGTGGATGGGATCAACACCTCCCATTAGTGGAGTTCTCCTATAACAACAGCTTCCATGCGAGTATTCAGATGGCACCCTATGAAGCTCTGTATGGAAAGCGGTGTAGAACTCCTACTTGTTGGGATGAAACTGGTGAGAGGAAGCTTCTTGGGCCTGATCTCGTGCAAGAGATGACGGAACAGGTTTATTCCATCCAACAACACATAAAGGCAGCTCAGAGTCGGCAGAAGAGCTATGCTGACAATCGTCGAAGGGACTTGGAGTTTGGTGTTGGTGATAGAGTCTTCCTTTGAATATCTCCATGGAAGAGATTCATGCGGTTTGGGAAGAAAGGGAAGCTCAGCCCTAGGTACATTGGCCCCTATGAAATCCTTGATTGCATAGGAGCAGTGGCCTATCGTCTAGCACTTCCACCTAACCTAGCTCAAGTTCATAATGTCTTCCATGTATCTCTCTTGAGGAAGTACATACCCGACCCTTCGCATGTACTGAACCCAGAGGTGGTACAACTGGAACATGAACTCTCTTATGAGGAGCATCCAGTGGATATCTTGGACCGTAGAGACAAGGTTCTACGAAACAAGACTACCCACCTTGTGAAAGTGTTGTGGAGGAATCATAAGTATGAAGAAGCGACTTGGGAGCCTGAGGAAACGATGAAGCAAAAGTACCCTCACCTTTTCGACTAGGCCTCAAGTATAAATTTCGGGGACGAAATTTCTTAAGGGGGGAAGAATGTAACGACCCAAACTTTTTAAATAGTATATTAACTTACTCTTAATGATTTAATAGAGATGTTAATGGTTAATGCAGAAAGAGGAGTCGATGGCTTCATCCAGTAGACTCGAACCTTATGAAGCCCACTTATCAGAGCTTTGGAAGGAGGTGGCATCTTTGGGCTTCGCTTTGGACCAAGCCCAAGCCGAACTCCAGCGTGTCAAGCTTGAATGGAAACGCCTGTATGAGAAGTTCAAGTTAGTAGAGATTACTACTAGGGAAATGTTATCTGAGCCTCCCTCGGATTCTCTCACCATAGCACACCTTACACTTAGGTCATATGCCGGTGTTATAAGGGGCTATGTGACGAGACCCTAGCTTCTTTTTGTAATCCTTTGGGATGAATGAATTAATATTTCTTCCTTTAGTGATGTTTGTGAAACTTTAAATGTCCGGATAATTTTAGGATGTATTTTATTGATGAATTTTGAAAAAAGGATATTTTAAAATATTTATGTAAACCCTAAATAACTAATGATGTGTAATGATTTTCAAAAAATGGTCTTCTATAAAAGTGTTCAGTAAGGAATTTGGAGTCTAATAAGATCAACTTAATTTTTGATGAATAGTAAATTATGAATAGTGATTTTACGCTTAGGATTAGTAATGTGACCAAATGGATTAGTAATTTCACTCAAAGAAAGTTTTAATATAATTTAGACACCTAGATTAGTAATGTGATTCAATAAAATGGGTAAATAACGGTTTCATAAATGATTAATCAAGTATTAGTTTTTTTCAGGTGAATAGTGTTTTTTAATTAAAAATTTAATTAAAAATGATTAGAAAATTATTTTTATAAAAATGACTTTATTTTTGAACTCAGAGCATCGATATTATGTTATGGTAATTTTTGGGGATTTTTCTGAAAAAAACGAATTTTCGATGAATAGTGTTTTTATTTAAAAATTAAATAAAAATTATTTAGAAAATTATTTTTATAAAATGGAGTTCATAAATGTATTTAGAGCATCTATATTTGGTTAAGGTGAAATTTTGGGATTTTTCTGAGTAAGATGAATTTTCAGTGAATAGTAAAAATACAGTTTTAGGGTTTCGGTATGTTTAATGACATCATAACTGTGTCATGATGATTTCATGAGTTTTTTTAAGGGTTGGCCGGAAAAGGGTGATGAATTATTGTTTTGGGGGCCCCATGTGGCCTAAATTTATGTAAAATATCATGAGAGAGCACATGGGTTTAAGAAAGGCACTTGTGAGGTGTCCCTTGGCCATTAATGCCTTGTCCCCTCACTTTCCCTATAAATACCCACCCTTTCCTCCTTTATTTTTCACTCCCAACTCTCCCCCAACGAAGTTCTGGTCTCCTTACCTTCCAAGGAGTCCTCCCAAGGTGCCCCCAATCCCTCAAGGTCCAAAC
Organism: Viscum album; assembly: GCA_963277665.1. NCBI lineage: Eukaryota > Viridiplantae > Streptophyta > Magnoliopsida > Santalales > Viscaceae > Viscum > Viscum album. The sequence goes on from OY728119.1 coordinate 220,854,022, forward strand.
CTTTGAGTTTTAAGAGTTATGTTTTAAGGTAAGGGATCCGACCTCTCTCTTTCTTTTCATGTAATCTCTTTTATGTCATTCCTTTTATGCTCCATGTTCTTATGTGAGAGGATGTTGTTTTATATTCCTCTTAATGCCCTTTTCATGTTTATATGATGAGAGATCCCCTCTTACTCTCATCATTTCGTTTTATGAAATTTTAAGTGACGCCGTTAGGCTGCCGAATTTTTAAGTGATTCTTTCACCCTTCTTTTTTTTCAAGTTCGATTTTCTTGTCAAGTCTTTCAAGTTAATTTTTATTATGTTGGGGTATGATCTCTATATCTATCATACTGAACTCTTATGTTCATATGATTAGAGACCCTATTTGATCTTGTCAATTCATTTTTTGAAGCTTAAGTGACGCCGTTAGGCTGCCGAATTTTTAAGGGGATTCTTTCACCCTTCTCATTCTTTTCAAAGTTCTACTTTCATGTCAAGTCTTTCAAATTCCTTTTTTATTGGGGTATGATATCTATATATATCATACTGAACTCTTATGTTCACATTATGAGAGACCCTATTTGATCTTTTCAAATCATTTTTGTTGAAGTTTAAGTGACGTCGTTAGGCTGCCGAATTTTCATAAGAGAAATCTAATTTTTGTCTTCCTTCCATGTTTTTCATTTCAAATGGTATGTCCTTAAAATTTCATTACCATGTTCATATATCCTTCTTATTCTGCCCCTCTACTGTTTTATGGGTCATTTATGAATGTTGGACCCATGTCCCCTCTATTTTCAATGTTTTCTAAAACCCCGAAACATAGCCGTTATGCTGCAGAATTTTCGTCTCAAAATGCCTCTCTCTTTTCTCAAAATTATTTTATGTTATAAAGTGAATACTAAAAGCTCTTATTTCTATAGGGGTATTCACATATATATCAAAATGTTCTATTTTAAATTCTGGGATTTACATACATGTGACCCGCTCTCCCCTTCCGTGGGTTTAAAGTGACGTAAAGATCATGTCTTTAAACTAGTTTTTAAAACGTTATGATTATGAAATGAAACCCATTTATTTTATGCTATATGGGTTATTTATGAAATTATTGATGATGATATATGTGGATCACATGATAATAAAGGCAAATTTAATGGTGCGCCCTGATAGTGCTCCAATGCATTGGGTAATGATGTAACCACTAGAGATTACAATTTTCACGATACCTTGGTGAATAACCTTGGTAATTTTCAAATGACACCTTGGGGATAGACCTTGGTGATATGTTCATGATTTTCTATGTTAAATGATGTATCCACATCTTCAAGTTATGAAAAATGTTTTTTTTATTATGAAATGCCTCATGATTTCTTTCTCATGCCTTAAAGTTCTTTTCATGTCCTTATTGAAGTATATCAAGTTCACATGTAAAATGTTCCTCTTGTTTCCCTTACTGGGCCTTCTGCTCACCCTTTCTTTTGATGTATGTCCCCAGGTTATGAGATGCAGTAATGAACTTAGGATGAACTTAAGGAGAAGCCTTTCAAGTGTTTAAGAAGAATGCTTTATGTTGTTTTCATGTATTATGTTTCTGGTTTCCAAGACACTAAACCTTAAAGATCCTCAGTTTTGTGTAATGTAATGAAAGTTTATGTTATAAAAAGACAGGATGCTATACTCACCATTAGAAAGTGGAGGCTGAACACTAGGTTCCTGTAGGATTAACTCAACCCCTTGAGGTTCCAGAGTGGAATTGGGATGGGATATCTTTGAACTTCATGATGGGATTACCATAGATGTATAGAGGACACAATTCCATATATATGATAATAGATCAGTTTACAAGGTTGGTCCACTTCCTAGCTATTTGAGAATAGAGTTCAGCAGAGATCATGGGACACCTTTACATGCAGGAGATAGTCTGGCTCCATGAAGTTCCCTCGATGATCACATCTATCCATGATGTTCACATCACATCTTAGTTAGGTAAGGGGTTGTAGGATGCGTTTTGGATTTAGTTGCATTTGAGATTGGATTTTCACCCTATCCTAATGGACAGACTGAGTAGACTATTCAGGTCCTCAAGGATATGTTGTAGTCTTGTATGTTAAACTTTGGGTGTAGTTGGAAGGATCACCTACCATTGGTGGTATTTGTGTAAAACAAAAACTACCATTCCACCATTAGTGTGGCACTATTTGAGGCCTTGTATGAGTGATACTGTAGGTCAACACTATGCTGGACTGACCTAGGTGATTCAACACTTATCGTCGAGAGTTAGTGCAAACCACAAAATAGAAGGTTCAAATCATATAGGAGTGGATAGAGATTACACATAACCATTATAAGTCTTATACATACCTATGATAGAGGAATTTAGTGTTCGAGGAGGGAGACTATGTGTTTCTATGGGTATAACCTTGATGTGGGTTCACTACTATGAAAGAGGCCTTTAACAACACTGGTATTTATCAGCGTTAGAAAAAACGTATATTTAAAGGTCACCTTTATCACGACTAAAAATAGTGCTGATAATGGGTACCTTTTATCATCGCTAAAACAAAGTGTTGATAAAGCGTACCCTTTATCTATATTTTTTTAGCACTGATAAATGGTAACCATTATCAGCGATTTCATTTATCACTGTTAAAAGGAACCTTTATCAGTGCTTTATTTTTAGCATTGATAAAGGTCCAAAATAAAATGAAATAATTAAAGGTGGTGGTTCCAAGAAGCGATGGTGACTAGATGTTGGATATGTCGTCAACTCGAATCGAGGCAGGTGAGCAAATCAATGTTTACGGGACTCAAGGTGGATCTTGGATCAACTTGTAACGACGATGGTTGACACGTGGTCTGAAAATCGGTTTCATTTTTTTGAAATTTGAATTTGAAAATCCTGGTGGCGCGGTGATTTGGTTCTGAAGAAGCGGGATGTGATGTTTTTTACATGAATTTGGAATGTGGTTCATTTTTTTTGTAATTTGGTGTAGTTTTTTGAATATTTTAATGAATGATTACCACTTCCCTTAAAGTGGCTTTTATAAAATATAAAAAAATGAATTTGGAGGATTGAAATCTTATATAGAAGCACATACAACTAATATTTATGTAATTTATTCAAATTTTAGTATATTTTAGAGTTTCATTATAATATGATACATTTAATATATTATGTTTTTAATCAGAAAATTTTATTTATTTATTTTCAATATTATTATAGTTAGGTATTATTTATTCATTGTTAATATTTTTTATTTTTTATTTTATTTTTGAATTTAATAATTTCTATTATTTATTTATATATTTTTATTTACTTTGTTTTTCTATTTTCAATATGTATTAATCTTTACAACAATATATATATCCATAATGTTTAATAATTTATATTTAATTAATAGAACTTACCCATATTTTCAATATTTTTAAAGTGTAGTCATTTTTAATTATTCAATTCACTCACTTTTAAAATTCTTGTATTTAAGATTATATATTCATTAATAATGTTAAAAATATATTTGTAAATAAATATTTATCAATAAATATATTTATAAATGTATAGTTATTATATCTATAAATTTATATACTAATAATGATTATAAATAGATAAATATTATGTTTTAAAAAGGTATTGATATACTTATAAATAAATAATTACAAATATTTAAATAATTATAACATTATAATTTTTTAAATAATGAATATAGTGTGTATATATATATATTGAGGTCAAATCCTCAGTTTATTCGGGAAAAGGGAAACATTACAAAGAAAAGAAGGCAACATACAATGTGGGGATATACTCGGTGAGACTCAAACTCGAGACCTCGTCGAGACCTACAGGGGCAGCTCCCACTAAGTTGCACCATGGGGGATATATATATATATAAAATTATATAAATATATAAATATTTTTTTAAAGTATTGTTCATATATTTATAAATAAATAAGTATATATTTAAATAATTATAAAATTATAATAAATATATTTAAATAATGAATATATTTATTTATATATATATTTATTAAAAATATATATAATTATATAAATATATAAAATGATATAAATATCTTTATAATTATAAAATTATAAAAAATATATTTAAATAATGAATATATTTACTATATTTATATTTATATATATTTATTATATATATATATATATAATTATATAAATATACTCAAAAGGTTCAGGAGAAAGGTGAGCCTGCTCCTAAAACATTTATTAGAAAAATAAATATGACAAAGTGACGAGGATGGATGAGGTCAAATAAAGATTTATTCCCCCATCTATAAAGGAAAACTACAAAATATATTTAAATAAGGTAATTATAAATAATTAATAATTATATATTTAAATGATAAAAATATTATTATTAAAAAATATATAATTATATAAATATATTTACATTTTTTTATAATAATTATCATATATCCTTTATCAATAATTTTTTATCACTGATAAAGATGTATTTTCTGAGTGCTGATAAAGCTCGATCTTTATCGGCTCTAAAAAAGTGCTGATAATGATGAATTTTATCAGCTCTTACCAATTTAGCACTGATAAAAGGGATCTTTATAAGTGATATTTTGAAAATGTTGATAAAAGTGTTCCTAATATATTTAAAAGAACCCTAACCCTGACTCATTCAGTTGTGATTCTCAAGATCTCATGGAACTCCTCTACTGTCGGTGTTACTCCTCTACATTCTCTTAGATGAATCAAGCTTAGAATCCAAGGTATCTTAGTTTTTACTTTTCCTCTCTTGTTGTTTTATTTTTTGGATTATGCGGTTTGCATTTTTGTGCTGTTCCTAACCATGAAGAACCCTACATCTCATCTCTCTCTCTCTCTCACTTACATATACCTACACAACACCACCCCTACTCTATAAACCCATTCCAACTTCATACGAAACCACTGTTAACTACATATACATACGTTGTTGCAACTAATGGTGATTTTCCTTATGGTTCTATTATATTACATCTTGTTACCCTTTAGATAGTGTGTATTGTAATCGTTGAAATCTTATTTCCACAGTATGGAATGGACATGAAGATGAAAAAAAGTTTTCTTCAATAAGAAGGATTATGAATATATGTGTATCTATTGAGAAAATCATCTTCCTAAAATTTCATAGAATGATAGGTGAATATTTTCTATTAATTAATATCAGATGATTAGTGTTGCATAGGTGATGTAGTTGAATGAATAAATAGAGTTTGTTCCGATCATAAAATTATAGAATTTTATGGTGGTTCCTATATATTTTCTTTCATTTGTTTTTTTTTCATACACAATTTGAATATAAATTTGAATATAATTTCATATGATGAATATATTATTGAATAATTAGATGATAATATATCGCATGTAAGAATCATAAAAGGTATTAAGTTAATTTCTTGAAAAATATTAGAAACATTAGTGCTGCTTAGCACCATTATATTATATTTATGAATGCGGTAATATTTTCCATCAATGAATTGATAAATTCAATCTGGTTAAATGGAATAGGTTTTTGTTGGGATTACATTGTGGTTAATGGTATGTTGTGGAGGAAAGTGAATTATATTTTAATCAATAATTAAAAATTCACTTAGGTTATTTTTTAATATGAGTGGGTTTAGATTATACATGGGATAAACATATTTTTAAAAAATAATAAGTTCTAGGTTTTAATTATGTTAGATTTTAGAAAACATGGTTATATATAATCTTGATAAATTATTACGTATTGCACATGATATAATAGAAATATTTAAGTGATTATCATGTTTTATTATTCAATTAAGGAATTTGACATTTACGATAACAGATTAGTTATATTTTATATATATGTATTTTATATTTTATTTTTCAGATGAAATGGTTTATAATATATATATATATATATATATATAGGATGCATATATTATTTAAATTATTTTTCTATAATCCTACTCAAATATGGTTTTAATAATATTTATATTGTAAAATGAACCAATACACATTTATAAATAATTTATTTCTTAACATAATAATTTTAGGAAATGGAAAAATTCTATGAATTTTATTTAGTATATTTTCATTTTTATCCTTATATACATTTTTTATTGATTTTTTAACTAATTTTTTTATTAAATTTTAAATAATTTGTTCTCTAGAGTAATTTTTTTTTGAAAATTATTCTATTAAACATAATGTATAAATAATTTTTTTGTTAAATTTTGATAAATATTTTGTTATAATATTTTCTTTGAATAATTACTTGATATTATTTGAAATGATTCTTAATATACCTCTCAATGTATGAATACAATATTTTTCTACAATGAATACATGTGTAGATGTGATAAAACAAATTTATCGTATATTTGAATATGATGGGTATTATGCGAGGGAAAGGTATGGTCTGTTAGAATGTGAGTTACACTACTAAAAAATAGGCCTTTACCAATACTAGAATAGGCATTTATCAGTGATAAAAAAGTGTTGATAATCAGAGCACAGTTAAAATCCTGAAGCTTTTATCAGTGCTAAAAAAGCACTATTAAATCCCACCTTTAATAGTACTAAAAAAAGCGTTGTTAAACAAGTCCTTTAACAGTGTTTTTTAGCACTATTAAAGGGTACATTTAACAATGCTTTTTTAGTAATGATAAAGGTATCACTATTAAAGGGGGTAAAATTATGTTTTTTTACATCCATGAGCCCGACCTATTTATCAGCATTTCCACAACACCTTTAATAGTGCTCCCCCACCTTTATTAGTACTTTTCATCCGATCACCCCTTTTATCAGCACTTTTGGAATTTCCAACCTCATGTGCACCCACCTGGATTCGAACCCTACACATATCCTTTAAATATGGAATGCCTCTACCACTACACCATGTTGTTTTGTTATTTGTTTAATGATATTTTTATTTATTTATATATATATTTACATATATTTATATAATTATTTTTAAATACCTTTATACAATATATGTGTATGTGATATATATATACTTATATTTATTTAAATATATTATATATTATATTCATTTACATATACTAGAATATAATATAAATATATATTTGTTTATTAATACACACATATATGTATATATAAACATTATAAATATATTTTTATAATGTAAAAAATGGTTTAATATTGTTTTAAATAAATTTTTAGAACATTTATTGATTTACATATATTATAATATACATTTTTACATAAATATTTTGATATATGTATTTATATGAGTGATTTATTGTAATTAAATATAATAAAATATGCATATATTTAATTATAAATAAAATTAAATTAGGAAAAAAATAAAATTTCAAATCCATAATGTCAATATAAATGTAAGCCCTGGGATTAAATTCATTATCCACCAAAAAAGGCAATAATTCCCCCTTAAACAAGGATGAAAATCCGTAAAATGTTAAAAAATTGGGGTACCATGACTAAAAACCTAGTTTTGGAGGACTTATAAGCCTTTTTTGCCTAAAAAAATGTAATAGAGGTGTACCTATGTCACTAATGGCATAGATCTCATCGCAGAATTCTATTTGATATGTGGTAGACCCTAAATAGACACTCGGATCAAAAGTTATGACTGTTTGAAGTTCGAGTTACTTTTTCAACTTATTTTAGATCTTTTATTAATTTTCTAATTTTTTTCTTCAAGTATATATTAAATGACTATTACTCTATAATAATAAGAAAATTATTAATTAAAAACATTTTTTAATTATTTTATAACCATTTTCACTAAATATATTATATATTAAGTGCAAATGCTTATTTACTTTATCTAAAACATATTTTAAAATATAGATATTATATCTATATCAATATAAATATATTGATATATTGATATATTTTTTCAATGAAATATTTTTTTAAAGTATACTATTACAAACACTACTAAAAAAGTATTGATAAAGGGGGGTCTTTATCAGTGCTTCTAAAAAAGCGATGATAAACCCCCATCTTTATCAATGCTTTTTTACAAGAACTGATAAAAAACCCCATTTATTATCTTTTTTTTAAATCTGATAAAGGGTGGGCCTTTATTAGCGATTGTAAAAAAGTGACGATAAAGGTTCCCCTTTAACAACACTTTTTTAGCGATGTTAAATACCCCATTTAATAGTGCTATAAAAAACATTGTTAAATACCCCCTTTAACAATTCTTTTTTTAGGACTGATAAAAGGGCTCTTTAATAATGCTTTTAGTTAGCGTTGTTAAATCCCTAGCACTAGATAAACCAAGTTTTGTAGTAGTGTTACTATAGACATGTTAGTGACTCATCGAGGGCTATGGTGAGAGTAATGTTACATTTGTGTTGTTGTTTGTTATTCTTTATGGTTTTTTAGAAGTTAGGTTTAACTAATGTATTGTGGCACCCATTATTTGGTTCTTTCCTAAGGGAACCAATTATGTTAAGACTTATCCATATTTAAAATTCTGTTCCTATAAAAAATGTCTAAGTTATACTCATTTCATTATTTGGATGTAATAAGTACACGTGATGGTTATCCCTGAGGGGTAGTCTTGGATGCTTGGGGTTAGAGGTTGAATTTCATGGTATCTGTGATGTGGTTAAATCTAGAGGGATATAAATACTTTTTTCTACTCCTATAATTCAAATTTTAACCAATTATTAGTGAAATTATTTAAATGTCAAGGAACAACTATGGTATAAACTTATCATATGGTTAATATAATTCACTTGTATGAAATAAAGTTGGTAAATTTGATTATCATGGTGTCCTAGTTAGTACATAATTACATGACTTGCATGTGTATTTTGAGTGTTAATACTTCTAAAATATACTCAAATATATGCGTTATTTTTATATTTTAGGGTCCCTATTACTATTTAATTTTTTTTATTCTCACACCCTAAACATGAACCTTAATAGATATAGATCTATAATATTTGAGATACAGGTGAGGGAAAAGGACTAGTAACATAGATTAGAGTCGGTGCAAGTCAGTAGAGATGAGTTGACATTCTCATGGTAGTGTTAGGGACTTTTATCATTTTTGAGATGATATTTGAAATTTTAAATTAAGATGTTGAAATTTAAAAATTTTTAAGGATACAACTATCATTCTCACTAGATTCATCTCCCAAATAGTTATTATTTCATTTTGTTTCTTGAGACTTATCCCCTATCTCCTTTATATTTTTTGAACTACTCTGAGAATTAGTCATCTAAAATGATAAAAATTACCCAATATGGGATGAATTTTGGTTATATTTTTTCAAGGAATATAGGTGAATGTAAACAATAAACAGGGGATGAGTATCAAGAAACAAAATTAAATAATAAATGTTCAATAAATGAAGTTGATGAGGATGACAACTATCTATAACTTTCACCTTTGGATGAATTCATAGTATAAAACCTACCATTATGGGGTAATTATTTTCTTAAATTCAATTACCCATTTCCTTAAAAATGGATGCACACTAATCATTTGATAAAGGAGTATGAATATGGAGTTAAAGAGTTTATCAATTTTGCAATAGAGAATGAATGTGAACCTACTCAAAACCTTTATTTGTGTTTACATTGTTTTTATTCAAGAAAAATTAAATGTTTGACTACTCATGTAGATAATGTCTTTGACACATGATAATGTTACCAATCTAGAGGGAAAATAGACTATTGATGATGAAACTGTAGAATTATTAGGGGATCAAGAACATGTCGATGAAAAAAATAATGAAGCAACATCACAATATTGAATAAAATCATCAAGGAAATAAGTTAGAGTATAAAATTTGAGGTTGGTTGGAATCAATGCAGCCAAACTATCGTCCCTAACAAGTCAATGTTGATTTGTTATCTTGGGGTCACTATGAGGATGAATGTTCTGATTGATATTGATTCATGGCACCACATCCAACCTATAATCAAGGAAATCCTTTGAAATATATAATGATAATGTTATAATATTCTTTCTCCATTTTACCAAAAAATTAAATAGTGAAACTTTTATTTGAATTTCATTATTCCTTGTAATGTTAATTTATTTTAGAATATTTCTGTAATAAATGTGTCTTAATGGCCATTGGAAGAGCTCGTAAAGGCTTACAGAATCTTGTTAAGAAGTTACATCTTAGGGATGTTGAGGGGAAAGTAAAGCTATGCCGATCAGTTAGTTATCCACACATTATAATGCAGGAAACATGGATTTCTTTCATCAATCATCGCAATGAGAAACCATTTTGGGAACATTACATTCGATAATGTATTATTCAACATTATTTATTTTATCCAACTTGATTCAAAATTGTTAATTTATCAAATAGTACATGAGTGCTGAAAATAAAGAACATGCATTAAAACCAATATATGTAACATCCCAGGTAAATAAAGAATAAAGAATTTTCATATTTATTAATATTTGAGAATTAAATAATAATTTTACTTTAAAGGGGTTTCTATGTTCGATAGCGTGCCCGATACGCAACAATGAGTTTATTTGAAATCTTACGTTGCACACTAGTAATGTAAGAATATTTTTTTTAAATGGTAGTTAACACGTAGCTGTTGTATTGGCGGGAATGAATAGAAATAACTAAAATATGATTATATATGTTTTTTAAATGTTTTTACATTTATCCAATACAAGATAAAGGCTTAAAATAAGAAAAGAATTCAATTTTAGGCATAGATACTATAATATTCACTAAAAGGTCGAACTATCGCCTTTTGATGGCGAACCCTCTTTAAATATAGTTTTGGTCACTATTATAAATTCTATTGGAACAAATAAAACTCTTCTTTATAATCGGGACATCAAAATTTACTTTGTGTAAATTTTTGGTATTTTTCCGATAAAGTTCATTTTTTAATGAATAGTGAAAAATGTTGTATTTTAATTCAAAACCTCTTTTTAATCTAATTTATTTATATGATTATATTATTTTTTAAATTTTTTTTAAATTGAAATTATAATATATTTTTACCATTTAATCCAATAGTGGTCGTTGAAATTAATTTCACTTTGAAATTGGACTTAAACTAGTGTCAATCTTTTGATATATATTGTTTCATAAAAACACGCTATTTGTTCTGACAGCGGGAATTAATTATTAAATTAATTAATGTAACTTATATGTTTTGAATTTTTTAAAATAGACATCATTTTTGAATTCGGAATATCAAATATAGCTTAGGGTGAAGTTTTGGTATTTTTCAGAAAAACTTTAATTTTTGATGAATAGTGAAACCACTAAGTGGCAGTTAAAAAAACTGATTTTTTGTTTAAATGAAACTTTACCACGTATGTGATTTGATTTTAAAAATTCCGACATAAATGGTTGTCATTAGGAAGTAAAATTTGGTTCAATGGGATTAAAATAATATTTGGTGAATAGTAACTTTTAAGTTTATTAATCGCGGTTAGAGGTAATTAGTGTAATTTAAGGTAAAAATAATGTTTTAATAATATGAAATGACCTTTACAAATGTCCTAACCTTATTGGATGAGTCATGTCCGACCAGGAAAATCCATGGGTCAACTTGGGGACCCCATGGATCCACTTTGGTTGGAAAATGGCATTAATAACTTTTTATTTAAAGTTAAAATTAAAATGTCACAAACATGTATTATTTTACTAAAACAATTTTTACATGGGGTTATACAAGTAATATTTTTAACTATAAATATTCATTAGAAATATAAAAATATTTCCTACATCATGATATTTTTTTTTATAATTTTTAGACATTAAATAAATTAAATTATTTATGACACCATGATGATGCAGTGATTACCTCATTATTTAACGATTTAAATAAAATGAAAAGATAATGTAAAATATAAGACCTAAAATTTTCAAAAACCTATTGGATGTGTGTATTTAGAACTCTTATCACCTTATCCTCGAAATATATAATAGTGTGACCTTTAAAAACCAAAACTCATTTTATAATAAAGTAACCTTTTTTAACTTTCCAAGAGTGCCCCTCCTCTCCTCTTATAAAAGGCCCCCACCTCTACCACCTTATTCACACCTCTCAAGCCTTTGGCTCGGCCAAACCCTGCCCATTTTGTCTCTCCACATCCCTATATTACTCTTATAATCCTAAATTTGGGCATAATTCTTTCCAAGGAAGCCTTTGATCTCAAATCAAAAATAGTTACCCAATTTAAAGGTAGTGTCTTCTCTTGTGTTCTTATGTTTTATTTTGCTTCTCCAACCCCATAAACTCTTTTTATTCCTTTCTTTTGTAAAAAAACCATTATCTTAAATATACTAGGATGTTGTTATGAAAAGTATTAGAGATACACCTACACACACCTTCGTCTAATGGTTAAAGAACATACTGTTTCTGTGGTTGGTGATTTTCTGCCTCACGAAATGATGACTGTTCAATCTTCTTTTAACACATTTCATGGTGGCCATTAAGATGTCACTATATTTATATATGATGTATATTATGTTTATGTTTTCCTTATGCTTATGTATTTTTCATTTTTGGCATACTTTTATGGTTTCCATTGTGGGTAAACACGATAATTTCATTTTAGGAAGTGCGGACTACCGCCCCCTCAAAGTGATTTGATTCGTTAATGCCATATGTGAGACGTATAAAGGATGGAGTTAATGTTATTATATATAATGTTATACTAGAATTATAATATACCCTTATATCATTATGATTTAACTCCATTAAATACGAAATAGAAATGAAAGTAGTGTTCATGCGTACATACGGCTTACCGTCTCCATGAACGGTGCATTTCATTTCTTACCTATAAATGTTATGTACTATTATAAATACATGTATATGCTAGATATAATGATATATATTATATACAAATCATGAATATCATTCTTTATATAATGAAACTTTGACCACATAAACAACATGTAATTTTAAGAAGTCCATTTTTGACTTAAGTACCAAATATTGACAAAACAAACTTTATGAAATTAAATGATTACATAACGTTTATAACATGGAAATAAGTTATATAAAAGGAATAATAAACTTGAAAAAGGTTCTTAAACAAGTAAAAATTAGCTTTAGTTTATTATTCAGGAAATTAAAGAGAAATCGAGTCACGTCAGACACGAGGTAAGGGACTTCGTCTCAATCTCCTTTCATTGAGGCATATTTTATTTTATACACAACTTTCCTTTATATGGTGTATACACTAGTGCAGAAAACGTTATTTACGTCACCATTTTTTACGTCGGTTATATATAACCGACGTGATAATCTGTGAAATGTGGTTTTTTGCGTCGATTATAAAATAACCGACGTAAAAAATGCGGTGAGTAGATTTTTAACACCGGTTATTTTAATAACCGATGTTAAAAATCGCGCGTGTTCAGTTTTTACATCGGTTATAAATTAACCGACGTAAAAAACAAAAGTGCGGGGGTTTTTTAGGTCGGTTATTCGATAACCGATGTAAAAAATGAGATATCTATGAGTTTTTTTACGTCGGTTATAAAATAACTGACGTAAAAAACCAAAGCGCGGGGTTTTTTTACATCAGTTATTTGATAACCGACGTAAAAAACTCATAGATAACCCGTTTTTTACGTCGGTTATAAAATAAACGATGTAAAAAATGCGGATTTTGAGGCATTTTTGACGTCAGTTATTTTATAAACGATGTAACAAAACAACCCACATAACTTTTTTTACATTGGTTATACAATACCCGACGTAAAAAACTATGATTTTTGATGTCTTTTTTACGTCGGTTATAGAATAACCGATGTAAAAAACAAAAATGTGGATTTTTTACGTTGGTTATTTTATAACCGATGTTATAAATGTAAAAAACAGTTTATAACATCGGTTATGAAATAACCGACGTTATAAAACATTTAAAAAATTAACAATCCCCGTGGATTGTCATTTACGATTTTTCGATCGACAGTCCGGCAGCTCGTCTCTCTCGCGCGGTAAACCCTAATCAACTCGTCGATCTCGCTGCGTTAAACTCGTTTTGACTTCATCATTTATCATATTTACTCTCCTCGGATCTATCATCTCAACTATCATCACTCAAGTAATCCTTCCATGAATTTATTTCGTTCATTTTTTTCCCGGATAGTCTATATTTATGTTTTGCGATTTTTGTGTTTAAACTAGGTAAGATTCTTCGATTTCGAACCCTCTTACCTCTTTGTTCCATCATCATCTTATTTATCATCCCTAGATCTATTAGATCGACTCGTAATATTCATGTAATCCTCAAATACTTCTATTTAGTTTGTTTTTTTTTCGCAAATGCCTGAAATTGATGGTAATTTTTATTATCATTGACAACTAATGATCTCATTCACCTATATTACTGCATAGAATGGTTATTGATTAAATGTATGAATTCAGAAATGATATTTCATGTGTTGTTGCTGCTTATGTTTATCCTCTTTTATATGAGAATCTATTATAAATAGAATGGTTATTGATTAAATGTACGAATTATGATGATTGTACCATGATGATTGGATTTACATTGTGATTTTCTCCATCTGAATTTTTATTTTAAATACAATTTGATTATCAGGTTTACTCTATTCTCTCCAATTTTCTATCAACCATGTAGGCGCCATGGTTTTCTTTTATTCAATGGAATTTAAAACTGTTATATCTAACTATATTTTGTTTTAATAATAATATTCAAGAATATTTTTTTAAATACTCATAGATTTGTTTTATATTTCAAAATAGTTTTACATTAAAATTATGATTTTTTCATATAAACTTATATTTGTCTTATCTTAAAAATATATATATTTTTGATATTTGTTATAGTTAATAATGAGTCACAGTTGGATTATGGCACATCGAATGAGCAATGAATATGAGGAAGGTGTTGATGCCTTTTTGGAATTTGCTAAACGAAATGTTCCAAGTAGTGACATTTTTTCTATCCATGCCTGAAATGTTTGAATATGAAGAAGTTGAAAAGTAGAGAGATAAAAGATCATCTGATATGTCATGGTTTTAATCTAAGTTACATTCCTTGGATTTGGCATGGTGAAACTGGATGAAATGTCACTGATGATGATGATTCACAAGATGGTAACTCTGATGGAATTGAAGAAATGATTTGCGATATTGTAGCAGAACAAATTGAGATAGAACCGACAGTTGCACGTCTATATGGTGATGCTGAAAAACCATTATATCCTGGTTGTACAGATCTTACGGTTTTGTCGGCGGTGTTAAGATTGATTAACCTGAAGGCGAAACATGGATGGAGTGACAGAAGTTTTACAGAGCTGCTACAATTGATGAAAGACATTCTTCCAAAAGATAACAATCTTCCAGATTCACATTATAAGTCCAAGAAAATATTATGCCCGAAGGGATTGGGATACAAGAAAATACATGCCTGTCCGAATGACTGCATTATATATAGGAAGGAATATGAATTTATGTCAGAGTGTCCTAAATGTGGGACATCACGGTATAAGGTGAAAGAAAAATCACAGGCTGATGTAGAGATTACAAAGATCCCTTCAAAGTTATTTTGGTATCTTCCTATAATTCATCATTTCAAACGTTTATTTTCTAATTCACATGATGCAAAAAGGTTAAGATGACATGCTGATGAGCAGGTATGTGATAGAAAAATACGTCATCCAACTGATTGTCCACAATGGAAGAAAATTGATGCGCAATATTATACATTTGGAAATTAAATAAGAAATCTCATATTAGGGTTGTGCACAGATGGAATGAATCCATACCGAACCCTCAGTAGCACACATAGTTCATGACCTGTTTTATTGGTAATTTACAACCTCTCTCCTAAAGTTTGTATGAAGTGAAAATATGTCATGTTGAGTATAATGATCTCTGGTCCAAAGCAACCCGAAAATGATATTTATGTTTACTTGTCACTGTTGATTGATGATTTGAAACTGTTATGGGCTGATGGTATTAGGGTGTATGATTCTTATAAAATGGAATAATTTCAACTACATGCAGTGCTTCTGTTCACTATAAATGACTTCCCAGCGTATGGAAATTTTTCTGGATACAGTGTTAAAGGGCATAAAGCATGTCCAATTTGCGAACAACATATTTCATATTGTCAATTGCATCATGGGATGAAAATAGTGTACATGGGTCATCGAAAGTTTTTGCATATGGATCACCCTTATAGAAGACTAAAAAAGGCATTCAATGGCTCATAAGAATTTAATACTGCTCCAAAACCTTTATCCCCAGATTTTTATTTTGAGAGGGTGAAAAACCTTGATGTGATATTGGGAAAGACACAGAAATCTGGTAATGATAGACATATTTGGAAGAAAAGGTCAATATTTTTTGAGCTACCATATTGGAGGTATCATGAAGTTAAACATAATATTGATGTCATGCACGTGGAGAAGAATATATGTGATTGTTTGATTGGAACATTGTTAGATATTAAAGGAAAGACTAAAGATGGGTTTAATGCAAGATTAGACTTACTATCAATGGGAATACGTTTGGAGTTAGCTCCCACTCCTAAAAGAAGATGAACATTTCTTCCCCCGGATTGTCATACATTATCGAAGAGGGAGAAAATTAGCTTTTGTTAGTGTCTTCATGATATCAAAGTGACTCAAGGTTATTCTTCAAATGTAAATTTTTTTTGTCTCATTGAAGGACTTGAAGTTGATAGGTATGAAATCACATGATTGTCACGTCATGATGCAACAAATTCTACTAGTTTCATTGCGTGGAATATTGCCCATTCGTGTCAGAAAGACTATGATAGAGTTGTGTTATTTTTTCAATTCAATTTGTAACAAGGCGATTGATGTGAATGCTTTGAACATTTTAGAAAAGGATTCAATTTTTATACTTTGTCAATTGGAAATGTATTTTCCTCCAACTTTTTTTATATAATGGTGCATTTAATGATTCATCTGGTTCGAGAAATTAAGCTTTGTGGACCTGTATATCTTCGTTGGATGTATCCTTTTGAAAGGTATATGAAAATATTAAAGGGGTATGTTAAAAATCCATATCGACCTGAAGCCTCCATTATTGAAAAGTATATTTCTGAGGAGGTAGCAGAGTTTTGTACGAGCTACTTGGCTGCGGCGCAACACATAGGTTTGCCTCCATCTCGCCATGAACAAGTTAATAATGAGGGAAAGGGGATTCGTGGCTTGAAAGTTAAATCATTGTCAGCTGAACAGATGAAGAAGTTAGAATCATACATCTTGAATAACATATCTAATGCTCAACTGTATATCACATTGCATATTATTGAGTTGAAACAATGTCATCTAAAGAAGAAAGAAATGTGTATTTTGAATGAGCACATCAAAACTTTTTTTTCATGGATTAAAAATACTTTGCTTGGTAGATCAGATGTATCAGAGACATTAAAATGGATAGTGGGTGGTCCATGTTTAAATGTGATAACATGGTCCAGTTATGACATTAATGGCTATACATTTCATACGAAATCTCAGGACAACAAAAGTGCAGTTCAGAATAGTGGTGTATTGGTGTTTGCAGAAGCAATGCATTTTTCGAGTGCTAAGGACAAAAACCCAATTTCTGCATCAAGTGCATATTATAGAGTGATTGAAGACATATGGGAGGTTGATTACTTTAAAATTAATGTTCCTGTTTTTAACTGTAAATGGTTTATCGGTAACAACAATGTCAGACACGATGAATTTGGAATGACACTTGTTAATCTAAATAGATTGGAAGACACAGCTGATTCTTTTATAATGACAACACATGAAAAAAAAAATTTCTATGTAGTAGATCAATCAGATATATAGTGGGCTGTTGTTTTACAAGGGAAAAAACAATATGTTGGTGAGGATGAAGTTGATGAAGATTCTGATTTATGTGAGATCCCTACTTCCATGGAAATATTAACAGAACATAATGATGAGCATGTTGAATACATGGTTTGTGCCATAAGGAACGATCACGATGAAGGAATTTGGGAAAACAATCCATTTGTACATTCCTAAAATTACAGGTAACATATGTTTATTTCTTGTTTACATTTATTTTTTTCATAAATGTTAGATGTTGTAAGTTTTTTATTTATTAAAACATGTTTTAAAACAAAATAAGTATAAGTTTTTGTTTGTTTTAAGTTCGTTTAGTTTAGTTTATCATGTTTACCATTACATGAATTATATATCTATTATTTTTGTTCACTGACAATTACTTTACCATGTTTACTAGGTTTACCATGTTTACCATGTTTACCATCTTGACCATCTTGACCATCTTTACCATTGTTTAACATGCTTACCATATTACCAATGTTTACTATTACATAACTTAGTACACTTTTCTATTTTCTGATTACAGTAGTATTAAAATATTTGAATTTGTATATTTTTTAACTAACATTTGTTTTTTTGATTTGAAGGATAATGACAGATCATTCAGTTGATCAACCACATGATTCTGGAGATGAGCATATTGGTCATACCTCTGGGGAGGAACATTCACATGCTCCTATTACGACAAAGAGTTCAAAGGTTAGTAAACGTGGGTGCACACGTTTACCAAAATTATCAGTTTCCCGTATACAGGATCAGAGGATAGTCGTTGAGTTTGATGATGATGATATTCCTAGAGGTCCAAATGAAAAAGATTTTAAGAGTTTTGTAGCAACTCAGGCTAAGAGAAAAGTAAGCATTCTCTATGATGACTGGAGAAGTGTAGATAAAGAGATAATATCTCAGTTATGGGAGACAATTTTGGTAAGATCTTTTGCTATTATTTGAATATTCTTTAAATGTTTCTAGTATATATAATATGTTTAACCTCTTCTTTATCAGATGACATTTGATATTCCTGACACTGGAAGATTCAGGAAGAAATTCTTATCGTTGGATTCCAGGAGATGGAGGGATTTCAAATCAACCCTCTAATCTGATTTCATTTATGGTCGTAGGAGTCATGACAATCCATGTCATATATATACTTTTATAGATGAAGACACATGGAGACAGTTTTTTGAAAGTAGAAGAAAAGAGTCATTTTTGGTAAGGGCAGTGTAAACTTTTATAAGATTTCTTATATAAATGATCTTATTAACGTTTTGTTAATGATTTCTTATTCTTAATTTACAGCAAACAAGGAAATATCATCAGGATATCCAATATAAAAATGTATACCCTCATAGTTTATCTTGGGGAGGGTATGCATTATTGGAAGAACAATTGATGGCGGAAAAATTTCAACAACTAAGAGCTAAGTCTTCAAGCTCTGGAGAGGTGGCCCCTCCATCCCCTCCATCTAGACATGAAAAATGGAAGAGAGCTCGGAAGGGCAAAAAAGGGCAATATCTTTCGGATGAATTGAGAATCATAGCTGAGAGGATTGTAAGATATATATTTTATTTATTTAAGTTAACCATTTTCTTAATATAATTTCAATCATTACAGAAATGCTCAATTAATTAATACAGGACTCTCTTGAGGAGTAGAGTTCATAGGGGACATTTATAGCTACTGGGAGGGAAGATATTTTATCTATAGCATTGGGAAGGCCCGAACATCCTGGTCGTGTAAGAGGATATCCGGCAGGTGTATCGGTAAGAAAAGTGTTGCCACTTTCTTCAACTTCAAACGTTGAGGGGGTTTATAAAAAAAATAGAATCCTTAGAGGCTGAAGTTCATAATATTAATGCGACGATGGAGGACAAGATTAGAGTGTCAGTGCATTCTATGTTTGCAGACATGCAAAGACAATTTCAGACTGTAGCTCCCACTCCTCCACCTCCCCCTGCAGACCCCATTATTTATCCTCCACCTCCGCCAGTAGCTCCCACTCCCCCACCTCATCCTGTTGACCCCATTTTTTATCCTACTCCTCTGCCGCAGCTTCCTACTTATTGCGAGTTGTATGTTGATGATTCTCAACATCATATAGTATCATATGGGTTGGTATATTGTATAGGAGATACAATTCATCATCAATAATTAGAGGTAGAGAATCAGAGGGTCACTGTACAGGATATTATAGATAGATCAGCTCGGGTACCATTACCTACAGATGAGGTGGTGAAAGTTGGACATAGTATCGACCATTTTTTAATTTGGCCATCCAGACTTCTTTGACTCATTACCATAGAGGTATGAATGTTATATCTTTTTTTTTTATTAAAGTTGTTTTATCATTTGAAAACTAATATATTTTACAATTCATTTTTACAGGAATACTTCAAAGGTAAAGAAATACTGTATAGACAACAACAAAGACAAATGGCTATGAAATCAGATACAGATTCTAGTAGTCTTGACAGATTATCAAGATATTCAAATTTGTTGGCGGATCATTATGAGTTTCCAATGGAATATCATGTTTGTGGACGTGAAATAAATGTGGGGATTATGAAAACTGATATCATGGAGCTTGTTACTGGAGATAAGTTGGGCATCAACGTGGTGTAAATTTTTTTCCATGTAAGTATTAACACCTTTTCCCTGCGTTATATTTATTAAAAATGTATACTTATTTCTATTTTGTAATAGGTATCTTTATAAAATTTGTGAGAGGAATGAGCTGACAGATGTATATGGATCCATGGACCCGCAATTGATTTCCCCTGAAGCATGTGCATTGGATGAGGAATAAAGAATGCTTTATATTGCTGAAAGACTTGAAAAGAATATAGTCACACAATGTTGGATGATGCCTTTTTGTGAGAGGTATGAAACACATCTCTCTCAAAGAGTTAATTATCTTTTAACATAAAAAACCACTAACGTTAAATTTCCTTTTATCAGTGATCATTGGATGTTAGGGGTTTTTTCCCAAGGGAGAAAGCACTTTATTGGATATGCTCTATCCATGATGATGTACGGGAAAGTTTTAAGAATATATTGGAAAAGTAAGTTTCAATTTCTCAATAGTTTTATATATTATAATAAATTTTAAATTTACCCCACTAGTATTATTTTCTAACAGGGCATGGGCCTACTTTCGAAAAAACACAAAGAAAAGGAATGCAAAGATCAAATATGTAAATGCGAAGGTAAATATCCATTTATAATTTGTACCTTTTTATTTATTACATTAAAATAATATAATGAATTTACACTCATTCAAACAGAATTTTCATGAACAACAAGGCGTCATCGAATGCGGATATTATATGTTAAGATTTATGTATGAAATAATAACAACTATGATAGTTGTGAATTTTGACCTGGTAAGATTTCCTCTTAAACTTTGCCATAATATTTCAATTTGATTTACTCATTATACACGTTAACTACTATCCTTTTCATTTGTATATTTTTGATGACCCTAAACCCTATAATGCTGAAGGCATCAAACACTTATAAGTGGAGTGGTCAAATTATTTTACAGGTTTGATTAACTTTTAGTTGTTTGTAATGTAAAATGTAATTTTGAATATTGTCGTTGTAATTGTGTATTTGGTAGTCATTTAGGTTGGATTTAGTTTTTTTTTGAAGTTGACAGTGTAAGTTTTGAATGTTATATATGTGAATGTTTAATTTTGATCTACTTCTTGTTTGGTCTAATTATGATGGTTTTTCTGGTATGGATTCTGGTCTAGGGGGGAGGGGTTTCAAGGGTGTGGGGGGGTGCTCAGTGGGGTTGGGGGTGTACAAGGGTCTGGGAGGGCTGTCCGGTGGGGTGGGGGGTATACATGAGGGTGGGGGGGGGGGGGGGGGGTTGTCGAGGGGTGTTTGGGGCTGTCCAGGGGGTTGGGGGGCAGTCCAGGGGTGTGGTGGGGGCTCCAATGGGGTGGGGGAGGGCTGTCTAGGGTGTGGGGGGTATACATGAGGGTGGGGGGGTTGTCCCGGGGTGTTTGGAGCTGTCCAGGGGGTCGGGGGGCAGTATAGGGGTGTGGTGGGGGCTGTTAAGTGGGGTGAGGGGGTGCTGTTCAGGAGGGTGGGGGGGGGGGGTGTAGAGGGGTGTTTGGGGCTGTCCAGGGGGTCGGGGGGCAGTCCAGGGGTGTGGTGGGGGCTCCAATGGGGTGGGGGCTGTCAAGTGGGGTGAGGGGGTGTTGTTCTGGAGGGTGGGGGGGGGGGGGCAGTCCAGGGGTGTGGTGGGGGGCTCCAATGGGGTGGGGGAGGGCTGTCCAGGGTGTGGGGGGTATACATGAGGGTGGGGGGGGGGGGGGGGGGGGTTGTCCCGGGGTGTTTGGAGTTGGCCAGGGGGTCGGGGGCAGTCCAGGGGTGTGGTGGGGGCTGTCAAGTGGGGTGAGGGGGTGAGGGGGTGCTATTCAGGAGGGTGGGGGGGTTGTCGAGGGGTGTTTAGGGCTGTCCAGGGGGTCGGGGGGCAGTCCAGGGGCGTGGTGGGTGCTGTCAAGTGGGGTGAGGGGGTGAGGGGGTGCTGTTCAGAAGGGTGGGCGAGTTGTCTAGGGGTGTTTGGGGCTGTCCAGGGGGTCGGGGGGTAGCCTAGGGGTGTGGTGGGGGATCCAATGGGGTGGGGGAGGGATGTATAGGGGGTATACATGAGGGTGGGGGCTATCAAGTGGGGTAAGTTTTATATGTTATCAATGTAAATGATTAAATTTGCTTTAGTTCATGTTTTGATCTCCATCTATTTTTGTGGTACGGATTATTTATTTGGTTTCTGGTTGATTTTGGGGGAGAGCAGAGGACTGCAGTCGATTTTTTTTTAAAAAAATTGTCTTCCACGATGATTATTTTATAACCGACGTGATAAAGAAATCGAGAAGGGTTTATCATGTCGGTTTTTTTCATAACCGACGTGATAAACCCCCCTGGACTGGTTTAGCACGTCGGTTATTAAATAACCAACGTGATAAACCATCGCCCGGGAGTTTATCACATCGGTTATTCAATAACCGACGTGATAAACTCCCCCACACATGTTTATAACGTCGGTTATTATACAACCGACGTGATAAATCCCCTCGGTTTATCACGGCGGTTATATAATAACCGACGTTATAAACCCTGCCCCCCGAGTTTTTTAACGTCGGTTATTAATTAACCGACGTGATAAACACCGCGATGTTATGTTTGTTACGTCGGTTTTTAAATAACCAACGTAAAAAAATTTATTTATAACGTCGTCCGTATTAATATCAGCTAAAAACCGACGTAAAAAATGAAAAATAACCGACGTGAATAACGTTTTCTGCACTAGTGATAAACCCCTTTTAATTTTTCTTTTATTCAAAAGGAATCTTTTTATACGAAGTGTTTTTACTAAACGAAAAAAGGGAATGTCTTTTTGTCGTACGTATGCGGTGACAACAACTTCTCTACCGCCGTGACCTTTATTTGAGTTTCAGATTCCTCTACAAGCCATAATGTTTTTTTAAATGAAAAATAAATACCAAGTTTTACTTTTCTTTTATCTTGGTATTGAAAATGGTTTTTATAATGGATTTGTTATGTCAATATATTCAAGTGATATATTGTGATCAAAGCGTGGAAATGTTTTCTTTCCATTATATTTGTTTTATGTCTTATGATTTTATAATGGTACTTGGAAATTTGATGGGTGGTTACATGATAAACCATATGACGGGTGGTGTCGTGAATACTAGGATGGGTGGTTACGTTATAATCTCCAATGTATTGGGTATGGAAGTCGGTCGTATGGCTATTCCATTAAGTATGTGTGGAAGTCGACCGTATGGTTATTCCATTTAAGTATGTTTATGTCCCAAGTTACCTTTATATGTTATGTGTTCTTTATATGGGTTTTATGGTAATCTTTTGGTTACAAAAGGGTAAGTAATGGTCTTTTATTCAGTGAAGAGTTTTTACTACTTCATAAAGGCGAAAAGTATTACTTTGGTAAAGTACTCATGGTTTACTTGTTGTTTTAAAAACTAATAGTTTTTCTTCTTTGTGTATCCTTTACTGGGATTTTTATGCTCATCCCAAGTTTTTGAAATGTTTTCCACAGGACTTAAAGATGAATAGGGTCAAGGATAGGATCAAGGAAAGAAATTCTATCTAAAACATGGAACTAGACATGTTTCTTTTTAAGTTTTTATTTTATTTTATGGAAACTTAGTAGAAGTGTCTACTATGTAATCTTTTGAGATGTAATAGTTATGACCTAATTATCTAAAAATCTAAAGCTGAAAAGATCCTCTATGTGAATTATTCATTTAATTCATGGTTAAGTAATGTTTAAGGCCGGGGCCTTATAGTTGGTATCAAAGGGAGGTTTATACAACTTTAGGAGTTAGAAAATTGTTAAATTATAAGTTAATTTATGGTATGATTGAAATGATATATCATTTAAAGATTACCATGTTGCTTCATCTAAGATATATCTATGTTAAGAATGCATTTTCATAAAAGAAATAGAGCAATTTTTCTTGGAAGACATACATAGGAGAATGACTTTCCGAATCAGCAACCAAAGATGGCCGGAATCAGAATTGAGCAGTTTACTGCAGTGATGACTCAGTTGAATCAGGTGATAAATGGTGGTTGTGTTTATTGATGATATTTTGGTGTTTTATAAAAGTAAAGAGGAGCATGAAATTCATTTAAGGGTTATCTTTCAAACCTTAAAAGAAAAGAAATTGTATGGAAAATTCAGCAAGTGTGAGTTTTGGTTACAAAAAATTTCTTACCTTGGTCACATTGTTTCAAAAAATGGAATAACTATTGATCCTGATAAAACAAAAGTTGTTGAAGAATGGACAAGACCCAAAAATGTAACCGAGATTCGTAGTTTTCTTGGTTTGTCAGGTTACTACCGAAGGTTTGTTGAAAATTTTTCACGGTTATTTAGTCCAATGACTAAGATAACTCGGAAGGGTGTTAAGTTTACCTGGACAAAAGAATGTGATGATTGTTTTCAGGAATTGAAAAGAAGATTGGTGAATGCTCCAGTTTTGGCACTTCCTTAAAGGAATGGTGAGTTTGTTATATACAGTGATTCTTAGTTGAAGGGACTTGGTTGTGTCCTTATGCATAATGATAAGGTAATTTCATATGCTTCACGTCAGTTGAAAACTCATGAGGTAAATTACCCTACACATGACTTGGAATTAGCTGCTGTTGTTTTTGCTCTAAAAATTTGGAGGCATCATTTGTATGAAGTAAACTGTGAAATATATACTGATCACAAAAGTTTAAAGTATATAATCACTCAGAAAGAATTGAACATGAGACAGAGGATATGACTAGAATTAATCAAGGATTATGATTGTACAATTCATTACTATCTAGGAAAAGTAAATAAAGTGGTTGATGCTTTGAGTTGAAAAAGTAATGCTTCATTAACCATGCTACGTTTGGAACGAGATCCTTTGGTTTTTGATTTGATGAACTTTGGCATAGAAGTTGTTGGTGCAGGAAGTTCTTATGTTTTGTTTCAGGTATTAGTGAGATCATCTCTATCAGATAGAATTAAGCAAGCGCAGAAGAAAGACAGTGGGTTACAGAAAAAGGTAGAGCTGGTTCAGAAGGGTAAGTTGCCTGAATTTAATATTGATAATGATTGTGTTTTGAGTTTTGGGAAGAGATTATGTGTGCCTGGTGATTCACAGTTGAAGAATTAGTTGTTATGTGAGGCTCATAGTTCCCCATTTTTAGTTCATCCTGGCAGTACTATGATGTACAGAGATCTGCGGGAGTATTACTGGTGGGATGGAATGAAAAGAGATATTGCCGATTTTACTATGAAGTGTTTGACTTGTCAAAAGGTCAAAGTAGAGCGGTAGTTACCGAAAGGGATGCTTCATCCATTACTGGTGCCAGAGTGGAAATGGGAAAATATATCCATGGACTTTTTTGTGGGATTACCGAGGACATCTCGAGGTAATAATGCAATCTGGGTTATTGTTGATCGATTGACTAAATCTGCTCATTTTCTTCCTATTCGAGATACTTTGTCTCTAGATCAACTTGCTCGGTTGTATCTTAAAGATATAGTCAGGTTGCATGGAGTTCCCCTCTCCATTGTATCTGATCGTGATCCCAGGTTTACTTCTAACTTTTGGAAAGACCTTCAAAAGTCGTTGGGTACTGAATTAAATTTTAGTACAGATTTTCATCCGCAATCAGATGGGCAGTCAGAACGAACAATTCAAACCTTGGAGGATATGCTACGTGCTTGCTCTATGGATTATCAGGGAAGTTGGGACCAACATCTTTCTTTGGTTGAATTTTCATATAATAACAGTTTTCATTCTAGTATACAGATGGCTCCATTTGAATCATTATATGGGAAGCGATGTCGAACTCCAGGTTTTTGGGATGAAGTAGGTGAAAGGAAGCTGATGGGACTAGAATTGGTAGAAGAGATGGCAGAAAAAGTTCATTTGATTCAGAAACACATGAAAACATCTCAGAGCAGACAGAAAAGTTATGCGGATAACCGGAGGAAGGATCTATCTTTCGAGGTAGGTGATCATGTTTTTCTCAAAGTTTCACCATGGAAAATTGTGATGCGATTTGGTAAGAAAGGAAAGCTGAGTCCAAGGTTCATTGGATGATATGAAATTCTAGAAAAAGTTGGATCAGTTGCTTACCAAGTGGCTTTACCTCCGAGTTTATGTTAGGTACACAATGTTTTTCATGTTTCGATGTTGAGAAAGTATATGCCAGATCCATCTCATGTTTTGAGCCCAACGGTAGTTCAGTTGGAAGAGAATCTCTCTTATGAAGAACAACCAGTCCAAATTCTTGACCATAGAGAGAAAGTGTTGCAGAATAAGGTAATTCACCAGGTAAAGTTTTTGTGGAAAAACCATATGGTTGATGAGGCAATATGGGAATCTGAAAATGCTATGAGGGATAAATACCCCAACTTATTTTGATAAGTGAATAAAATTGCAAGGACACAATTCCCAAAAGGGGGGAAGGATGTAACATACCAGGTAAATAAAGAATAAAGCATTTTTATATTTATTAATATTTGCGAATTAAAAATTAATTTTACTTTAAAGGGGTTTCTATGTTCGATAGCGTTCCTGATATGCAACAATGAGTTTCTTTGAAATCTTACGTTGCACACTAGTAATGTAAGAATATTTTTTTTAAATGGTAGTTAACACGTAGCCGTTGTATTGACGGGAATGAATATAAGTAACTAAAATATGATTATATATGTTTTTTAGATGTTTTTACTTTTATCCAATACAAGATAAAGGCTTAAAATAAGAAAAGAATTCAATTTTAGGCATAGATACTATAATATTCACTAAAAGGTTGAACTATCGCCTTTTGATGGAGAACCCTATTTAAATGTAGTTTTGGTCAGTCTTATACATTATATTGGACCAAATAAAACTCTTCTTTAGAATCGGGACATCAAAATTTACTTTGTGTAAATTTTTGGTATTTTTCCGATAAAGTTCGTTTTTTAATGAATAGTGAAAATGTTGTATTTTAATTCAAAACCTCTTTTTAATCTAATTTATTTATATGATTAGATTATATTTTGAATTGGTTTTAAAGTTAAATTAGAATATATTTTTACCATTTAATCCAATAGTGGTCGTTGGAATTAATTTCACTTTGAAATTGGACTTAAACTAATGTCAATCTTTTGATATATATTGTTTCATAAAAACACGCTATTTGTTCTGACAGCGGGAATTAATCATTAAATTAATTAATGTAACTTATATGTTTTGAATTTTGTAAAATATAAATCATTGTTGAATTTGTAATATCAAATATATCTTAGGGTGAAGTTTTGGTATTTTTCTGAAAAACTTCATTTTTTGATGAATAGTGAAACCACTAAGTGGTAGTTAAAAAAACTAATTTTTTGTTTAAATGAAACTTTACCACTTCTGTGATTTGATTTTCAAAATTCCGACATACATGGTTGTCATTAGGAAGTAAAATGTGGTTCAATGGGATTAAAATAATTTTTGGTGAATAGTAACTTTTAAGTTTATTAATCATGATTAGAGGTAATTAGTATAATTTAAGGTAAAAATAATATTTTAATGATATGAAATGACCTTTACATATGTCCTAAACTTATTTTATGAGTCATGGCCGACCAAGAAAATCCATGGGTAAACTTGGGGACCCCATGGAGCCACTTTGGTTGGAAAATGACATTAATAACTTTTTATTTAAAGTTAAAATTAAAATGTCACAAACATGTATTGTTTTACTAAAACAATTTTTACACGGGGTTATACAAGTCATATTTTTGGCTATAAATATTCATTAGAAAGATAAAAATATTTTCTACATCATGATATTTTTTTTATAATTTTTAGACATTAAATAAATTAAATTATTTATGACACCATGATGATACAACGATTACCTCATCATTTAACAATTTAAATAAAATGAAAAGATAATGTAAAATCTAAGACCTACACTTGTCAAAAACCTATTGGATGTGTGTATTTAGAACTCTTATCACTTTATACTCTAAATATATAGTAATGTGACCTTTAAAAACCGAAACTCATTTTATAATAAAGTAACCTTTTATAACTTTCTAAGAGTGCCCCTCCTCTCCTCTTATAAAAGGCCCCCACCTCTACCACCTTATCTACACCTCTCAAGCCTTTGGCTCGGAAAAAACATGCCCATTTTATCTCTCCAAATCCCTCTCTTACTCCTAGAAGCCTCACTTTGGGCAGAAGTCTTTCCAAGGAATCCTTTGAGCTCAAATCAAAAAGAGTTACCCGATTTAAAAGTAGTGTCTTCTCTTGTGTTCTTATGTTTTATTTTGATTCTCCAACCCCATAAAATCTTTTTATTACTTTATTTTGTAACAAAAACAGTATATTAAATATAATAGGATTTTTTTATGATAAGTATTAGATCTAAAAATACACACACATTCGTCTAATGGTTAAAGAACATACTGTTTCTGTGGTTGGCGATTTTCTGTCTCACGAAACAATGATTGTTCAATATTCTTTTAACACCTTTCATGGTGGCCATTAAGATGTCACTCTATTTATATATGATATATATTATGTTTATGTTTTCCTTATGCTTCTGTATTTTTTATTTGTGGCATACGTTTATGGTTTCCATTGTGGGTAAACACAATATTTTCATTTTAGGAAGTGCGGACTACCGCCCCCTCAAAGTGATTTGATTCGTTAATGACATATGTGGGACGTATAAATGATGGAGTTAATGTTATTATATATGATTTTATACTAGAATTATAATATACCATTATATAATTATGATTTCACTCCATTAAATATGAAATAGAAATGAAAGTAGCGTTCATGCGTACGTACGGCTTACCGTCTCCATGAACGGTGCATTTCATTTCTTACCTCTAAATGTTATGTACTATTATAAATACATGTATATTCTGGATATAATGATATATATGATATAAAAATCATGAATATCATTCTGGATATAATGAACCTTTGACCACATAAACAACATGTAATTGTAAGAAGTCCATTTTTGACTTAAGTACCAAATATCGACAAAACGAACATTATGAAATTAAATGATTACATAACATTTATAACATTGAAATAAATTATATAAAAGGAATAATAAACTTGAAAAAGGTTCTTAAGTAAGTAGAAATTAACTTTAGTTTATTATTCAGGAGATTAAAGAGAAATCGAGTCACGTCAGACACGAGGTAAGGGACTTCGTCTCAATCTCCTTTCATTGAGGCATATTTTGTTTTATACACAAATTTCCTTTATACGGTGTATACAACCCTTTGAATTTTACTTTTATTCAAAAGGAATATTTTTATATGAAACGTTTTTACTAAACGACAAAAGGTAATGTCTTTTTGTCATACGTATGCGGCGACAACGACTTCTCTGCCGCCGTGACCATTATTTGAGTTTCAGATTCCTCTACAAGCCATAACGTTTTTTTTAAATGAAAAATAAATACCAAGTTTTAATTTTCTTTTATCTTGGTATTGAAAATGGTTTTTATAATGGATTTGTTATGTCAATATATTCAAGTGATATATTGTGATCAAAGTGTGGAAATGTTTTCTTTCCATTATATTTGTTTTATGTCTTATGATTTTATAATGGTACTTGGACATTTGATAAGTGGTTAGGTGATAAACCATATGACGGGTGGTGCCATGAATACCAGGACGGGTGGTTATGTTATAACCTCCAATGCATTGGGTATGGAAGTCGGCCGTATGGATATTCCATTAAGTATGTGTGGAAGTTGACCGTATGGTTATTCCATTTAAGTATGTTTTTGTCCCAAGTTACCTTTATATGTTATGTGTTCTTTATATGGGTTTTATGGTAATCTTTTGGTTACAAAAGGGTAAGCAATGGTCTTTTATTCAGTGAAGAGTTTTTACTACTTCATAAAGGCGAAAATTATTACTTTGGTAAAGTACTCATGGTTTACTTGTTGTTTTGAAAAACTAATAGTTTTTATTCTTTGTGTATCCTTTACTGGGCTTTTTTTGCTCATCCCAAGTTTTTGAAATGTTTTACACAGGACTTAAAGATGAATAGGGTCAAGGATGGGATCAAGGAAAGACATTCTATCTAAAACATGGAACTAGACATGTTTCTTTTTAAGTTTTTTTTTTATTTTATGGAAACTTAGTAGAAGTGTCTACTATTTAATTTTTTAGATGTAATAGTTATGACCTAATTCTCTAAAACTCTAAACTTGAAAAGATCCTCTATGTGAATTATTCATTTAATTCATGGTTAAGTAATTTTTAAGGTCGGGGCCTTATAATATACCCTTATCGCAAAGAACGGATCAATTATGCTTCATTAGGGAAGAAATTGGTATATATTTTAAATAACAAATAAAATTTTAATTATGTGATATAAAACAAAATATATTCATTTATTTATATGTATATTGATGAATCAAAATCTGAATCTACCTCTATCCCATGTCATGTGCTATTTAAGGAATCTCGTGTAAAAAATGAGGGTAAACTAGTTGATAAAAACATAAAAACATTATGGAAAACATGTGTAAGTATGAAAGAATTGTAATTTGTTATGATTTATAACAATTTTAAATAAAAATATCAATTTATTTTTATATTTTTTATATGGTTTATAAACAAGAATCATCAGTGACCATACCAGAAGAGAAGAAACTTTTAATATCTTTGAAGCGACCAGAACAATATGGTCGCATTAGAGGATTAGGTTTTGGAGTCTATCCTAAAACATACTTTGAGATGATAAAACCAAATGTAGATACATATAATATGGTGAGAATATTTCAAACAAAAATAGACTCTTTGAAAGATATTATTTTTTGGTCTAGTTTGGCTACCCAATTTTTGATAAAAGATCAAAGAGAACTGACGAAAGAACAAATATCAACCCATGAACCAAATGATATCACTAGGTTTGAGGCTATTAATTCCCCCAACCACATGCCTTAATCGAGGTAATAATTTTTTTCATTACTCTTTCTCCTAAATTTGAATAAAAAAATTATAATAACTTTTTGTTACTAAAATTTGGTAGGGTACAATTGTATGTGATTTGTATCTTTCAACACCCATGCACCACCTTGTTGTGATGGGTACAATGTATAATATACCAGGAGAAAAGATACACCATAATGACCTCCCAAAAGATCATATGATATTGGTGGTTGAGGTATCTCATGACCCAACTGCTGAGTTCCCTTTCCCACTTGATGATCTAGATGTTACAATGGTGAATGATGCTATTGGAGATTTCATAGCACGGTCGTATAATCTTATAAAGATACATGAGGCTTTTCGATAACAAAAAATTTTCATATGAAAAACCTGAAACAATTTATTATAAAAGGTATGATGTGAGGTATGATATTAAAAATGGATAGATAGGTTGGAAAATGGAAGGTCAGATCAATAAAATCTAATGAGTCAATGAAGAAATAAAAATTACATTCTGAGAGTAATTTCTCCCTGCCAGTTTGAGAGAAAAAATTATTATCATTAAAATTTGATGTAGATACCACATTTAAAGATGAAAATATTTCTTACATTCTATATAAAAAATAAATATATGGAACTTTTATGACAGACTTAATTGGTATCGAGACTATAAATGAGATTCTCAAGCATGAATGGTTGGGTGTCTCAGTTGTGAATACATACATAAGGCACATTTTCATAATATGCCTACCCAAATAGTGAGTTAATATTTTTATTAAAGTTAATAACTATTCATAATTTTTAAAGTAATTTATATTACTACTATATAATGGTAAAACTATGCAAACAATGATTTGGATTCATTAATCCCTATATGATTTCTATGAAAAAACTTACTTTGGATAAGGAAGAAATTGAGAAGAAAAGATATGAGTTACTCGAAGCATTTCATCATAATGTATCAGAAGAAAAAAACTTTTGATGCCTGAAATGAAGAAGTAAAACTCTACAATGTAATCAAATAAAATATACTTTTAGTTTTTATATTACTTATTTGTTTTTATTTTTAGGAATATCTGGATACTGATCACAGCCAATCTGGATACCCCAAATATTTATTTTTTTGATCGAATGCATGGATATCCAACCAACCGACCACACATGATATTTATTGTGAATTTTTAATACCCTAAAATCAAAATTTTATAGATAAACATTGATTTATATTTTTCAATTTGTGTTTTAACAAGATTTTTTTTATAATAGGGTGGTCGCTAAATATAGGCTAAATTATGGCATGAAGTTGCTGTATGAAGAGATAAAGCCCATGGATTACTAAAAATGGAAACTAATTAAGGTATTTAAAAATATTTAACTATAAATACATTTCAAATTTATTTATTTATTATGGTAAATGTTTCTGTAGTGTCTGAAGTAAGATAATTTCATCAATTGTGGATATTATGTTTGGAAATTTACGAGAGATATCATAAAGCATGAAAATACAAGAATCTCCCAATAGGTAATTTTTGAATGTAATTATAAATTCATTAAATTTATTTCATAATCATTTATTTGTTTATATTTTCATAGTACTATAAATATTTCCAACAACATTCATACTCAAAAGAAGAAGTAAATTTGTTTAGAGATGAGTGGAAATCTTACACATTTTTAAAGTGTGAGAAAACAAAAAAATGGTGATTACCTGTTTTGTTTGTGATCTAGTACAATTTATCACATTAGAAATATATTTCGGATGTGAAGCATTAGTGTCAAAATTATGTTATATTATTTTTTTCTGTTTCTCAAGGATAAGTATAATAAAAGAAATCTATTTGTTTAAAAGCACTGGAATGAAAACAATAAAATTGTTGGGAAATGGTGGATATGGAGGTGGACGCATAGGAAGAGGTGGAGGAATAGGTAGAGTTAGAGTTGGAGACTGAGGTGGAGAAGAAGACAAAGTTGAAGACTAAGGCAGAGATCTAGGAGGAGGAGGAGATGAAGTGCTAGCTTACAAACAATAAAATTGTTGGGAAATTGAGTAGAATTAGGATGATACCATGATTATGTTTGATAAAAATTGTTGAAAATTGCGCACAACACTTTTCAAGTTATATAAGCTCCATTGTTCAATTATTATAGGTGGCTTATTGAAAAAATTATTTTCACCACTTTTTTAAGTGATTTTATATAGGAATTTCAGTGCAAGAATATTTTTGAAAAACAAAAAAAACACCACTTATTTTTTCACACCGATTATCATAGGATACAATTTATATTATCAAATTCCAAGTACTATAAAATATTACTAAAGTGTGAAAGTAACCTCTCACCAAGAACAAACTAAACAAAAATAGAAAAATAGATGTAGTTGTTTTCCCATGACTTCTATACACTGCAAAGAAATGATCTTAGTAGTGGATCCAATAGTCACTTGAGAGTCCTACAACACTAATCCAATCATAAAACATGTATATTATACAACTTAAAGGTTTGAATAAATATGTGTTCAATCAACCAAAAAATCTAGTAGGTGTATGATAGAACTATTGGAGGATAACCAACATTACGAGATCGTGATCATCAAGGATTGATGATGTAAAATCAAAACATGACATTAAATTAAAATAAATAACCTTATGAATAAATACCTAAATATGAAAAAACAAATTCAAATGAAATCACGAATCACCCAAAATACAAATGAAACACCCCTTTGAAAAATAAGGTAGTAACTTGATCCAAAACCACTAAAAAAATAAACAAATACAAAATTTATTCAACCAAATAATGAATTTTTAGAAAATAAAAATACAATGGTTTTACTTTGGTGGGTGGTGGAATTATTTGGTCTATTCTATCATCAATTATATGCATGATATAATATAAAAAATTCTTGTGAAATCCATATAAGTAAAGTTCATTTTGTATGTGCACATTTATTATGTAAAATGATCTGTGTTCCGTAGATCTTTAATAAAAAACTCATAATAATTATCAATAAAATTACATGAGAATTATTATATTCTAATTTTTATGAACATATAAATATGATGTTATGTTAGATTTTATCATCACTTACAAAATGTATTCAGGTTTTTCTAAAATTGAGATTAATTTTTGTAAAAAAGAAAACTGACTTACCTAAAACTAAAAAAACACATTTGGATTGTTTTGGTACATTAGGAAAATGATACGTAATCCATTTTTTATGTGTATAAATTATCTTCACCTAAATCCATTACATGATTTCCGTAGTATCACTCAAAGTGTTTTCTATCAGTTTAAAATTGAAATTTTAATACAAAAAGTGTCACTCACTGAAAACAAGGAAAACACATTCATATTATCTTGATAATTTCAGAAAATGATTCATAATTAATTTTTGATGTATTGGAATCATTATCACATCAAACTCACACATGATGTTATTGATATGACTCAAAGTGCGCATTTCCAATTTAAAATTACATTTTAGTAAAAAAACATAAGTGGCACACTCAAAAACGAGGAAACACATTCATATTGTTTTGATACTTTAGGAAAATGACCCATAAGTCATTTTGGTTATTTAGAAATTAGTCTCACATCAATCTGATACATGGTGTGACTGGTATAACTCCAAGTGTGTCTTTTTATTCAAAATTGACATTAATTTTAGTAAAAAAGATGAATTAAATACTCAAAATTGATTAAACACATTAAGATTGTCTTGGTACTTTAGAAAAATGATCCATAATTCATTATTGATGTGTAGGAACCACCTTACCTCAATCTAATACACGATGCACCTGATATTACTCAAAGTGTTCATTATTAGTTTAAAATTGACATTTTAGTACAAAAAAAGTGTCCCACACTAAAAACCAAGAAAAACACTTGGATTATCTTGATAATTTAATAAAAAAATTCATAATTAATTTGTGACATGTAGGAATCAGTGTCATATAAAACTCAAATATGATGAGACAATTATGACTCAAAGTGCGTGTTTCCTATTTAAAATGACATTTTAGTGAAAAACACAAGTATCATACTCAAAACTTAGGAAACACATTATGACTATTTTTATAAATTAAGAAAATGATTCATAAGTCATTTGGGTTATGTAGGAATCACCCGAACCTCAATCTGATTTATGGTGTGATCCGTATGACTACAAGTGTGTCTTTTTATTCGAAATCGACATTAGGTTTAGTAAAAAATATAGCTGAAATTATTAAAAAAAAAGAAAAAACATTCAAATTATTTTGTTACATTAGGAAAATGATACATAATTAATTTTTTATTTGTAGGAATCATCTTGACATCAATTTGATGCATGATGTTGCCTATATGACTCAAAGTGTCCATTATCTGTTTAAAAATGACATTTTAATACAAAAAAGTGTCACCCACTAAAAACTAAAAAAACAAAATCGGATTATCTTAATAATTTATGAAAACTATTCATAATTAATTTGTGATGTGTATGAATTAGTCTCACATCAAAACCACACACAATGTGACTGGTATGACTCTAAGTGCGCATTTCTAGTTTAAAATGAAATTTTAGTAAAAAACAAAAGTGGCGTACTAAAAAAGGATGAAATGCATTTGGAATGTTTTTATACCTTAAGAAAAATATAGTTAAGTAATTTGGAACATGGAGGAATTAACCTCACCTCAATGTGATGCACAGTGTGACTAGTTTGACTCAAAGTGTGTCTTTGTATTCAAAATGGATAATAATTTTAGTAAAAAAGACAACTGACATACTCAAAACCTATCAAACACATTCAGATTGTTTTTATAGTTTATAAAAACGATCCATATGTCATTTTTTATCTATAGGAATCATCTTCACCTCAATTCGATACATGATGTGTTTGTTATGATTCAAAGTATTTGTTATCAGTTTAAAATTGATATTTTAATACAAAAAAGTGTCACTCACTGAAAACCAAGAACAAAATCTTGAATTTTATTGATAATTTAGGAAAATGATAAAAATCATTTGTGTTGTGTAATAATCTATCACATGTAAAACCCACACATAATGTGATCGATATTATTGAAAGTGCGTGTTTCCATTTTAAAATGACATTTTAGTAAAAAAAATGGCATCCTCAAAACCAAGGAAACAAATTTATATTGTTTTTATACATTAATAAAAATATCTATAAGTAATTTGGGATGTATAAGAATTATATGCATCTCAATATGATGCTCGATGTGACTGGTATGACTCCAAGTGTGTCTTTTTATTTAAAATTGACATTAATTTCAGTAAAAAAGACGATTGACATAGTGAAATCTTAGAAAAAACATTTGAATTGTTTTGGTTCTTTAAGAAAACAATCAATAAGTAATTTTGTATGTGTAGGCATCAATTTCACCTCAATATTATACACGATGTTCTCGGTATGACTCAAAGTATTTGTTATCAGTTTAAAATTGATATTTTATTACTAAAAAGTGTCACTCACTAAAAAACAAGAAAACACAATCATATTTTATTGATAAATTAAGAAAATGATTCAAAATCATTTTTTTGACATGTATGAATTTTTATCATTTAAAACCCATACACGATGTGACATGTATACCTCAAAGTGTGTGTTTCCAGTTTTAAATAACATTTTAGTTAAAAACCCTATTGGTGTACTGAAAACTGAGGAAACTTATTAAAATTATTTTGATACGTTATTATAATGACCCCTAAGTAATTTGGGATGTGTAGGAATTATACACACCTCAATCTGATTCACAGTGTGACTAATATGACTCCAAGTGCATCTTTTCAATATATAAGTGTCATTTTAGTTTATAACACACATAACATCGCCAAAACCGATCAAATAAGACTAGATTGTTTTCTCATCATTGAATATTCTATTAATTAATTAATTTCATTATCATTTTTATCTTATAATTATTTAGATAATTTTCACATAGATAATTCTTGAAGATGAACAATAAATGGTGTGATGTGAAAAAATCAACCGTAATGAAATCCGATACACAATGTTCCTTGTATGACTCAAAGTTTAGTTTAAAATTAAAATTATCTATTTAATTTATTTCTTTATATTATTAATAACATAATAATTTTTTTCTTATATTGATCCATCTTATTCTCAAGTAGAGGTGGATTTTTCTTTTATACAGGTGCATTCTTTTGCTCTATAATAGTGTTTTTTTCTTATATTTGTGTTGTAAATTTTATTTCATTTAAATTCTATATTTTTATCTAATTTTTCTTATTTATGGTGATATTTCTAGTGATATAGTGTGTTGTTACATCACACTATATCATGCCCTATTTTTGGTGTTGCAGTGTGCTATAAAATCACACTACAATATTCCCCTTTATCAGCAACACTCAATGTGTTTACAAAGGAAGAATTTATCAGGGATTCTAAGAGCATTTATAAATGAACCATTTATCACATCCTCTAAAATCACTTATAAAGGGTACTTTATTAGGGATTTTAGAATCATTGATAAATGATGCCTTTATCATCACTCTTAGAAGTGATGATAAAGGAATCCTTTATCAACGCCTGTAGAAGCACTGATAAAGATTCCCTTTATTAGTGCTAAATGAAAGTGATAATAAATGGTGTCTTTTATTAGAACTTGTTTTAGCACTGATAATGAACCCCTTTATCATCACTTCTCTAGCACTGATAAAATCTCAGGCCTTTTAATTGCACTACAGTAGTTAGAACCCTTTTAGCACTGATAAAGTATTATTATAGTTTTGTTAAATTCCTCTTTTGTAGTAGTGGTTTTGGAGATTTAGATGAGGAGGAAATAAATATTTGACACTCATTGGTACTTTCCAAATACTACACAGAGTCAACGAGGTGGTGTACTACATCACTCTACCCCCATAGTTGGACTGTCTACACGGTGTCTTCCATGTGTCATAGCTAAGGAGGTATGTGCATGACCCATCACATGTTATCAACTAGGGTGAGCTAGACATTGAGTATGTATAAACTTTTGTGGAGTACCCGATAGATATTGAGGATCAGTAAGAGAAGATCCTCCATGGGAGTGTATTTATTTTAGTGTATGTCTGGTGGAAACATAGGAATATTCAGGAGAGTACATGGGAGTGGGAGACCGAGATGCATGCTCAGTACCCACATCTCTTTTTCTAGTTTTTTGTTTTTCTTTATGGGACCTAAAGATTAAAGGTGGGTAGAATATACATATCCTTTTTCCCATGCAATGACTACAAATATATCTAGTAATATTTTGAGATCATTCCCTGAGACGATGTGTGGTTCCAAGGCCCAGTGTGCCCGGAATTGATGTTTGGAATATATTTGTAAGAATATAAATTTTTTCATAAAATGTAGAATAACTCCCAAATAGGGGATTGGATAATAAATACATGTATTTTTTGAGTTTAGATCATGGGTTTTACCCTAGGAATGAGATAATAATTGTCATCGCTGATCATTTGTGAAGAATTTATTGTAGGCATACATAATGAAGTAATTAATCAATTAACTTATTTATTTATTTAAGTGATGCATCAACCTAACCTTTATCAATTTAATCATTCTTGTGAACAATCCCCAAGGTTGTCCTTAAAACCTTGAGAATTGATAGAGATAATTGAAGGAAGCATTGGAGAATGAAGATGAAGGATTGAGGGTCATTTATTCCAAAAAAATCAAGGATCTCAGAAATTACTATGACATAGATCCATCCTTTATTCGCGATCAATCCTTCTTGAGGTAGGAAGTTTTTTTAATGAGGATTTATACCCTTTTGATTTTTCCTATAATGAAAGTGAATTTGTCAACTGATGAATTGATTCATGAATCGAGTGTATTTAGGGTACAAGTTATATTTATCTGGGATTGGGGATTTCTATTGTTGATTTTTTTATATCTATTCATTTATTGATATGATGGAAATGAATCGAGACCAACATAAACATTGGTCAAATTCTATTCCTCATGTTTTTTTTGTTCATTTCTTCCCTTATTCTTTGCACTTTCATCACGGGGAATTCCTTTTGCCCTCAGTTTGATGAATACCCACTATTCGATTGTTGTGTGACCCTTATTTGGCATAATAAATCAATAACATGGGTAAAAAAGTGATCGAGGTTGTGATTGTGGGACATGATGATGATGAATATTCGATTATTTCTGATTTAAGGATACCTATTATGGGTTTTTGGTGTGTAGAAATGGTGTTGCATGATGACAACAACTCTTGATCGATTTGGGTGACCATATTATGGTGAACAAGAAACATGGAGGATTTTTCATGCAAGATCCACCACCTATGATTATTTTGGTGGTGGAAATAAAAAATAGTGGTGATGAGAGAAGCAACCATTTGAAGATCCACAAGTTCTAGAAAATGTTGATATACACAATGTTTAATACTTGAATACATGTCGCATGGGGCCTCACCTGTAGCCCTAGGGTTTCCATGTTGAAGGCAAGTATCACACAGAATGTGACACATGTCACACAGAGTGTGATCCATCCTAGAGACTCAGCATGTACTCTGGGAGCACATGACCAGACACATGTACATACACATGACCATGCCAAGGGTACAAGAGAAGTGTCGTGAACTCGAAAATGTCCATTTACATGGAAATAGCATGGTGTACACAGACACAGACATGGGAACAATTCGTGGTACACATTTAGACCTATTGTCGAAGAGACATGTCGTGTACTTATAGTACACACCATGTACTTTTAAAAAAGATGGATTGGAGCACTTTTTTCCTTCATCATGGACAAGTTTTATTAGGGTGTGTTCCCTTAATCCTTTCCCTAAGGGTTTAGTATGGAATTATTTCCTATACAGAGGATGGTGATACCCTGTGAGGAACTTCAGTCTCAAATAGAGTTGTTGGAATCATTTCATAAGGATGAGAGTGATATATTATATCATCAATATTTTTCCTATGTGGGATTCTCTGAATCATCATGAATAACACTACACGGGCTTTGATTCCCTACTTTGAGGGTTAATCCATATTAGGTTGTTGGTATACCCCATAACCCTGGGTGTGATGCCTATCTATGTATTGTTCTTATTATACTTCTAGCGCGTACTTATTATGAAGAGACTAGATGAGTAAAACATCTTGGATAGATACCATTAGTGTTATCTGACTCATGGAGTGTGTTCTCCCAGATGAGTGTTATAGGAAACTTTCAAGCAGGAATCCTAGGCTAGAAATATGGTTGTGACCTTAACTTGAGACTGTGTGTCTACTATGAGTATATATTTATATTTTTTATATAAGATATTGACATGTCGCTATGATGAGATGTCTATTATTCTTAATTAAATATTCTTAGTGATTTTGATGTGTACTATGAGGTATTATTATACTCACCCCAGCATGGGATCTGCCTGCACGCGTTGTGTCTTATACAGATGACCTTCTGCTTGATGTGGTTCTTAGTGGACCAGGAGGAGACAAAGCTTATATTTTGGATATAAAGACATTGGTTCATACCAGGAGCCACATTTTACTATAGTTCACTCTTTCTATATGCTTATACATCTTTACTATTTTTGGTGGGCATGTATTTGAAACTTATCACTTTCTAGTAATTTTTTTATACTCTAATTGTGGGATTTAAATGATTGAATCCATTTTGTATTAGTTGTATTTAATATTTCATAATTTTATGGGATTAGGGATGAGTATGTGTACATGTACCTTATCCAAATTCCTCCCATATGAGTGTTATGACTACTGAATGCTAGTTTCCAGCCCCGAGCTTATTGGGGGTGGGCTTGGGGTAGTCACACTCAGCAAATCTCCATCCAAACAGGCCTCAGTGGGTCTATTCATGATAACTACTATATAAAAATGAAAATTATTTCATGATTATTATTCTAGATATGATGGAATTATGAAATATTTGACCACATTCAACTTACCACGATTATTTTTGGATTATGAACTGAACGTC
The DNA here is from genome assembly GCA_963277665.1 of Viscum album. Lineage (NCBI taxonomy): Eukaryota > Viridiplantae > Streptophyta > Magnoliopsida > Santalales > Viscaceae > Viscum > Viscum album. The sequence continues at coordinate 220,895,251 of OY728119.1, forward strand.
CTCAAAACGTCTAATGTAAACATAACCAATTAAGTAACTAAATGAAACAATTTCATAAATGATACGAGATAATGATAATTGAATGAAAATGAAAAATTTTCTTAAGAAATTAAATAACTAATATACCTTTATTATTTAGTAATTAAAGAATATACGGTGCTAGACTATTTTTAAGGTATTGGATTTCTATCTCAAATCCCTTTATTTGACACATAAGATACTTTCACCACATTTTTTGTATTGTGTATTGTATAATACCACCTTATGGATGTATTTTATAACACTATTTGAAAATAATTATACAGCAATGGTTTGGAACCTTTGGTATAGGCTACCCAAACCATTGGTCCAATCCGTTGGTATAGGCATTTTGATTTTTGGGACCTATACCAATGGTTTTGGAAAAACCGTTGGTATAAGGTCTTTAAATGGAATCTATACAAATGGTTTTAGGCAAACCATTTGTATATCCATCACCTATACCAATGGTTTTGAAAAAACTATTGGTATAAGGTCATTTTATGGAAGCTATACCAACAATATGTCTAAAACCGTTGGTATAGGGCCATATTATTGTACCTATACCAAAAGTTTTGTCCAAACTATTGGTATAACCATAATCTATACCAATGGTTTTGGTAAAACAATTGGTATAGGGTCATTTTATTGAATCTATACCAACGGTTTGTCTAAAACCGTTGGTATAGTTATGACTTATACCAATGGTTTTTCAAAAACTGTTGCAATATGGTCATATTATGGTACTTATACCAACAGTTTTGGCTAAACTGTTGGTATAAAGTCATGTTATAGTACATATACCAACATTTTTTCCAAAAGCATTAGAACAGCTCCATTGGTATAGGTCTAGTTTCTAGTAGTATAATTCTAAAAAATATATTCCATGTTATTTCCATTAATGGATTATTGGTTCAAATTTTATCATGTTTTAAGGGATAATCTCTCTTAAATACTTATTTTAAATTTCTAAATAATTTATATTATAAATATATTTCTTATATATAAATACTCTTTAAAATTTTTATTGATATATTTATATGTACGTAAATGAAATATAAATGAAATTTTATGTCTCTATTGGATTTCTTTCAGTAGTTTTACAAAGAATTTATTATTTATTATAGACATATGGTTTTGAATTTCTTTAGAAAGGGAAAAATTAAATTTTTATTTTAACATATACGACATCAAAGGTTTTTCCCATTATCAAAACTATTATTTCATGTTTGGATTTATTTATAAGATTCAATTTTTTCAAATAAAATCATTAATTCCCTTTATTCTGGGTATTTTATCTTCAAAATTGGGATTTAAAAAATATACTATTATCCAAAAATGTTTTAATTATTAGTTTAAAAATATATTTTTCATTAGTTTGATTTTGGAAATGCATGATTTTATGTGTTTCATGGATGTTATAGTCCTTTTAATTTTTTTATGACGATGGGTGATCCTGATATATCTCTCTAATGCATTGGATAATAATTAATTTCTCTAAATAATTATGTTTTAAGTTGACCGTATAGGTTTTTCCACTTGTAAGGATTATTATAAGGGTTCCAGTAAGGGTTCTATGAAGATGATATCCCAAGGAACCTACATGAGTTTAATATGATTTATATTGAGATTTAATGTAAATCCTTTGATTTTAAAAGGTAATCTAATGATTTTTTTGTTTTAAGTAAATAATTATGTGCTTTTTTTGGTAAAAATGTATTTTTTAAGAAAATTTATTTAATGGGTTCTCGTATTTTCTAGGAAACGATCATAATTTTGTATTTTCCTATATGTTTTATTATAAAGTGTTTTATGAAAAACATTATGCAGATAGATTGATTTCATTTTTAAGTAAATTTTTATTTAATTTCAACATTTATTATATTAAAGTAAAAATCTATTTTATCATATCATAGTTTTGAAATGGACTAATAGGTTTATTTTCATCTGTGTCCATTTCATAGATTTTTGTGATCATCCCACATTTTCAAATTATTTTTATAGGGTTTAAGGATGAGTTTTAATAATGATGAAGACTTTATATAGAAATATAACTACCATTTATAATTAAAAAAAGGCTTATTCAAAGACATGGGTATTATTTTTTAAGAGTTTGTTGTAATTATCTAAAACTTTAAATGTAAAATGTTGTTGGGTATATAATTGATCCCATATTTCCATTTTATGTTTTATGTTATGTATGAATACAATTAGATCATGTTCATCAGTATCAAATCCTAAAATGTAAAGATTATTATTTTTATCACTGGGTCTCAGAGTACAATTTTAGGGTTTTTAAATGAAATTCTCTTAAATAAAGGTGGATCACGTTAAAGAAAATGAAAATTATATCTAAAAAACCCAATACTAAAATAAAGAATTATAAATCAAGAGGAGGTGTGAATGAATATTTTAAAATAACTTTCTATTCAACATTTTATAAAATATTTCAATGATTAAAATATTTAATAATTATAATTATTTTTAAGACATATTTTTTTGGAAATTATTAAATAAAAGGGATTATAAAAAACTATATGATTGATATAATAATGATAAATATTACCTGTTTTTAATTTTTTTAATTTCCATAACTTATTAGAAATGTAATTGTTACTGTTATTTTAGTAAAATTGATGTCACGATGTTAGATTATTAGTAAAAAAGTATTCATGATGATCATGTTTTTTCATTCTTTAACAAAATATTTCTTCTCAATTATTTGTTTATTTATTCCTTACCTCACAAAGAATTAATAATGTTGAATGAAGAGAAATTATAAGGAAAATACGTGTGGTAAATGAGGAAAAATGCATTTAATGAAGAAGCTTCCACAAGGTAGGGGATTTCTAAGCCGCATTTTATCTTCTAAAATTTATTTTTCTTGATATATTATTAAACCATCCAAGATACCCTTATTGTACATAAATCATTTATGGTTACCTATATGATATCAATGATTGAATTATAATAATTATTTATTTGATGTTTAACCCCTTTAATAGAATGAATAATATTATCACTATTCATATTCATTGATACTCTTTTGTGGATTCTTAGGAGCCATGACTCTTGTATAACTTAAAACATTTATTAACAACTTATTCCAGATAATATTTTAGATAAAGAAAGTTCTTAATCTCTCATTGGGATTTATGGTGATGGTTTGGTTTATAGGAGTGGTTACTATTTATTTTATATAATTTATTATCATACTCATCACTCAGTCCCCTATTTAGTTTGGGGGAATGGGGTCATTGTAAAACCTCTCTCATTTAAATTTTTCTTTTTTTAGTTTTACCTTGTTTCTCTTGTCTTAATTCATTCCTAATTTCATTACATTTCAACTTATAATGGTTACATTATTATTATGTATTTCTTCTATATTGATTATTTATTATTTTATTTTAAAATATTACAATATGTTATTTTACATGGAAAATAAAAAGTATTTTGGAAATGAAATTTGAAAAAATAAAATAGATTTAATGATTGAAGTATGAATGAATGGAATGATTCCTTTATATACTTCTATTATTGACTATGTATAAACTACAACATTAAATGTGAAATCATATTTATACATACATATATGTATGTGTATTTGTTGATGCATTATGTTGATAATGATATGATAAATTATGTTTCTAAATGGGAAATGAATAATTAAAAAAATATTAATAAAAAGGAACTCTAGAATTAGAATGAAAATTTGAAATATTTAATAATTATATAACTGAAATGAACATGTTTATCTAATTGACATATTATATATTAATCATGTATTGAATATATACCCTCGTGTTAGGTTTTAATGTGTAAATGAAAAATTATTTAAGGATGGTAATAATATAATGATAAAAAGGAACTCGGGAATTATAGGTTTATAATTTTAGTAGTGTAGTATTGGTTACGTTTTTGGTAATCATGTTTAAGGTGTTATGATTAAGTAACTAAATAGATAAATTTTATAGAATAAATGAATAATTAATGCGTTCACTAAGTATTAGAAAGGTCTTTATAAAAATATTTAATTCTGTTGTCATATGTTGGTGATGACTATTAGAACATGGAATGTTGTGGTTGGTTATCAAGTATTGTATTATTATTATTACTTCAAATTTAATGTTGTCACATTGCCTTTCTATTTTTTTATTTGGTTATTTTCTTGACTATTTCTTTCAGTCTATTATCATTTTCGGATTGTTTGTGTGATTAATTTTTAGTATGTTAGAGAATATATTTTACTATACATGTTGGTTGTAATGGATTCCAGTTATGTGTATACAAGAACTTAGTATAATGGGTCAAGGTATAGTGTATCTATATATGGGCTATAATGGATCATGTTTATTGCATGTATAGTTACAATGGGTTGTAATGGATTACGGTTTTGACATGAACTTATATACATATGTATGATATAATAACTTACAGTGTAGTGTACATATGTGTGTGTATTGTTACAACCCAGGTAATGTTATGATAAACAATTTTTATATCATATTAATATTAATTAAGTATATTTTATATAGTTATATTCATTATAAGAATATTAGGTATTTTTTAGTCAAAAGGAAAATTCTTAATTTGTAACCAAATTATGTTTTACCAAGATGATCTAGGGTCCAGACGAGACGAACCTAAAATTATTAAATAAAAATTAAAGGAAAAATTCATGTATTACAAGGGGTTTTACAGAGGAGGGAATTTACCATGCCCCTCATGTCATCATCAACCATCATAGTACAACAATCAGGTATCTTGAAAGACCACATGGTACTCATGTCTGTAATCACCTTCTTCGAAAGAGCATCTGCAACCTGATTAGATTCCCTATAGATGTGAGAGACATTCAAGTTGAGGTGTATGGCATGATTGAGGTAAGAAATCTAGTGAGGGAGAATTCTGCATGGAACATATCTTATTCTCAATTTTAGGGAATTGAAAGCAACCAGGTGATATGGTGATTTAATAGAATAAATATTCTTCCACAAATTCACATGAAAAGGTTGTGGTGATCCCTCATATTGAACATCTTGGACATAAGGAGCTATTCTCACTGGCGTGCAAGAAAGAAATTGTGGAGAATCGTCTTCTCAATGATGTTAGTATTTAAAAAAGAACTTTGCGGAAGTTATTAAGGATACATTGGGTCTTTCTTTCTTTGATCATGGTTCCCCTCCTCCTATATGGGTGATCTAGAAAGGGAGGGTTTCCCACATTTTGGTGAATAAAGAAGCTATGGAGGAATGTGTAAAATTATGAAAATTAGGTTTTAATGCATTATAAATTTTATTTTAAAAATTATTTCAGAATTATATAATTATAATTTGAAAAAATTAACTTCATTTTTTAAATAATCATGTAAAAAACTACCTTAGGATTAATTTATAATTTATTTTAAAAAGATTAATTTTTCAATGAATAGTGAAAAACCCTGATTTTTATTGAAAAATATTTTTCTTTTCATTTATTTACAGATTCCCTTTATATTTTTCATTCTTAAAATTTTATTAGTTAATTTTGATTAAAAATAATTAAATAAATGTTATCATAATCCGAATTATACTTGACTTTGTTATAAAAAACATTTTTATGTTTTAAATGACATTTTTTTCTGAAAAACCAATTTTCTTCAGGATTTGCGGGTTTAATTTCAAATTAAATTCTACAATTTATATGAATTTAGCATGTTAAAGTGGATAAATATTTTGTATTTTTAGGATTAAATTTTTAAGTAATTCCATTTTATTTTTATTCATTATGAATAAAAACCACAGTAAATATTTATCACCTCAGTACAGGTAAATTAGGTAATTAAAGTCAAATATAATACGACAGAGAATAAAAATGTCACTAGCACAATCTAATAATAATATTATTAGTTTGGTTCTACTATATTGATCCATGATATAAATTTATGGAAATTTTGTTCCATTTTCCATTGAAAATTACTTATATATTATTTTAAATAAAGAAAAAAAATGTCACTTTCTTTCTTTTAAATTTCTATAATATGTTCACATAGGGATAATAATAATTTCTGAATGAAAATTAAAGGTTATTTTGAGAATAATGAAAAAAATTTATGATGGTAATTTATTTTTAATTTTTAATGATGAAATAATTACCTTTAATTTTTACGCAATGACAAGATAGTGCTTGTTCAAGCAGTAGAAAATTAAAGTAAATGATTTTAAAAACATCAAAAGTAAACTTTTATAGATAAAATATGGTTTAAAATTGATTTTATAGTTATTAGTAATTTAATATTCAAGGTTAAATGGATTATATTATAATTACATTATTTTTATGTTTTTTCAAAGTAAAATTATGTGAGTAGTTCTTAAAATGACATTAATAGCGTTTTGTGTTAAACATATTTTGTAAAAATTATTTAAAAAGTAATGAAAATACTTAACAAATAAAATTATTATTATAAATTTATTTAAATTTTATTACTTTTAAATTTTTGGAAAAAATATCTTAAAACTAAATTTATAACCCTTTTATATTGAAAACATTTTTACCATGGTTAAGGTTGGAAACTGTTAACATAAGGGTTAATCCAAAATATAAGGTTTTAAATGATATAAAAACTTATAAAATTTTTATTATATTATTATATTAATACCATATCCTAATTTTAATATAATCCATGTAATTTAGGAATTACTTTACATGATTTATACATATATTATATTATAATATTTCATGAATTTCAAAAAGTGACCCTCCCCTCACTTATAAAAGGACACTCCATGTCCTCTCATCTACACACTTACAGATAATTTTTTATCAGCCACTAAATTAAAAAATTAATTCATAAAATCTATACCCATGTTTTATAGGTCTTATTTTTGGCATAATACAATACTTATAGGGCTTAAGCTGTAAAGAAAATGAGGTTTTCTAAAAGAGGTATCGATTTTAACCAAAGTTTGTTGTTTTATTTCTTTGTTTAACTCCTTCAAATATTATTAGAACATGATAACATAACAAAATAAGTATCTTAAATTTAATTACATTCTATTATTTAAATGAAATAACCTATTTCTACATCCTCTTTCATCAAATGGGAAATGAAATCATTATTTGTTTGTACGGAGGACTACTGCCTCGTGAACCGATGTAATTCATTTTCCATCATCACCTCTCATAAATAGTTAAAATTATGGATTTAATATATATATATATGGTATTAAAGATCTAAAAATAATTCTATAAGGATAAATTATCTTTTATTCTCATACATTTTCATCCATTGAAAAATGATAGTTCCATTTATGCATACATGTGGATTACCGTCTCCATGGGGCGATGTGATTCATTTTTTTTCAATGAATCACATGAATTATATATATATATTTATTTAAAGTTTTAATATTATATTTTTTATATAATAATATTTATATAACGAAAAAATGATTCTCACCACCTTTCCCACACACTCTTTGAAAAATGAAAATGTTACGCATGTGTAGTATGGCCTACCATCTCCATGATTGTAATGCAATTAATTTTTCATAAAAATTTCTCACTGTAGGTTTTAAAAGTATAATTAATGAATAAAAAATGATAACCACTTCATTATTATTATGTATATTCTGGACAAATTTCCTCTCTAACCATGGTCAACTTACAATAGTCATGCGTCAACTATTAACCGAACGCCCGACATAAACTTAACAAATTAAGTAATGACATATATCATTATAATAAATGAAACAAATAGTTCAATGTAAAATTAATAAACTATTAATTTTTTTAAAAAATAATAAAATAATTGATATATGTTTATTATATTGGTGTTAAAGGACATACCTAGCTTGTCTGGACTCTAAGTAATGGATTTCGTCTCAATTTCCTTTTATTAAGGAAAGTTTAAAAGTTATTCAACTTATTACTTTTATATAGTGTACATAATTATATTTTAAATGTTATATCATGAGTCTATCATACTTCATGTTATTTTATGTTATAATTCATGTTAATTCATCCAATGGGTTTGATTCAGAAGTTACTAAAGCGTTAAGGGGTTTCTTCACTCAATTTCCTTTCATTGAGTTATAACACTTCTTTATTGATTTTATTACACCCTGATTATGTTTTAATTTATCTCTATTTACAACTTTTTATATAAAATAAAATATTTTCACACTATCTCTTTGTGGATTAATTATCACTTCAAAATTTATGATCATTGTAAGGGTTGTATTTGTCTCAATCTCATTTTCTTCAGACATGTTTCATGTCATAAACCATGATTTATTTCAATGGTGTACTTACTTCACCATGAATTAATTTTTAAATAATAATAAAATAGATTAATTTCATTTATAGATCCATATCAAACACTTTCATTAAATGAGTTTTGATTTCAATGTTTCCAAAGTGGTAAATGCTTTATGTTACAATCTCATTTCTTTTCGAGATTATTTATATTCAAGGTTATTTTATAGAAATAAAAAACTATTGTTTTTTTAATCCTTATATATATTATTATCTATTTTTTATGAATGTAGTTACATGTTTAGTTTTCATTTACTCCCTCATTTATTAAAAAACATAAATAATTTTTTTAATGATTCTGATCATGTATTTATTTTAGATCATAAAATTTTCTCTTACATATATATGTTTTCTAAAATTATTTCATGACTATTATTTTCTAAATATAAATAACATTGTAATGTAATTTTACATGATCTTTTACCTTCTTTTAAGAAATTTTATAAAGAAATTTCTTAATGATTTCCACATGGGTCACTTGTGACTCTCTTTACAAACGTTTTATAGGAATGATTATATTTAATGCTTACAACATGAATGAATTTTCCTGATTTCATGAACATTATTTTATTTGAATATTCTTTTTAAAGTTTCAATTTTTCTTTTAGAGAATTTTTTTCCTATTATTTTGAAAAAAAATATTTTTAAAAATTGATTTTCAAATTGGGAAGGGTATTTTCTATTTTTTCATGTGATTGCATGTATTTTTGTTTTGTTTGATTAAATTTTGTTATTTTATGTTTTACTAACTTACTATATTTTTATTATATATTGAGATTTAGTGATTAAAATTTTATAATTATAATTTATATAAAATATAAGAAGATTTTCTAAATTTTCTTCAACTATGAAAAAATTTAAATAAATCTCTTTAATGGTTTCATTTTTAATGTAATATTTAGTTATTATATTATAAATTTAGTTATATAGATCATATTCTTATACAAATTATTCCATTATATAACTAATATTTTTATTTACATTCAATTAAACTAAATGGAAGTCTAAAATTGTGGGTTTAATGCTGTAAAAATTGACCGATTTTTATGCAACAATTATGGAATTTTTGAATTTCCATAAGTCAAAATATTTTTCATTTCAGTAGTATCTCTTTTAATATATATCAGAATAACACACCATTTATTGTATTGTAAAGATATAGATTTTTTATACATTTCTTTAAACTGCACTAATGTCTAAAAATTCTATATATACGCCTTAAAAATGGATGAATGTGTGAAACATTTTAGTCATTTGTTTTAATAGATTTTATTATATGTTTTTCATTTTTTTAATGTTATATCATGTTATAGTTTATGAATAAAATAATTATTTGATATTTTATAAATATATTGATTTTATCTATATTAAAGTTAACTAAACCAAAGTATGAATTTGATGTTTATAAGGTTTAAAAATTAATTGAAGTTTATATTGTCAAGCTTATGCATAAAATGAGGTACTATTCATCTTCTCCTACCTCTAAAAAGCTTCATCAATGCACCCAAATATCCTCCCTATACATGAAACACTGAAAAATTCAGTACCTTTATCTAGCATGATCACCATCATATCCTTGAAATCTTCTTCCTCAATAATAGCACCACCATCACCTCCTAAAACCGTTATATCTAGCTTTCATGTTCATTTCCCTCTTTAGCACAACACTAACATCCTATTCCTCCATTCACTAGTGTGTGCTTCCAATAATCATGTGAAACCATGCATGGAAGAATCTATATAGTAGCAGTATAACTCCCTTCACCCAGAAACACTTCACCTCCTACATTACTAGCATATTAACCAATTCTCAATGATAGATTATCCAACATCTACTACTTCACGATAAATATCCTCTACTAAAACAATAGATATTTTATTCATGCAATGGTAGATCACCCAATATCTAACTCTCTATGGTAGATCTCCTCTTTAGGCAATGATTTATCATCCCACATCTATCATAGTTAAATGGTAGATCATCTACTACTCAACTCTGTAATGGTAGTTCTATAGTGACCAATGGTAGATGTTGTGACGGTAGTACCATCACCTTCACTAATGGCAGGTGCTCAACGGTAGATTCCCAATGGTAACACCACCACCCACCCATCATGGTAATACCTATTTTTAATTCCAGGGTAGAAATATCATGATACCACTAGGTAAATTATTTTTTCGTAATGCTTGTTTAAATAATTCATAGTTTTATCATTTATGAAAATATTTGACCACTAGTTAAAATTTATTTTTTTTCTACCGTTCTAACATATTTTTTCATGCACTTTTTTTATATATTTCTATATTTTAAATAATGAAAATTTATAATATTTTTTTATTAATTTCTTTATTCTATAATTATTTATTAATCATGTTTCATCTATGAACATAGTTTTAAAATATTTTCAACATGTTTTAATTTTTTTTAAATATTTTTTTCATTATTCGTAGAAACATGAAGTATATATATACTCCTTAATACGAAGTTTTTATTAGAGAAAAAATTAATTATTTTAATTATTTCTAAATTATTTTTTTAATATTTTTAATATTTTTAAGTTATTTTAATGTATTAATTGAACATTAATAGTGTTTTTCATTTTATAAATTTATACAAAGAGATATTCTGATGCTTTTATTTATAGTAAATATTCATGAAATATTTATAAAACTTTCTTGTCCTATATTATGGACACTATTTTAAATATTTAATGTGCAATTAATATTGATTTGAATTGGTCTTTAAGTTTTGAATTCAAATAATTATTTTTTATGATTATTCTGGATGATAATTTTCTCTCTTTTAAATATTTTTTTAATTTGATTCGCTTTACCGAGTTGGAGATTGGTTTTTCTAGTTATTTTAAAGATTGTTTTTAAAGGTTTTGCGATGCATTCAAAGAATGTGGCACTAGTTATAACATCTATGACATTCTATTTTCTTTAAGAAATTTGTATGAACTTTCAAAGTGTTATGCAATTTGTAAAGTCCTATGTGATATCTATTTCATCATATGGATGATCCCTCAAGTACTTAATTACATCTTACTCAAATTCTATTTCCATGATGAGATGAGTACGTCCTTTAATCAAGAATAGATACCTATGCTTTCTTCATTTTATCTTATTATTCATTCTAGTCTCTTATGTCTGTAACAGTATTTCTCATCTCTCTAATGTATTATTGCTTTATATTTATGTCTTTGCATACAAAATAATTTTATTTATTCAGGTTTTGACTCCACAATTATAAATGTTAGTACCATTTGGGTTGTGACACCCTATATCTAAATTTAGGGTTTTAATTTGATTATGAATCCCTATAAAAAATCAGGTGTTTTTTTATTATTCCAATAGAAATTTTATTTTGTAATCATGTTGTGATTCCCCTTTCAAAATCAGTTAGTGAAAAACATATCTCTAACCAGGTTGAGTGGTATAAGATTAGAATATATCAACTTTGGACTGAACTACTATAAAAATTTTGTTGTATTCATTATTTTATTCTTCTGCTAATTAATTCTATTAATTAACTTTGATAATTAATTTAAATCATTAATAAATTTATTTAATAGATTTTAATTTACTCTATTCACCCCCTTTAGACTATCTTCCATTACCCTTTGGTATCAGGGCTTGTTACTTTAGGAATTCAACCAAACCTTCTGTAGAGTCTGTTTTTATTTTATTATGATAACCTATTCCAAGACCCTACAGTCTAAGGAATTGATATTTATGATGGTATGAATTAATAAAAACTATGATTAGATCCCTCATTAGACACCTCAATTTAATAGAAATTATTATGGATACTAGAGATCTAAAATGGTGGTATACCTTATACAGTTATGCATAGAAAAATGGTTGATCATAGAATAATCATACACTCTCCTAGAAGATGACCCAAACGTTCTTAATGGAAACGATGTTATTTTCAATGTTTTAAATTACAAAGTTTTAAATATTTTATATCATTATATTTACATAAGTTTATTTATTCATGTGTCTATATTTAAGAAAAATCATGATAATTATAATATTCTTCAAGATACTCAACCTGGATCTGAAAAATTGATTCAAAACAAGATTTGAATTCTTTTAGTTGAGTACCAAGACTTTAAGATGTGGAAATAAGAAAATATAAATAAAATTTTTCAATGATTCACAAGAAATTTGAATGGGGTTAATTCCCTTAGAGAAGCTTCTGAAAACTCATTAGTAGTTGAAAGAGTCTTAAGATCTCTACACAAGAAATGGCATGTAATGAAGGTTGTGATCGATGAAAGAAATAACTTCAAAGAGTGAACTATAGATGAACCCACAAGATCATTGTTACAATAAAAAATTTAGTTGAATAATATTTTGGAAGAAGATACTTAAAATAAGAGAGGTGTTGATTTCAAATCTCATATAAATGTTATTTCAAACTCTTCTAAATATGAGGCATAAGAACATGACAAAGGAGAAATTCCAATATAATAAAAGGTATTTATAATTTGAAGAAGATAAAGAAAAATTTCAGGAAGTGAACAAGTAAATATTAAAATAATAATCTAATGGAAAATAAGGGTACCACATATGGTCCAGATGTGACCTATTATGAATGTAGAAAAATGGGCATATCAAAATTAACTATCCTAAGTACATGCAAGAAGCTAGTGATAAGAAATAAAAAAGGAACTAAAAATTTCTTATTATAATGGATGGAGTTGCATTTAAGTATCATAATAAACCAAGGAATATGAAAGTGAAAAGGAGAAAGCTAACCTATGATTGATGGAAGTAAATAAAATTAAGGTATATAATTATTTTGATTGTAGTTATTATTCTTACAATGATAGTTATAGCTTGGATGATTTGTATAAAGAAAATGAAAAATTGAAAAATGATAGTTTATGAGTTACTAAGTTGTATAAATAATTAAAAGAATAAAATAAGAGTCTTATTAAATGAAAGAAGGATATTCAATAAGAATAATGATACTATTAATAAAGAAATAAGTAATTATGCTTGTTATAAGGGTAAGATCTATGAATATTTTTATACTAATTAGAAGGGAAATTATAATCTTAAAAATGAAGTTGTGAGCTTAAAATAAACAATATAAACATTTAATAAAGGAAAATAAAAATATAAAAATATGGTATCTATAATGAAACTGAATGATGATAAAGCTAGTTTTGGTTATAATCCATAGATTCAAAAGTTATACAAGACTAACATTGTTAAAATTTCCACTATAAAGTGTTCATCAATTATACACTTTAAATGATTTATGTAATAAATATTAATTATTTTTCTCTTATATGTCCTTAATCTCTTAGTTATGAAAATAATTTTATTTCATGGGATTATCTACTATAGTACCTCATAATTAATGTTTTAAATCTCTCTGGTTACCTAAAAATTATATTTCTAAACTAGTTGGACCCAAAATAGAATTGGTAACAAAAATTACAAATAATTAATTATTATAAGAAACATGTATTGGGTGTCTCAATAATAACACATTGTACATGGATAGTGTTTTTTCCTAGAACATGACAGGCGACCTATCAAATTTTCTATATTAAAAAAAATGTGATGGAGTCTCTTTCACTTTTTAAGATAAATCAAATGAAAAAGTTAATGGATTATGTGAAGTAGGTATTTCAAATTTTGTTTTAATTTATAAAGTTTTATACATTTAATGTTATGAACAAAAAAATAATTAGCATTTCACAATTATGTGATGATGGTATGTAAGTTAAATTTTAAGATAACAAATGTTTATTTTTTAAAGATAATTCTATTTTATTTTATGCTAATAGAAAGGATAATATTTATTCAATTAATTTATATGATATAAAAAATAAAAATTTTAAGTGCCTTATTTTTATAGAAACAAATGATGTTCTCTGGTATATAAGGATTGGTCATGTTCATTTTTGAATGATACAAATTTTATCCAAGCATGAAGACATTCAAGATTTATCCATGTTCAAGGTAAGTTTTGTTTTTGTTTTTGATTCATTGTTAAATGGTAAGAAACACAAATAAACATTCAAGACTATCTATAATGCTTTGTACTTGTAGACCTCTTGAATTATTGCATCTTTATTAATTTATTCCAATGAAAATTTCCAGTTTAAATGGAAAGAAATATGTTATTTCATTTTTGATGATATCAGTAAATCTACATGGGTTTATTTTATGTCTCTTAAGCATGAAACCTTAGCGATATTTATTTATTTTTCTAAGTTAGGTCAAAATAGAAAAGGTTGTTTAATTGTTTCCATTAGAAGTGATAATGGTGGTTTGTTTGTTAATTTTGAGTTTAATAAGTCTTTTGAAGAAAATGGTTTTACTCATAATTTTTGGACTCCTAGAACACTAGAACAAAATGGTGTTATAGAATGGAAAAATAGAAAATTTCAAGAAATGGATCAAATCATACATAATGAAAATAGTATACCACAATATTTTTGGGATAAGATATTAATACTTCTTGTTATGTTTTGTAATGCCCCGACCCCAGAATCCTAAAGTTGATACATTATTTTAATACATTAGCATGATTACAAGGAATCAATCCCTCAAGGACCGATCATTTTAGAAGTCTTGGAAAATAGATTACATACATGAACGATACATTAAAATTTCTAACATAAAAAATAGTATAAATAATCCTTTGAGAATTTCATTATTCCCTTAGCTTAACCATGCATATCAATCATAATAAACTTCTTGGAATCCTGAGAAAATAAAACATAAGAAAGGGGTGAGCTCAAATGCTCAGTAAGGGTAAATAATTCAGCAGAAGCTATAAACATTTAAGGCAATATGTATAATAAAAAAACAGACTTTTAAACATAAACTTGAACATAATAATGAAAAAATAAATCAAACATTACCATATAAACATGAACATGGATATTCTACTAGTTGAATAATCATATGTAATAACTAATTTCATAACAAGGGAATACATAATGTCGGACATAATAACTAATACGTCAAGGCCTTGTTCCAAGACCATTAACAAATATTTTGTCAAGTCCTTATTCCAAGACACTAGTTTGTCTCATGAGACCTACTAATTCATTTAGGGGCTATAGTAGGCCCCACCCGTCACTTACTAAGTCCAATTCATTCCTCATATGAAAAGGGTGAAACATAATATAAACATTCGTATTAAAACTAGCATATAAAATGTTAATACTTTAACCATAAACCATGAATGGTATAAAAATAGCACATCCACAGTCAAACATATCATAACTCATTCAATACAATATGGAATATTTTATTATAATAAATCAACCTCAATCAAAAATAATATCTTGTAAAGGATGTTTACATAGTTGAAAATGATCAGTAAAACTCTTTGAGAGAAATATCCCTTTATTCATGAAATCATTTAAAAGTCACACAATTTTTAAAGGAATTCATTTAAATGAGATTTTTTAATCAAAGTGTCCCATACCACTTTAAAACTTTTTAAATTAATTATCATTTTAAAACAATCATGTCTATATAAATAAATCCTGAAAATCATTTTGAAAACATGGATATTAATTAAATAGATTTAGAAAAATAAATCTTTAAAACATTTAAAATAATGATCTAGTTAAAGATACCCTTCCATAAAACCTTAAAATATTCCGTTTGAAAACATTTTTATGAAACATGGACATGGATGATAAATATGTCCCAATAAATACTCACACATAAACAATCTCAAATAATAATGAGATTGTGGAATTATCCCTTACCTTGTATTTTCCTTTGGTCGAGGGTACGTTTAACCTCCTGTATAATAACCATAGTATGTTATTAAATTATAATAGAACCATATTCATATTTATTATAACATAAAAAAGTCATTTATGACTTTATACTACCCATTTAATAATAATTTCCATGTTAAAGTAACATTTCGGGTAATAATCGCTTTCTTTATCGTACGCGTTTTAACTTGTTATTCTTGATTTTATCACTTATATCAAGATTTAATTACTTACTTAATATAATTTTTTTTATATATCATATACATTCAGAATATAAATATGTATAATAGATAGATATATGAAATGGAAAACACCATTTAGGGAGATGGTAGGTTGTACGTACGCATTAACGCTATTCCATTTTCATATCATATTGAATGGGCATAAGTGAATGGAATATATGTACATATATATATATCATTAAATTAGACATATTATTCCATATATTTCATAATTATGAATAATATATATATATATTTTTATAATCATTCTTGGATGGTGAACATGGAAGATGAGTCACATCGTGTTGTGGAGACGGTAAGCCGTACGTACGCACAAGCGACGATATCATTTACTTAATGGATAAATGGTATGGAATTGAATGAAATATGAATTTTAAATAAAAAATATCACGTTATATTTATTATTTAAATCCATTATATTCAACGTTATACCCATAGAAATAAAGCGTACATGAAAAACAATTTACACCATGACATGGAGACGGTAAGCCGTACGAACACACGTATGGTGGTACTGTTTTTCATAGGATGGGTAAAAAGAGTAATATGGTTATACCATAATCTTAAAAAAATCTCATCATATATTATACTCTGTATTTATTATTTTATTATGGTAACAACGTAGAAAGTGGAAGTATAAGAATAAATGAACTTTGAAAGAAGGGATAAAACGATTACCACTTCTTCGGGTGTCTCCTTTTGATTTGAACAAAATGACTCTTTAAGTTATATTTATACCAAAATTTGTTAATCTAGGATGAATTTAGGGAAGCTTGTAGGAGATTTGGGCTGGGTTTTTTTGAGAAAATGGGATTTGGATATGTGAATTAAAGAGAAAAGGAGGTTCCCTTTTATAAGGGAGGTGAGTGACACTTTAGGAAAATCTTGAAATATTAATTTATTATAAAATTATTTTTGGTTTAAAATAGCTCCAAATTTATTTATTTCTAGGATAGGATGATTATGGGTCAAAATACTATCAACCAATAGGTTTTAGACATGTTTAGGTAATAAAAGTATCTTTATCTTTTGGGATTAACCCTTAGTTAAACAGTTTAACTCTTACCATGACTTCTTATATTTTTATACTATAGGGTTATTTTAGATACTATAAAATGCCAAGGGGACCTAAAGTGGATCATTAATGAAATTTCTATCATTATCTAATTCATTTTTCCAAACCTTAGATTATTAGGTTTTTTATATCATTTAATAAAATAGTATTTGTTTTAAAAACTCATTTATGTCAATTTTGACACTATTTAGTAATTGATTTTTTAAAGTCATAACAACTTGATTCCTTAGAAAAAAAGAAATTAAATAATACCTAATATGTCAATTTCATCCATAAAATTCTTTTATGTCATGACAAAATTCAAATTATATTTATTTTAATATTTATAATACCATTTATTTGATTCCTACGTTAATAAGGAAAATACTACATCATAGTTGTGTCATAAATAAATTTAATTATTTAATATCTAAAAAATAAAAATAAAATACCATGATTTAAAAAATCATTCTATATTTATAATGAATATTTATAGTCACAGATATCAGTCATATAACCCTTTATTAAAATTAATTTAGTAAAATATATATGTTTATGTTATAATTATCATTTCTTTAAATTAATTCTTATAACATGTCATTATCACACCCAATTGATCCCAAAATTCCAAAATTTTGGCCTAAGGATGCTCATGGTAGAATATATTTCATCAAATAGGATTAGGACATGTGTTATGGTAATTTTATATTATTTTTTACCCTTATTTACCTGATTTACCCTTTAACCATGGTAAATAAAAATAATTACTAAAGTTACTATTCATAATGTCCAATAAAAAAAAAGTTACCTATTTACACAATCCGGACCTTCTAATTCCAAATATATAATCCAATTTTCCAAATTCAAAACACATAAGTTTCATTAGTTAATTTAAAATTAATTCCCGTTGTCAAAACTAGAAATAGGGTTTTTAAGAAGTAAATACTATCAAAAGATTAACATGTGTTTATGTCCAATTTAAATGTAAAATTACTTCCAATGACCTACTTATATTAAATGATAAAAATATAAATTAATTATAATTTAAAACTATAAGTACCCAACCTTAAAACCTTACATAATCATGAATTAAAATAATAATTCACATAGAGGATCTTTTCAGGTTTATAGTTTTAGAGAATTAGGACATAACTATTACATATCAAAATATTACAAAGAAGACACTTCTACTAAGTTTCCATAAAATAAAAACTCTTAAAAATAAACATGTTTAGTTCCATGTTTTGGGTATCATGACTTTTCGTTGATCCCATCCTTGACCCTATTCCACATTAAGTCCTGTGAAAAACATTTCATAAAAAACTTGGGGTGAGCATAAAAAGCTCAGTAAGGGATACACAAACAAGGAAAACTGTTAGTTTTTCAAAACATCAAGTAAAGCATGAATACTTTTTCAAAGTAATACTTTTCACCTTTAAGAAGTAGTAAATAATCTTCACTGAATAAAGGATCATTACTTACCATTTTGTAACCAAATTATTACCATAAAACCCATATAAAGAACACATAAAATATAAAGGTAACTTGGGACATAAACATACTTTAAATGGAATAACCATACAGTTGACTTCCACACATATCACTAAATGGAATAGCTATACGGCCGACTTCCATACCCAATGCATTGGAGGTTATAATGTAACCACCCATCCTGGTATTCACGGCACTACCCGTCATATGGTTTATCACGAACCACCCGTCAAATGTCCAAGTACCATTATAAAATCATAAGACATAAAACAAATATAATAGAAAGAAAACATTTCCACATTTCGATCACAATATATCACTTAAATATATTGACATAAAAAATCCATTATAAAAACCATTTTCAATACAAAAATACATAAAAGAGTATATGATATTTATTTCATTTTAAAAACATTACGGCTTGTTGAGGAAGCTAAAGACCAAATAATACCCGCGGTGGTGGAAAAGGTCGTTGTCACCGCATATGTTAAAAGAAACATTCCTTTTTGTCGTTTAGTAAAACGATTAATAGAAAAATATTCCTTTTGAATAAAAGTAAAAGTCAAAGGGGTTTATACACTGTATAAAGGAAAGTTGTTTATAAAAAAAATATGCCTTAATGAAAGGAGATTGAGACGAAGTCCCTTACAAAGACGGTATCCTTAGATTAATGATAGATCAATTACATAATTTATGTGTGAAAAATATAAATACACCCAATATAAGTGGATATTAAGTGTAAAACAATCAAATTCATTCACACATATTCATAGCATGACATGTTCAAGGAGTACAAGTTTAACCCAAATGACTGAAATTGATGTAAGAAGTTCCTTTGCAAAAATTCAACAACCTAACGACGTCACATTAAAATTAATAAAATTAGTTGATGAGAGAGAAAATGGTATCTAATCACTTGGAAATAAAATTTACATCAATAAGGATATAGAAGAACATATACCCACATAAGAAGATGTAAATTAAAAGACCTAACAAAAGGAAGTCTTTTAAAAAAAGGAGGGTGAAAGGTTCCCTTACCGATTTGGGTAACTTTCGAAACGTACACCCCATGAAAGAAGGACCATAAAAAATTGATGTAAATACCCATAAAGGAAATTATATTACACAAAGATTATAATAATGGGCAGTACATACACCACTCAAAGGAAATGGTGGCAAATGTATCATAAATCTCACTGGAATAAAAGTGAGATGAAAAATCCCTTACGAAAACTCGGCATCCTAATGACGCCACTTAAAACTCCCAAAAATGGATTTATGATATCAAATAGGGTATCTCATAATATGAAAATAAAATGTATAGAATGAGGAATATAAAATAACATCCCCAAAAATAATAAAGTTTAGCTTAAAATAAATGACATAAAAGAGAGCACTTAAAAAGAAAGAGAGAGGTAGGATCCCTTACCTCAAGTCCGACTTGTCTTGTTGGTTTCTTTATATTCTTAAATAATAAACTTTGGTCAATTTATAATTTATTAAGGAACTCCTTTAAATATTATTATTCAGTTCATATCACATATTATAATGTTATAATAATTGGTTAATAATGTAAGTTTATATCAGACGTTTTTGTCGATGTTTGATACATGAGTCAAAAATGACCTTGTTTGAAAATGATTGTCCATGTAGTTATAAGTAAATCATTTCAAAAATAGTATTAATGATTTAAATATCATATATATCAAGTACATATTCATTTTATACTATTCCATAACATTTGTAGATAAAAATAAATGAAATGCACTGTTCATGGAGACGGTAGGCCGTACGTACGCATGAATGCTACTTTCATTTGTTTGTCATATTAATGGAATTAAAAATAAATGAGATATATATATTATAATTCCAGTATAATATATATATTATATAGGTCACATATGTTCATTAATTTCATTCTTTATACATTCCATGTATTGCATGAACGAGTCACATCACTTGAGGGGGCGGTAGTCCACACTTCCTCGTATGAAATTATCGCATTTGCACAACATGCAAAGCATAAAGATATGTTTTAAATATAAAATACAGAAGCATATTGAAAAAATAAATACCATATATATCATATATAAAATACAGTGACATCATAATGGCCACCATGAAAGGTGTTAAGAGAAGATTGAACAATCATCGTTTCGTGAGGCAGTAATTTTCCATCCACAGAAACAGTATGTTCTTTAACCATTAGACAGAGGTGTGTGTAAGTTTAGCTCAAATATTTCACATAACAACATCCAATTATATTTAATATACTGGTTTTGTTACAAAATAAAGGAATAAAAATAATTTAGGGTGTTGGAGAAGCAAAATAAAACAAATGAACATAAGAGAAGACATTACCTTTAAATCAGGTAACTCCCTTTGGTTTGAACCAAAAGGGTTTCTTGAAGAGATTTATGCCTAAGAAAAGTCTTCTAGGATGAGGAGAGGAATGTGGAGAGATAAAATGAGCAGAGCTTGGCCGATCCAATTATAAGGCCCCAGCCTTAAAGCTTACTTAATCTTGAGTTATTACAAGATTACACATTGAGGATATTTTCGGGTTTAGAGTTTTAGAGAATTAGATCATAAAACTTGCATTACATTCCACATATAAACAAAGTGGTTACATAAAGATAATATTATTATTTCCCATAAATGGAAACATATTTAAAATAAAACATGGATTATTTCTTGACACTTCCTTGACACTATCATCATATCATGTACCTTTCCCTTGACTTGTGAAAAACATTTCAAAAAACTTGGGATGAGCATAAAAAGCTCAGTAAGGGATATAAAAATATGGAAAGGAAACATGGGTACATATATACATAATAATGAAATCATACTTTACCCATAAAACATAAGCACTTTAACATACCTCATCAAATCATGAATAAATCATAGAAATCATAAGACATAAAGGTAACTTGAGGCATTCATAACATTCTTACGTAGGGAGTAACCCTCTTGGTTACGTTTGGAATACCAATCATAGTATATTCCCTAAATATCTTTGGAGATACCTTAACATTACACTCCTTCGCGTTACCCAATGCATTGGAGAGCTATATCGGGCTCACCCGCCCTTAGTTTATCACAGAACCACCCGTCTTCATAATAATGCCCAAGAACCTCAACATAATCGTATCACATAAAACATGCATAAAGGAAACATAACATTTCCACCTTAAAATCACAAGATATCAATACAAAACATTGATATAAAAACATTATGAAAACCATTTTCAATACCAAAATAAAAGAAAAGTAAAACATGGTTTTTATTTTTCTTTTAAAAAAAGGTATGGCTTGTAGAGGAAGCCGAAATTCAAATAATGGTCACGGCGGCGGAGAAGTCATTGTCGCCGCATACGTATGAAAAAAAACATTCCATTTTGTCGTTTAGTAAAATTCTTCATATAAAAAATATTCCTTTTGGATAAACGTAAAAGTCAAAGGGGTTTATACACCGTATAAAAGAAGGTTGTGTATAAAACAAAATATGCCTCAATGAAAGGAGATTGAGACGAAGTCCCATACCTCGGGTCCGACTTGACTCGATCGTTCTTTAATCTCCTGAATAATAAAATTGAGTTAATTTATACTTGTTTAAGAACCTTTTTCAAGTTCATTATTCCTTTTATATCACTTATTTCCATGTCATGAACACTATGTAATTATTTAAGTTAATAACGGTCGTTTTAACGATCATTGGTACTTGAGTCAAAAATAAACCCTTTATAATTACATGTTGTTCATGTATCCATTATATCCAGAATTATAATCATTATGTATATATCATATATATCCAGTATATACATGCATTTATAATATTACATAATCATTTAGAGGTAATAAATGAAATTCACCATTCATGGAGACGGTAAGCCGTACGTACGCATGAACGCTACTTTCATTTATATTTCGTATTTTATAGAATGGAATCATAATTATATAAAGGTATATTATAATTCCAGTATAATATCATATATAATATCATAGTTCCATCCTTTATAAGTCCCACATATGGTATTAAACGAATCAAATCACTTTGAGGGGGCGGTAGTCCGCACTTCCTTAAATGAAGATATCGCGTTTACCCATAATGGAAACCATAAAGGTATGCCCAAAATGAAAAATACAGAAGCTTAAGGAAAACATAAACATATTATATATCATATATAAATATAGTGACATCTTAATGGCCACCTTTGAAGGTGTTAAAAGAATGTTGAACAATCATCGTTTCGGGAGGCATAAATTCACCATCCACGGAAACAGTATGTCCTTTAACCATTAGATGTAGGTGTGTGTAAGTGTAGCTCGAATAATTCTTATAACAATATACTAGTATATTGAGGATATCGGAGTTGTTACAAAAGAAAATAATAAAAAGAGTTTAGGGGGTTGGAGAAGCAAAATCAAACAAAAGGACTCAAAAGAAGACATTACCTTAAAATCGGGTAACTCTCTTAGATTTGAGCTCAAAGGCTTACTTGGGAAGACTTCTGCCCAAAGTGAGGCTTCAAGAAGTAAGAGAGGGATGTGGAGAGACAAAATGGGTAGGGGTTGGCTGAGCCAAAGGCTTTGGGAGTGTGGGTAAGGAGGTAGAGGTGGGGGCCTTTTATAAGAGGAGAGGAGGGGCACTCTTGGAAGGTAAAGAAAAGTCACTTTATTTTAAAATGGTATTCGGATTTAAGAGGTCCCACATTGATGTGTTTCGAGGATACGGTGATAAGGGTTCGAAATTCACCCATCCAATAGGTTTTGGACATGTGCAAGTCTTATATTTTACATTATCATTCCATTTTATTTAAATCGTTAAATAATGAGGTCATCGCTGCATCATCATGATGTCATAAATAATTTAATTTATTTAAAGTATAAAAATTATAAAAAAAATACTATGATGTAGGAAATATTTTTAGCTTTCCAATTACTATTTATAATAAAAAATATGATCTTTATAACCCCATGTAAATTTTTTTTAGTAAAACATCTAATGTTTGTGTCATTTTTACTTTTACATTAAATAAAAAGTTATTTATATCATTTCCCAACCAAAGTGGCTCCATGGGGTCCCCAAGTTGACCCATGGATTGTCTTGGTCGGCCATGACACATACAATAAGGGTAGGACATGTGTCAATCTCATCTCAGTTTATTAAAGCATTATTTTTACGTTAAACTACACTAATTACCTCTAATCGCGATTAAGAACTTAAAAGTTACTATTCACCAAAAAATTATTTTAATCTCATTGAACCACATTTTACTTCTTAATGACAACCATGTATGTCGGATTTTTGAAAATCAAAACACAGAAGTGGTAAAATTTTATTTAAACGAAAAATCAGTTTTTATAAGTACCACTTAGTGGTTTCACTATTCATCAAAAAATGAAGTTTTTCAGAAAAATACTAAAAATTCACCCTAAGCTATATTTGATATTCCGAATTCAAAAATGAAGTCTATTTTACAAAATTCAAAACATATAAGTCACATTAATTAATTTAATAATTAATTCCCGCTGTCATGACAAATAGCGTGTTTTTATGAAACAATAAGTATTAAAAGATTGACACCAGTTTAAGTCCAATTTCAAAGTGAAATTGATTCCAATGACCACCATTGGATTAAATGGTAAAAATATATTCTAATTTCACTTCAAAACCAATTCAAAAGATAATATAATCATATAAATAAATTAGATTAAAAAGTAGTTTTGATGTAAAATGCAGTATTTTTCACTATTCATTAAAAAATGAACATTGTCTGAAAAATACCAAAAATTCACACAAAGTAAATTCTGATGTCCCAATCATAAATAATAAGTTTACTTTGACAAACATAGCTTATAAAATTGTCAAAATATAGATTTAAAAATGGTTTTCCATCAAAAGGAAGTAGAACAATCTTTTAAAAATATTAGTGTATTCCATGCTTAAGATTGGATTTATTTTCATTTTAAGCATCTAAAACACTATCTAATTCATTAATAGACATAGATAAAAATATCTATTACTCATTACTTAATTGGGATGTTACATCCTTCCCCCCTTTTGAAAATTGCTTCTTCGCAATTTATTTACTTATCGAATAAATGGGGGTACTTATCCCTCATTGCATTTTCAGATTCCCATGTTGGCTCTTCCATTATGTGGTTTTTACACAAAACCTTTACCTGATTAATCACCTTACTTCGTAACACTTGCTCCCTGTGGTCAAGAATCTGGACCTGTTGTTCCTCATAAGATAGGTTTTCTTCCAGCTGAACTACCTCTGGACTCAAAACATGAGATGGATCTGGCATATACTTTCTCAACATCGAAACGTGAAAAACATTGTGTACCTGAGATAAACTCGGAGGTAAAGCCACCCGGTATGCAACTGATCCAACTCTCTCCAGAATTTCATATGGTCCAATAAACCTTGGACACAGCTTTCCTTTCTTACCAAATCTCATCACACTTTTCCAAGGAGAAACCTTGAGA
Organism: Viscum album; assembly: GCA_963277665.1. NCBI lineage: Eukaryota > Viridiplantae > Streptophyta > Magnoliopsida > Santalales > Viscaceae > Viscum > Viscum album. The sequence continues at coordinate 220,920,619 of OY728119.1, forward strand.
AAAACATGATCACCTACCTCGAAAGATAGATCCTTCCTCCGGTTATCTGCATAACTCTTCTGCCTTCTCTGAGATGTTCTCATGTGCTTCTGAATCAGTTGAACTTTTTCTGCCATCTCTTCTACCAATTATGGTCCCATAAACTTCCTTTCACCCACTTCATCCCATAAATATGGAGTTCGACACCGCTTCCCATATAATGCCTGAAATGGTGCCATATGTATACTGGAATGAAAACTGTTATTATATGAAAATTCAACCAAAGAAAGATGTTGGTCCCAACTTCCCTGATAATACATCGAACAAGCTCGTAGCATATCCTCCAAGGTCTGAATTGTTCATTCTGACTGCCCATCTGATTGAGGATGAAAAGCTATACTAAAATTTAATTCAATACCCAACGACTTCTGAAGGCCTTTCCAAAAGTTAGAAGTGAACCTGGGATCACGATCAGATACAATGGAGAGGGGAACTCCATGTAACCTGACTATGTCTTTAAGATACAAACGGGAAAGTTGATCTAGGGAAAAAGTATCTCGTATAGCAAGGAAATGAGCAGATTTAGTCAAGCGATCAACAATAACCCATATTGCATTATTACCTCGAGATGTCTTTGGTAATCCCACAACAAAGTCCATGGATATATTCTCCCATTTCCACTCTGGCACTGGTAGAGGCTGAAGCATCCCTTTCGGTAACTGCCGCTCTGCTTTAACCTGTTAACATGTCAAACACTTCACAGTAAAATCAGCAATATCTCTTTTCATTCCATCCCACCAGTAATACTCCCTCAGATCTCTGTACATATTAGTACTGCCAGGATGAACTGAAAATGGAGAACTATGAGCTTCACATAACAACTCTCTCTTCAACTGTGAATCACAAGACACACACAATCTCTTCCCAAATCTCAAAACGCAATCATTATCAATGTTGAATTCAGGCAACTTACCTTTCTGAACCAGCTCTACCTTTTTCTGCAACTCACTATCTTGCTTCTGTGCTTGCTTGATTCTATCTGATAGAGATGATCTCACTGATACCTGAAACAAAACAGAAGAACTTCCTGCACCAACAACTTCTATGCCAAAGTTCATCAAATCCTTAACCAAAGGATCACGTTCCAAACACAACATTTCTAATGAAGCATTACTTTTTCGACTCAAAGCATCATCCACTTTATTTTCTTTTCCCGGATGGTAATGAATTGTACAATCATAATCCTTGATTAATTCCAGCCATCTTCTATGTCTCATGTTTAACTCTTTCTGAGTGAATATATACTTTAAACTTTTGTGATCAGTATATATTTAAAACTTTACTCCATACAAATGATGCCTCCAAATTTTTAAAGCGAAAACAACACCAGCTAATTCCAAATAATATGTAGGGTAATTTACCTCATGATTTTTCAACTGTCGTGAAGCACAAGCAATTACCTGATCATTCTGCATTAGGACGCAACCAAGTCCTTTCAATGAAGCATCAATGTATATAACAAACTCACCATTCCTGGAAGGTAGTTCCAAAACTGGAGAATTCACCAATCTTCTTTTCAATTCCTGAAAATAATCATCACATTCTTTTATCCAGATAAACTTAACACCCTTCCGAGTTAGCTTAGTCATTGGACTAGATAACCGTGAAAAATTTCTAGCAAACCTTCGGTAATAGCCTGCCAAACCAAGGAAGCTACGAATCTCAGTTACATTTGTGGGTCTTGGCCATTCTTAAACAACCTTTGTTTTTGCAGGATCAACAGTTATCCTATCTTTAGAAACAATATGACCAAGGAAAGAAATTTGTTGCAACCAAAACTCACACTTGCTGAATTTTCCATACAGTTTCTTTTCTTTTAAGGTTTGCAAGATAACCCTTAAATGTCTTTCATGCTCCTCTTTACTTTTAGAAAACACCAAAATATCATCAATGAAAACCACCACAAACTTATCCAAGAACTCATGGAAAATTCTATTCATTAAGTCCATGAATACAGCAGGTTCATTGGTTAGCCCAAAAGGCATTACTACAAATTCATAATGGCCATATCTTATACAGAACACGGTCTTCGGAACATCTTCTTCCTTTACCTTCAGCTGATGGTACCCCGATCTCAAGTCAATCTTTGAAAAATACTGAGCTCCCTAGAGCTGGTCAAAAAAATAATCGATATGAGGCAAAGGATATTTGTTCTTAACAGTGATGTTATTCAAGGCTCTATAATCAATGCAAAGTCTCATTGAACCATCTTTCTTTTTAACAAATAAAATAGGAGCACCCCATGGTGATGTGCTAGGTCGAATGAAACCTTTCTCTAATAAATCTTGCAATTGCTCCTTCAACTCTAAAAGTTCAATTTGATCCATTCGATAAGGGGGTTTTGAAATTGGCTTAACATCAGGAACTAAGTCAACAATAAACTCAACTTCCCGATCTGGTATTATTCCAGGCAACTCATCAGGAAAAATATCAGGATACTCATTTACCACTGGCACATCATTAATCTGAACAGTTTCTTTATTTTCAATGATGTGTGCAAGGTAACATTCATTTCCATCTTTTACAAGTTTCTTGGCCTCTTGATAAGTTATCAACAGTAAGGGTTCATTCTTGTAAACAGACTAAAAGTCTTTCTGAAAAGAAACTTCTTTAGATCTACAATCAATCTTAGCATGGTAAATAGAGATCCAATCCATACCCAGGATAACATCAAACTCTACTAGAGGTAGAACAATAAGGTTTTCAAGTAGGTTCTTTCCACAGATAAGGATAGGAAGATTCTTATAAATTCTTTTTGCCTCAACATTTCCCCCAGGTGTTTTTACCAAAAGTTCAGGAGTCATTTCTTGAGATGGTATTCCCATTTTACTAGAAAAGGTTTCAGAGATGAAAGAATGTGTAGACCCCGAATCAAACAACACACTGGCATAATCTGAAAAAACAAACAAAGTACCTGATACAACTTCATTTGATGGCCCGACATCTGCTGAAGTAGTTGCAAAGGATTTCACCACCCCTTTCTACTTGTAGTCTAACTGCTTCCCATCACTCAAGATCTTTGTCGGACACTCGTTTTCATAGTTACCCATCTCATTGCACTTATAACATTTCACTAACTATAAATCAAATTTGGTCTTACCATCACCCTGATCTTTTCCAGTGCAATCACGAGCCTTATGTCCCATCTTACCACATCGGTAGTACTTTCCAGAATTCAGAAGACATTCCCCAGCATGCCTTTTGCCACATTTATCACAAACTGGAAACTTATTTTTCTTACTGTCAGACTTTTTTGAAGAATTCTTACCTTTCTCCTGCCACCTCGGTCTCTTCTTCTGTTGGTTGTTATAGAACACTTGATCATCGACAAACTCCATTTCCACCTTCTCAGCACATCGAACAAGCTTTTCATAACTTTTAAACTCATGGGAAGCTAATTCCCTTCGATATTTTGGCTTTAATACTGAGTAAAAACGATTGATTTTACTATCAAGGTCTCGGATAAAATTTGGAGCATACCTTGCCAATCGAGTGAACCTTTCTTCATAGGCAGCCACTGAGTCTTCCTCTTGCCTCAATTCCAAGAATTGATTTTCCATCCTAAGTTGAATAGCCTTAGGAAAATAATTCTCAAGAAACATACCTTTGAATTCATCCCACTCGAGAGCATCAATCTCATTAGCGTCCCTGATATTTTTAACCATCGACCACCACTGATCTGCTTCACCCTCCAAACGATAAATAGCAAGACTAACCTTTTGATTGTCTGAACACCCCATGACATCAAAAATCTTCTCCAATGCTTTAATCCACCCTTCAGCTAGCACATGGTCAGATGATCCTCTGAATGATGGGGGATGTTGCCTCATGAAATGTTCCACCACTGACATGATCCTCTGCGGTTGATCTGGCTGATCTTGTGTATGGATACCACCACCATTTATCGCTTGAGTCAACTGTGCCATTACTGCAACAAACTGTTCAGTTCCAATTCCGACCATCTCAGGATGTTGATTCGGAAGGTTATTTCCTTCTGCATGCCTTCCTAGCACTGCTTCCCTGTTTCCTCTACGGAAAACCATTCTGAACAAACATGTATTAGATGAAGCAACATGGTAATCTTCAAATACTATATCACTTCAATTTGACCATAAAAAAAAACTGGATAATCATTTAATATAATTCTAACTCCTAAAGTTATCTAAACCAACCTCTGATACCAAATATAAGGCCCCAACCTTAAACCTTACTTAATATTGAGTTATTACAAGATTACACATTGAGGATATTTTCGGGTTTAGAGTTTTAGAGAATTATATCATAAAACTTGCATTACATTCCACATATAAACAAAGTGGTTACATAAAGATAATATTCTTCTTTCCCATCAATGGAAACATATTTAAAATAAAACATGGATTCTTTCTTGAAACTTCCTTAACACTATCATCATATCATGTACCTTTCCCTTGACCTGTGAAAAACATTTCAAAAAACTTGGGATGAGCATAAAAAGCTCAGTAAGGGATATAAAAATATGGAAAGGAAACATGGGTACATATATACATAAGAATGAAATCATACTTTACCCATAAAACATAATCACTTTAACATACCTCATCAAATCATGAATAAATCATAGAAATCATAAGACATAAAGGTAACTTGAGGCATTCATAACATTCTTACGTAGGGAGTAACCCTATTAGTTACGTTTGGAATACCCATCACAGTATATTCCCTAAATCTCTTCGGAGAAACCTAACGTTACACTCCTTTGCGTTACCCAATGCATTGGAGAGCTATATCGGGCTCACCCACCCTTAGTTTATCAAGGAACCACCCGTCTTCATAATAATGCCCAAGAACCTCAACATAATCGTATCACATAAAATATTCATAAAGGAAACATAACATTTGCACCTTTCAATCACAAGATATCAATACAACACATTGATATAAAAACATTATGAAAACCATTTTCAATACCAAAATAAAAGAAAAGTAAAACATGGTTTTTATTTTTCTTTTAAAAAAACATTCCCTTTTGTCGTTTAGTAAAACGATTCATATAAAAAATATTCCTTTTCGATAAACGTAAAAGTCAAACGGGTTTATACACCATATAAAAGAAGGTTGTGTATAAAACAAAATATGCCTCAATGAAAGGAGATTGAGACGAAGTCCCATACCTCGGGTCCGACTTGACTCGGTCATTCTTTAATCTCCTGAATAATAAACTTGAGTTAATTTCTACTTGTTTAAGAACCTTTTTCAAGTTCATTATTCCTTTTATATCACTTATTGCCATGTCATGAACACTATGTAATTATTTAAGTTAATAACGATCGTTTTAACGATCATTGGTACTTGAGTCAAAAATAAACCCTTTATAATTACATGTTGTTCATGTATCCATTATATCTATAATTATAATCATTATGTATATATCATATATATCCATTATATACATGCATTTATAATATTACATAATCATTCAGAGGTAAGAAATGAAATGCACCGTTCATGGAGACGGTAAGCCGTACGTACGCATGAACGCTACTTTCATTTCTATTTCGTATTTTATAGAATGGAATCATAATGATATAAATTTATATTATAATTAAAGTATAATATCATATATAATATCATAGTTCCATCCTTTATATGTCTCATATATGGTATTTAACGAATCAAATCACTTTGAGGGGGCGGTAATCCGCACTTCCTTAAATGAAGATATCACGTTTACCCATAATGGAAACCATAAAGGTATGAACAAAATGAAAAATACATAATCTTAAGGAAAACATAAACATATTATATATCATATATAAATATAGTGACATCTTAATGGCCACCTTTGAAGGTGTTAAAATAATGTTGAACAACCATCGTTTCGGGAGGCATAAATTCACCATCCACGGAAACAGTATGTACTTTAACCATTAGATGTAGGTGTGTGTAAGTGTAGCTAGAATACATCTTATAACAACATCATAGTATATTTAGGATACTGTAGTTGTTACAAAAGAAAATAATAAAAAGATTTTAGGGGGTTGGAGAAGCAAAATCAAACAAAAGGACTCAAAAGAAGACTTTACCTTAAAATCGGGTAACTCTCTTAGATTTGAGCTCAAAGGCTTCCTTGGGAAGACTTCTGCCCAAAGTGAGGCTTCAAGGAGTAACAGAGGGATGTGGAGAGCCAAAAGGGGTAGGGGTTGGCCGATCCAAAGGCTTTGGGAGTGTGGGTAAGGAGGTAGAGGTGGGGGCCTTTTATAAGAGGAGAGGAGGGGCACTCTTGGAAGGTAAAGAAAAGTCACTTTATTTTAAAATGGTATTCGAATTTAAGAGGTCCCACATTGATGTGTTTCAAGGATAAGGTGATAAGGGTTAGAAATACACCCATACAATAGGTTTTGTCCATGTGTAGGTCTTAGATTTTACATTATCATTCCATTTTATTTAAATCGTTAAATAATGAGGTCATCGCTGCATCATCATGATGTCATAAATAATTTAATTTATTTAAAGTCTAAAAATTATAAAAAAAATAATATGATGTAGGAAATATTTTTAGATTTCCAATGACTATTTATAATCAAAAATCTGATCTTTATAACCCCATGTAAAAATTGTTTTAGTAAAACGTCTAATGTTTGTGTCATTTTTACTTTTACATTAAATAAAAAGTTATTTATGTCATTTCCCAACCAAAGTGGATCCATGGGGTCCCCAAGTTGACCCATGGATTTTATTGGTCGGTCATGACACATCAAATAAGGGTAGGAAATGTGTCAAGCTCATCTCATTTTATTAAAGCATTATTTTTACCTTAAACTACACTAATTACCTCTAATCGCGATTAAGAACTTAAGAGTTACTATTCACCAAAAAATTATTTTAATCTCATTGAACCACATTTTACTTCTTAATGACAACCATGTATGTCGGATTTTTGAAATTCAAAACACAGAAGTGGTAAAATTTCATTTAAACGAAAAATCAGTTTTTATAAGTAACACTTAGTGGTTTCACTATTCATCAAAAATTGAAGTTTTTCAGAAAAATACCAAAAATTCACCCTAAGCTATATTTGATATTCCGAATTCAAAAATGAAGTCTATTTTAAAAAATTCAAAACATATAAGTCACATTAATTAATTTAATAATTAATTCCCGCTGTCATGACAAATAGCGTGTTTTTATGAAACAATAAGTATCAAAAGATTGACACCAGTTTAAGTCCAATTTCAAAGTGAAATTGATTCCAATGACCACCATTGGATTAAATGGTAAAAATATATTCTAATTTCACTTCAAAACCAATTCAAAAGATAATCTAATCATATAAATAAATTAGATTAAAAAGCAGTTTTGATGTAAAATGCAGTATTTTTCACTATTCATTAAAAAATGAACATTGTCTGAAAAATACCAAAAATTCACACAAAGTAAATTATGATGTCCCAATCATAAATAATAAGTTTATTTTGACAAACATAGCTTATAAAATTGTCAAAAGATAGATTTAAAAATGGTTTTCCATCAAAAGGCAGTAGAACAATCTTTTAAAAATATTTGTGTATTCCATGCTTAAGATTGGATTTATTTTCATTTTAAGCCTCTAAAACACTATCTAATTCATTAATAGACATATATAAAAATATCTATTACTCATTACTTACTTGGGATGTTACACCAATGGCTTGAGATTTGTGGGTAAGGTGGTAGAGGTGGGGGCCTTTTATAAGAGGAGAGGATGGGCACTCTTGGAAAGTTATAAAATGTTACTTTATTATAAAATGATTTTCGGATTTTAAAGGTACTAAAATTATATATTTCGAGGATAAGGTGATAAGAGTTCTAAATACACCCATACATTAGGTTTTTGACAAGTATAGGTCTTAGATTTTACATTATCTTTTCATTTTATTTAAATTGTTAAATAATGAGGTAATCACTGCATCATCATGGTGTCATAAATAATTTAATTTATTCAATGTATAAAAATTATAAAAAAAATATCATGATGTAGGAAATATTTTTATATTTCTAATTAATATTTATAGTAAAAAATATGACTTTTATAACCCCCTGTAAAAAGTGTTTTTGTAAAACAATACATGTTTGTGACATTTTTATTTTAACTTTAAATAAAAAGTTATTAATGTCATTTTCTTACCCAAGTGGCTCCATGGGGTCCCCAAGTTGACCCATGGATTGTTTTGGTCGGCCATGACACATCCAATAAGGGTAGGACATGTGTAAAGGTAATTTCATATTATTATAACATTATTTTTACCTTAAATTACACTAATTACCTTTAATCACGATTAATAAAACTTAAAAGTTAATATTTACCAAAAAATTATTTTATTCCCATTGAACCACATTTTACATCCTAATTAAAACCATGTATGTCAAATTTTTGAAAATCAAATCACAAAAGTGGTAAAGTTTCATTTAAACGAAAAATCAGTTTATTAACTACCACTTAGTGGTTTCACTATTCATAAAAAATTGAAGTTTTTCAGAAAAATACCAAAAATTAACCCTAAGATATATTTGATATTCCGATTTAAAAAATGATGTCTATTTTACAAAATTCAAAACATATAAGTTGCATTAATTAATTTAATAATTAATTCCCGCTGTCAAAACAAATAGCGTGTTTTTAAGAAACAATATCTATTAAAAGATTGACACTAGTTTAAGCCCAATTTCAAAGTGAAATTAATTCCAATGACCACCATTGGATTAAATGGTAAAAATATATTCTAATTACACTCTAAAACCAATTCAAAATATGATCTAATCATATAAATAAATTAGAGTAAAAAGAGTTTTTGAATTAAAATACAACATTTTCACTTATTCATTAAAAATGAACTTTATCGAAAAAAATAACAAAAACATTCACAAAGTAAATTTTGATGTTACGATTCTAAAGAAGGATTTTATTTGGTCCAATATAACATATTAAATTGTCAAAAAGTGTATTTAAAAAGGGTTCTCCTTTAAAAGGCGGTTAATTGACCTTTTAAAGAATATTAGAATATTTACGCTTAAAATTGGATTCATTCGCATTTTAAACCTCTAACATTTATTTGAAAAAAGTAAAAATATTTGACAAACATATATAATCATTTTGTAGTTAGTTCTTTTCATTCCCTTCATTACAATGGCTAGGCATTAACTACCATTTAAAATAATATTATTTTATTATTAGAGTGCAACGTAAGATTCCCAAGAAAGTCGTTGTTGTGTATTGGGTACGCCATCGAGCATAATGTTCCCTTTAAATTAATATTAACATTTTATTCACAAATATGGATAAATATGAAAAAGTAATATTCTTTATTTACCTGGGATGTTACATCCTTCCCCCCTTTAGGGAATTACATCCTTGCAATTTTAAAATTGGGCTTGGAAACTTCATTGAAAGCCCTACATCGGAAAAGGAGTAAATTAAACTGTCACTTTAAAAGAAGGAAAGGGAAGTACAAAGGTCACCCGAGTTAACCCATACCAGGATTCCATGTAGGAAAACATGGATGTGGAAGAAAAAACAAAGGGTCATGTGCTGAGGGAGAGTGATAGAAAACATGTTTAGGAGAAAGTTAACCACCAGAAAATCACAAACTGGTGATGGGTTAAACAATATTTGATTCCCCAGTAGGAAAAGTTAACAGATAACATTTTTGTTTTTAAGTTAATTTTCATTGAGGAATTTATTTATGAGCTTAACTAAATCATAAATAAACATACTTACTTGTCGTGTAGACTCTCATCTCTTACTATATTTCTTGCACAAACTCATATTTTCTCCAAAAGATGAGTATTTAGGATGACTTGTTCACATTAAGAGCGTTATAATCAACTTATAGAGAATCACCTAATCCAAAAAAGAGAACTATATATTTCCCTTGTATTTAGACCTTAACCAAAACCAAAATTGTTAGAACAAGATCAGATAATTCACAAAAGGATAATCCTTTATAAAAAGAAAATCTATTCTTAATCTCCAAAATTTGTCCAACAAAACCCAAAGTTCAACGAAGACCATTCGATAAACAATTTTTCCATAAAATTCTTCAAAGTAAACCAAACTAAGATTGAAACCCAAATATTTGAAGGATTTAATCACATAGTCTTCTAAGGTACAAATTAACATTTATCTCCAAATAACATCAGTTTCTCTTAAAGTCTCATATTGAAAAGTAATTAACCTAATAATATATCCTCCATGATAGGTCAATATTTTCCTAGATAACCCAAAATAAACTTATTCTTGATTCATAAAATCATCTAACTAAAAAGAATAAGTTATACTAACCAGGGACTTCACGTAGTCCAGTGGTAGGCGATAAATACCAGTTGCACTTTGGTTGTGGGTTCGATTCCCACAGCTTCATCCGACGCGATAGGTTGTCACACAGTCTACGTGTTGTCCTTTTTCCAAAACTACATAATTCTTATAAAATTTCCCAAAAAGTGATAAAATCTTCAAAAATAACCATAACATAATTTAACCTCAAGTTTATCTCATGCCTTTCATATTCCATCATATCATATAGTAACCCATAATTACCTCAAAAGTAAGGATCATATAAACCATAATGGTTACCTTTATAATTATTAGCTGAACTTCCACATCAATTTGGTTCTCTCATACATGATGCATTAGAGAACTCACCAAGGTTCAAGTGGTTGATCATGACTCCTGATAGTTGGTTTAGAATAACCATGAGATTTCTCATTGAATCCCCCATTTCATCCAGTCTCTTAATCAGAGAACCACCACATTTTCCTTCAAACCCATTGTCACTTTGGTGCCTTCTAGTCCATCCATTTACTAAAACCAAAAAGTTCAGTGTGGGTATATCAACAAAATCATTATGTACTAAATAGGAAGATAAACACTAAGATATACTTATCCAAGTTATCTCAAACTCATTCCAACTTTCATAAATAACAATGACTCTATCTAATATAATAACCATTGTGGTTATACACAACTTGTCACTTATGCTTAAACAACAATCTAACCTATAAAGTTATCTAAACCGACCTATAATACCAACTATAAGGACCCGACCTTAAAACCTTACATAATCATGAATTAAAATAATAATTCACATAGAGGATCATTTCAGGTTTAGAGTTTTATAGAATTAGGACATAACTATTAAATCTCAAAAGATTACAAAAAAGACACTTCTATTAAGTTTCCATAAAATAAGAACTCTTAAAAAGAAACATGTCTAGTTCCATGTTTTAGGTAGCATGACTTTTCCTTGATCCCATACTTGACCCTATTCCGCATTAAGTCATGTGAAAAACATTTCAAAAAAAAAAAAACTTGGGGTGAGCATAAAAAGCTCAGTAAGGGATACACAAAGAAGAAAAACTGTTAGTTTTTAAAAACATCAAGTAAACCATGAATACTTTGTCAAAGTAATACTTTTCACCTTTAAGAAGTAGTAAATAATATTCACTGAATAAAGGATAATTACTTACCATTTTCTAACCAAAATATTACCATAAAACCCATATAAATAACACATAACATATAAAGGTAACTTGGGACATAAACATACTTTAAATGGAATAACCATACGGTCGACTTCCACACATATCACTAAATAGAATAGCCATACGGCCGACTTCCATACCCAATGCATTGGAGGTTATAATGTAACCACCAGTCCTGGTATTCACGGAACCACCCGTTATATGGTTTATCACGTAACCACCCGTCAAATGTCCAAGTACCATTATAAAATCATAAGACATAAAACAAATATAATGGAAATAAAACATTTCCACATTTCGATCACAATATATCACTTAAATATATTGACATAAAAAATCCATTATAAAAACCATTTTCAACACCAAAATACAAAAAAGATTATATGGTATTTATTTCAGTTTAAAAACATTACGGCTTGTTGAGGAAGACAAAGACCAAATAATACTCACGGTGGTGGAAAAGGTCGTTGTCACCGCGTACGTTAAAAGAAACATTACTTTTTGTCGTTTAGTAAAATGCTTCGTAGAAAAAGATTCCTTTTGAATAAAAGTAAAATTCAAAGGGATTTATACACTGTATAAAAGAAAGTTGTGTATAAAACAAAATATGCCTTAATGAAAGGAGATTGAGATGAAGTCCCTAACAAAGACGATATCCTTAGATTACGGATATATCAATTACATAATTTATGTGTGAAAAATATAAACACACCCAATATAAGTGGATATTAAGTGTAAAACAATCAGATTAATTCACACATATTCATAGCATGACATGTTCAAGGAGTACAAGTTTAACCCAAAGTATTGAAATTGAGTTAAGATGTTCCTTTTCAAAAATTCGACAGCCTAACGACGTCACATTAAAATTCATAAAATCAGTTGATGAGAGAGAAAATGGTATATCATCACTTGGACATAAAATTTACATCAATAAGGATATAGAAGAACATATCCCCACATAAGAATATGTAAATTAAAAGACCTAACAAAAGGAAGTCTTTTAAAAAGAGGTGGGTGAAAGGTTCCCTTACCTATTTGGGTAACTTTCGAAACGTACACCCCATGAAAGAAGAACCATAAAAAATTGATGTAAATACCCATAAATGAAATTATATTACACAAAGAGTATGATAATGGGCAGTACATAAACCACTCAAAGGAAATGGTGGAAAATGTAGCATAAATCTCACAGGAATAAAAGTGAGATGAAAAATCCCTTACGAAAACTCGGCAGCCTAACGATGCCACTTAAAACTCCCAAAAATGGATTTATGAGATCAAATAGGGTCTCTCATAATATGAAAATAAAATTTTCAGAATGAGGAATATAAAATAACATCCCAAAAAATAAGAAAGTTGAGCTTAAAAGAAATGACATAAAAGAGAGCACTTAAAAAGAAAGAGAGAGGTAGGATCCCTTACCTCAAGTCTGACTTGTCTTGTTGGTTTCTTTATATTCCTGAATAATAAACTTTGTTCAATTTATAATTACTTAATGAACTCCTTTAAATATTATTATTCAGTTTATATCACATATTATAATGTTATAATAATTGGTTAATAATGTAAGTTCATATCAGACATTTTTGTCGATGTTTGGTACATGAGTAAAAAATGACCTTGTTTGAAAATGATTGTCCATGTAGTTATAAGTAAATCATTTCCAGAATAGTATTAATGATTTAAATATAATATATATCCAGTAAATATTCATTTTATACTATTCCATACCATTTGGAGATAAAAAGAAATGAAATTCACCGTTCATGGAGACGGTAGGCCGTACGTACGCATGAACGCTACTTTCATTTCTTTGTCATATTAATGGAATTAAAAATAAATGAGAGAGATATATATATATTATAATTACAGTATAATATATATGTTATATGGGTCACATATTTTCATTAATTTAATTCTTTATACATTTCATGTATTGTATGAACGAGTCACATCACTTGAGGGGGCGGTAGTTCACACTTCCTCGTATGAAATTATCGCATTTTCACAACATGCAAAGCATAAAGGTATGTTTTAAATATAAAATACAGAAGCATATAGAAAAAATAAATACCATATATATCATATATAAAATACAGTGACATCATAATGGCCACCATGAAAGGTGTTAAGAGAAGATTGAACAATCATCGTTTCGTGAGGCAGTAATTTGCCATCCACAGAAACAATATGTTCTTTAACCATTAGACGGAGGTGTGTGTAAGTTTAGATCAAATATTTCACATAAAAACATCCTAGTATATTGAAAATACTAGTGTTGTTACAAAATAAAGTAATAAAAATAATTTAGGGGGTTGGAGAAGCAAAATAAAACAAATGAACATAAGAGAAGACATTACCTTTAAATCGGGTAACTCCCTTTGGTTTTAACCAAAAGGGTTTCTTGAAGAGCTTTCTGCCTAAGGTAAGTCTTCTAGGATGAGTAGAGGGATGTGGAGAGATAAAATGAGTAGATATTGTTCGAGACAATGGCTTGAGATGTGTGGCTAAGGTGGTAGAGGTGGGGGCCTTTTATAAGAGGAGAGGAGGGGCACTCTTGGAAAGTTATAAAATGTTACTTTATTATAAAATGTTTTTCAGATTTAAAAGGTCCCAAAATTATATATTTAAAGGATAATGTGATAAGAGTTCTAAATCCACCCATACAATAGGTTTTTGACAAGTTTAGGTCTTAGATTTTACATTGTCTTTTCATTTTATTTAAATCGTTAAAATATGAGGTAATCGCTGCATCATCATGGTGTCATAAATAATTTAATTTATTTAATGTATAAAAATTATAAAAAAAATATCATGATGTAGGAAATATTTTTATATTTCTAATTAATATTTATAGTAAAAAATATGACTTTTATAACCCCATGTAAAAATTGTTTTAGTAAAACAATACATGTTTGTGACATTTTTATTTTAACTTTAAATAAAAAGTTATTAATGTCATTTTCTTACCCAAGTGGCACCATGGGGTCCCCAAGTTGACCCATGGATTATTTTGGTCTGACATGACACATTAAATAAGGGTAGGACATGTGTCAAGGTAATTTCATATTATTATAACATTATTTTTACCTTAAATTACACTAATTATCTTTAATCACGATTAATAAAACTTAAAAGTTACTATTTACCAAAAAATTATTTTAATCCCATTGAACCACATTTTACATCCTAATGAAAACCATGTATGTTGGATTTTTGAAAATCAAATCACAAAAGTGGTAAAGTTTCATTTAAACAAAAAATCAGTTTATTAACTACTACTTAGTGGTTTCACTATTCATCAAAAATTGATGTTTTTTAGAAAAATACCAAAAATTCACCCTAAGATATATTTGATATTCCGATTTCAAAAATGATGTATATTTTAAAAAATTCAAAACATATAATTTGCATTAATTAATTTAATAATTAATTCCCGCTGTCAAAACAAATAGCGTGTTTTTAAGAAACAATATCTACTAAAAGATTGACACTAGTTTTAGCCCAATTTCAAAGTGAAATTAATTCCAATGACCACCATTGGATTAAATGGTAAAAATATATTATAATTGAACTTTAAAACTAATTCAAAATATGATCTAATAATATAAATAAATTAGATTAAAAAGAGGTTTTGAATTAAAATACAACATTTTCACTTATTCATTAAAAATGAACTTTATCGAAAAAAATAAAAAAAACATTCCCAAAGTAAATTTTGATGTCCTGATTCTAAAGAAGGATTTTATTTGGTCCAATATAACATATGAAATTGTCAAAAAGTGTATTTAAAAAGGGTTTGCCATCAAAAGGCGGTTAATCAACCTTTTAAAGAATATTAGAATATTTATGCTTAAAATTGGATTCATTCGCATTTTAAGCCTCTAACATTTATTTGAAAAAAGTAAAAATATTTGACAAACATATATAATCATTTTGTAGTTAGTTCTGTTCATTCCTACCATTATAATGACTAGGAGTTAACTACCATTTAAAATAATATTATTTTATTATTAGAGTGCAACGTAAGATTCCCAAGAAACTGGTTGTTGCGTATTGGGTACGCCATCGAGCATAGCGTTCCCTTTAAATTAATATTAACATTTTATTCACAAATTTGGATAAATATGAAAAAGTAATATTCTTTATTTACCTTTTATTTTACAAAAACCACTCAAATTTATAATTTAACACTATAAATTATTTTTATTAAAAAAGTTGTTTTCAATTAAAATTTGGTATTTTTCACTATTCATAAAAAATTGAATGTTTTCAGAAAAATACCAAAAATTAACCCTAAGATAATTTTGATATTATTAATTCAATAATGAAGTCTATTTTACCAAATTCAATTCTTAGGAGTGTCTAAAATTAATTTTATTATTGTTCACAGAAGGACATAAAATGTAGTTATTTTAAGAAAATAGTTTTTTAAAATATATAACTATTTTAACAAAACTGTAATGCCCTGACACTAGTTACCTATAGTTGGTGCATTATTACATAACATTAGCATGATCACAAGGAAATCATGTCTCAAAAGACCGATCAGTTTAGTATTATTGGAAACAAGACTCATACATAAGTTCAACTTTACAGCTTGAAAAGAAATACAACACAAATATATTCCATTAGAAACATCCAAGCCTCCTAGATTATGCCTTCAAGTCACTCATAACTAACTAGTTCATATCCTAGGAAAATGAAACATAAGAAAGGTGTTAGATCAAATGCTCATTAAGGGTAAGAAATACAACGGAATATAACATAAATATTATGCATGGTGAATAATTGAAACCACACGCCTTTACCAATAATAAACATGAATACTTTTATGGAAGAAATATGAGTTGAGTAAATAATGCCATAATAAAACATAATAATGGGTATTCTACTAGTCTAATGACCACATGAACCATCAATATTATTTTCATATTGAGGGAATGTATAATGCTGGACATTCTGAAACATTTTGTCAAGGCCTCGACCAAGATGTTTAAAAATGATCAAGGCCTCAGCCAAAACCATATATCAAATTGGGAAAGGACTCGGCCAATTCCATATCTAGATATCTCATGAGACCTACCGATGCATCAAGGAGCTATAGCAAGCTCCACCCATCATTTACTAATTCCAATACATTCCTCATATGAAAAGGTTGAAATATAACATAAACATTCGTATTAAAACAAACATACAAAATGTCAATACTTTAACCATAAACCATGAATGGTATAAAAATAGAACATCCACAGTAAAACATATCACAAATCCTTCAATACAATATGGAAGTTTTGTATCATAATAAATCAACTTCAAATAAACTTAAAATCCATCAAAGGATGTCGACATAGATGAAATCAAAACCTTTTTTAGAGAAATATCTCTTTCTATTTTGAAATCATTTAAGAGTCACATAATTATAAAGAAAACATTTATTTTAAAAATATTATTATAATATTTTAAGGGAAGATTTGATGATGTTATAAAAAAATAATATAGCCGCACCTATCGTATAAGTTAAAAAAACATTTTTACCTTAATTTTGTCGAAAAGGTCATAAAGTACCTTGTTTGGAAAATGACAAAAAGATTCCTTTATAAACATCTTATAAAAGTAAAACAAGGATATAAATGACTTTAAACCATAGTCTATAAAATAGTAAGAATTTTTTGGAATACATTTTTAAGAAAAATAGATGTGGATGATAAAGAGGTCCCAGTAGATACTTACGTAAAAAAAACCTCGGATAATAAAGAGATTGTGAAATTAACCCTTACCTTGTACTTTTCATTGGTCTATGGTAGGTTAACCTCATTTATAATGGTGAAATAATTTTTATTAAATTATACAAGAATCATATACATTAATATGATATCATATATGATCTTTTAATTATTGTTTTGTTAATAATATCTTAGTATTATCGTCATTTCGGGTGTTAACTGATTCATTTTCCTTTATATGCTTTGTTACGTAAGTAATATTTGTTATGAATAGGATGTATATTATTCATATTCATAATTATATTAAGTCTTTAAACATTATTTTTAATCATCTAATGAAAATTAGTCTTGAATGGATATGATGGAGAATGAATCTCATCGCGTTCGTGGAGATGGTAATCCGTATGTACGCACGAGCGACAATATCATTATTTTGATATTAAAATAATATATAATTGGATGGTATATCATATATACAGAATAATTATCATGTTATATTTATTATTTACATAAATTACACATAATTATTATACCCATCTAAATAATAATGTATTGAATAACATTTACACCACAGCATGGAGACGGTAAGCCGTACCTACGCACGTATGGTGACATGTCATTCAAAGGATGGATAGAATAATGAATTTGGTTGTACCATATTTATAATAACATCACAGTATATATAATATACTAGATTTATTATTTTATAATGGAAACAACAAATAAAAATGAAGTGGAAGAATAAAGGAACTTGAAAGAGGTGGTGAGATATTTACCTCTTCTTCGGGTTCTTCCTTTTGATTTGATCAAAAGGGCTCCTTAGGTTGGATTTTTGACTAAAGTAAAGACTCTATGATTAAGGGAGGATAGTTGAGAGGGAATTTTGGCAGGTGTTGGCTAATAAAAATGGCTTTTATGGTGTGAATTAGAGATAAGGGGGAGTGCCCTTTTATAAAAGGGGTGAGGGGAACCTTAGGAAAAGCTAGAAATATTATTTTATAATAAAATAATTTTCGGTTTATAATGGATCCAAAATAGATTATTTAAAAGATAAGGTGGGTATGGGTATAAAACCACTCAACCAATAGGTTTTAGATAGGTTTGGGTCACTATATTAACTTTATCTTTTAGATTTAACTCTTAGTTAAATAGTTTGATATTTACCTTGTCTCTTTGTATTTTTATATTATATGGTTAATAAACATACTATAAACTTCCAAGAGAACCCCAAGTGGTTAATTAATAATAAAAATATCATTATATAAGTCATTTTTCAGAACCTTAGATTTTTAGGAATATTATATCAATTAATAATATAATATTTGTTTTAGAAACTCCTTTATGTCAATTTTGACACTATTTAATAATTGATTTTTGTTAAAGTCCTAAAAACTTTATTAATTATAAATAAATTCATTTAATAAATCCTAACATGTCATATTAACCTAGAAAATTCTTGTATGACATCAAAACTTTCAAATTATATTTATTTTAACATTTATAATACTTTTTATTTGTTTCTTTCATTAATAAGGAAAATATTGCATCATCATTGTGTCATAAATAAATTTAATTATTAAATTTCTAAAAATTATAGATAAAATACCATTATTTAGAAAATATTTTTATGTTTATAATTAATATTTATATTTGAATAGATAACATATATAACCCTATGTAAAAATTGTTTTACTAAAAGATATATGCTTATGTTATTTTTATATTTACTTTAACTCTATTAATATGAAGTGTCATTATCACTTACAAGTGGCTCCATGGGGTCCCAAAATCGATCCAAGTATTCCCATGGCCGGAAATGTATCATCCAATAGGGTTAGGATACGTGTTAGGGTAATTTATTATTATTATAATATTATTTTTTACCCTTATTTACCGGATTTACCCTTTAACCATGGTAAATAAAATATTTACCGAAGTAATTATTCAAAATGTCTAAAAATAAAAGTTACATATTTACACAATTTGGAACTTATAATTATAAATACGGAATCCATTTTTCTAAATTCAAAACACATAAGTGGCAGAAATTAATTTAAAATTAATTCCCATTGTCAAAACAAAAAACGTGTTTTTAAGAAATAATAACTATCAAAAGATTGACACTTGCTTTTGTCCAGTTTAAATGATAAATTACATTCAATGAACAACATTGGATTAAATGGTAAAAATATAATCTAATTATACTTTAAAACCACTCAATAGTATAATTTATCACTATAAATTATTTTGATTAAAAAAGTTGTTTTTAATTAAAATTTAGTATTTTTCACTATTCATCAAAAACTGAATGTTTTTAGAAAAATACCAAAAATTCACCCTAAGCTAATTTTGATACTCCGAATCCAAAAATCAAGTCCATTTTGAAAGATAAAATTTATAAAATTTCAAAAAGTGGGTATTAATATTCATAACGGCTAGTTTGATTGGTTGTCGTGTGTTAGAACTCGAAGTTGTGTACAACACACACTACTGTATTATTCAAAGAGAAGTGTACCATGGAGGATTAGGGTGTTACATTCTCCCCTCAAAATAATTTTTTCCTCAAAATTTCTAGAGTATTATTGCGTAAAAATACTCAGGTGGTTCTTCATCATAAGTTCCTAGGGTTCCCACGTTGCCTCTTACATCTTATGGTTTCTCTATAGAACTTTTACCAGACGAGTCGTCTAGTTTCTCAACACTTGTTCTATTGTATCAAGAATCTTGACAGGCTCTTCGTAATAAGAAAAATCAGGTTCCAGTTCAAATTCCTCATAGGTGAGTACATGCATTGGGTCAGGCATGTATTTTCTCAACAGTGATACGTGGAACACATCGTGAACTTTGGAGAGACTTGGAGACATTTCCAAATAGTAAGCTACAACCCCAATTCATACTAGAATTTCGAAAGGTCCGATGTACCTAGGAATTAATTTTCCCTTCTTACCGAAACGTATAACACCCTTCCATGGAGATACCTTCAAGAAAACATGATCTCCCACCTGAAATTCCAAATCATTCCTTCAGTTATCAGCATAGATCTTCTGCCTACTTTGAGCTGCTTTGATGTCGTTTTGGATTACCTTCACCTTTTACATCATTTCCTCCACAAGTTCTGGGCCTACAAGTTTTCTTTCGCCAACATCATCCCAACAGGTTGGTGTACGACATCTCTTTCCATATAACGCTTCATGTGCCATCTGAATTCTTGAATAAAAGCTATTGTTATAGGATAATTCTACCAGAGGTAAATATTGACCCCACATACCTTGAAAGTAAAGTGAGCATGATCTCAACATGTATTCTAAGGCTTGAATAGTCCGTTCTAATTGTCCATCAGTTTGTGGGTGGTAGGTAGTTCTCAAACGAAGCTCAGTATCTAGGGATTTCTGAAGACTTTTCTAGAATCTTGATGTAAAACGAGGATCACAATCAGAAACAATTGATAGTGGTACTCCATGAAGTCTTAAAACTTCATTAATATATAGTCTTGATAATCTTTAAAGTGGTAAATCTTCTCTTATAGCATGAAAATGTGCTGACTTGGTAAGATGATCAACAATGACCCATATCACATCGTTCCTTCTAGGAGTCTTTGGTAGTCCCATGACAAATTCTATCATAATATTATCCCATTTCCACTAAGGTATGGGAAGAGGTTTCAAGATTCCTCCAGGTTGTTGCCTTCCATCTTTCACTTGTTGACAAACCATACATCTTGACACAAAATCAGCAATCTCCCTCTTCATGTTGTCCCACCAAAAATGTTCCTTCAAATCTCTATACATTTTGGTGCTACCTGGGTGTATAAAGAAATTGGAACTATGAGCATCATCCAACAATTCCCTTTTTACATCAGGTATATCGGGAACACAAAGTCTCTTCCCAAATTTCAAAATTCCATCTTCATACACAAAGTCACTCAATCTCCCATCATTCACAACTTTAATCTTCTTTTGAAACTCTTCATCATTGGTCTAAGAACTCTTTATCCTTTATAGTAAAGATGATTTGGCAACCATTTGAAAAAGTATTGATATTTCACCTTCCATGGTGATTCCCATATCCATCTTTACTAGATCCATGTATATAGGATCCTTTTCAACTCTCATCTTGTTCAAAACTCCATGATCCTTTCTGCTCAAAGCATCTGCCACCTTATTTTCCTTCCCCGGGTGCTAGTGTATCGTGCAATCATAATCCTTGAGTATTTCAAGCCATCTACTTTGCCTCATGTTGAGTTCTTTCTGTGAGAAAATATATTTCAAACTTTTGTGATCAGTATAAATCTCACATTTTTCACCATAGAGATAGTGTCTCCAAATATTCAAAGCAAAGATCACAAATGCTAATTCAAGATCATGAGTAGGATATTTTTGATCATGAATTTTCAGCTGTCATGATTCATAGGTAATAACTCTATCATTCTGCATAAGGACACAACCAAGTCCTTTCTTCGATGCATCACTATAAATAACAAACTCATAATTCCCCGATGGTAGAGTCAAGATAGGAGAATTGACTAATATTTTCTTAAGTTCTTCAAAAAATTCTTCACATTCTTTTGTCCAAACAAATTTAACCCCTTTTCATGTGAGCTTTGTTAATGGGTTATCCAACTGGGCAAAATTCTGGACGAAACGTCGATAATAACCTGCTAAACCAATAAAACTGCGTACCTCAGTTATACTCATCGGTGCTGGACATTCTTGGATTGCCTTGGTCTTAGAAGGATCAATAGAGATTCCATCCTTGTAGACAATATATCCAAGAAAATAAATCTCCTGAATCCAGAATTCACACTTTCTAAACTTCCCATACAATTCATGTCTTCTCAGAGTTTTCAGGATAATGCGCAAGTAATTTTCATAATATTTATAGATTTTGGAGTATACCAATATATCATCAATAAATACCACTACAAATTCATCAAGATATTCCTTGAAAACTCTATTCATTAGATCCATGAAGACAGAGGGTGCATTAGTCAATCTAAAAGGCATTACTGTAAACTCGTACTGCCCATACCTGGTTCGAAAATGCTGTTTTAGGAATGTCTTCCTTCTTCACACATAACTGATGATATCCAAATCGAAGGTCAATATTTGAAAAGTATTGATCTACATGAATTTGGTCGAATAAATAATCAATGCGAGGTAAGGGATATTTTTTCTTTATTGTTATAACATTGATCTCCCTGTAGTCAATGCACAACCTCATAGATCCATCTTTATTCTTAACAAAAAGAACAGGGGTTCCCCATGGAGAAACACTAGGGAGAATAAATACTTTATTACTCAATTCCTCTAGTTGTTTCTTTATTTCCACTAATTCCATAGTGTCCATTCTATAAGGGGTCTTCGATATGGGCCTTGAACCAGGAATTAAATCAATGGAAAACTCAATTTCTCGTTCTGGAGGATATCTAGGTAAATCCTCTAGAAATACATCAACATAATCTTGAACAATAGGTACATCCTCTATTTGAACATTATTTCCCTCACCAACAGTTATTTCATTCTCCTCCTCCCCAATAATTGAATTTAGTTGAACTACTGGGGGTGGATCTAAATAAGAATTAGGTGGTGATGATTCTACTCTAAAGATAAGGTGTTCTTTATTATCATTATCAAAAATAGTAACCTCCTTATTCTTACAATGAATTTTTGCATCATGGTCCTAAATCTAATCAATACTGAGGATTATATCAAATTTAATCATGGGTATGACAATGATATCAGTAGATAAAGAACATTTATATGCCCCAATGGGAACTGATTCACAAAACTTTGTAGTAATGATACTTCCCTTAGAAGTTTTGACTGACAACTCCCTTGTTAAATCAAATTGGAAATATCTAATTTTCTTAGAAAACTAAGAAGATATGAAACAATGCAATGATCCAGAATCAAATAAAGCATTGGATAAACTTGAGGAAACCATTAAATTACCTGGCACCACGTCTTTTGGGGCTTCAACCTTAGTAGTAGTGATCTCATAAGCTTGGCCTTGATTTCTTGGCCTTTTCTGAGGTAAGTTTCCCTGAATATTAGGACATTAATTTGAATAATGTACCATCTCCTTTCAATTATAGCATTGAACATTGGTAGCGTCTTTCTTTCCCTTACAATCACCAGTAAGATGGCCTTTCTGTCCACATTTGCAGCATACTCATTTTCCTTTTAGACAGGCACCAGGGTGCTTCCTTCCACAATTATCACAGGGTGGAAATTCAATTCTTCCCTTATTCCCTGTTTCCTTATTTCCTTTCCCAGAGTGTTCAACAGATCTCTTCTTCTCTTTCTTTTCTTTAAAGTCATAAGACTTAGGGAATTTCTTTTCTGTCTTGATAGAACACAAGACAATATCTTCGTATGATGAGAAGGATTGTGATACTAATGCTCAACAGAGAAATGGTTTTAATCCATCAAATAAATGGTCAATATTACTTATTGGGTCACATATAATCTACAACATTCCTCACTAACCTTATAAAGTTAGCTTCATACTTTGCGACATTCTCATACTCCTTTTTCCTTAGACTCAGAAATTGTCTTTCCATATCCACTCGATGGTCATGAGGAAAGTATTTTTCTAATAAAAATTCTTTAAACTCCCTCCATTCCATATTTGATACTTCATCATCTTCCTTTGTGTTTTGAATCAATGACCACCATTGATCATCATCTCCAGTGAGGCGGTAAACTACCATGACAACTTTTTTCCTCTCGCTACTCCCCAAGGTGTGGAATATTTTCTCTAAGGAATTTATCCATTTCTCAGCTACTAATGGAATTGTACCCCCATTTAATGTTGGTGGTTGTTTCCTCATGAAGTGGTATAACATCGATCCTCCGCAATGTGGATCAGGGTACTCCATATGGGTAAGGTTATTATTCATAACCTATGTGAGTTGTCCCAGTATGGTGATAAGCTGATCAGCACTAATTGCATCACTAGCTCCACTATAATTATCTTGAGTAGGAGGGAAATACATACATGTAGTGTGTGCATTGATACATTTTCCATTCCTTCTACTAGACGCCATTTCTAAACAATTGCATAAACTAGATTAGTTTATGAATCGCAATACATAAATCCAAACATGTAAAACACTTAACATAAATTGAATAGTTTATAGATATAATCCATAATCATAAAAATGTTTTCTTTGAGGAAGTATATAATCATAAACCCTTCATAATGGTTTTTAAAGAAAATGAGAATTATCCTAAGCATATCCCCCATGAGTGTTATAACCAAGAGTGCAGTAAGACCCATTGTCATGCACCAGTTTCCGTTTGAGTCTAGCTCAAAGTGGTGTTTTCGAGTTTTACCCCTAGGTACATCTGTGCCAGAGCTGCCTCTACCTGCTCGTATCCAGACAGGGATGTATTGCTTTTAAAACTCATAAAATCTCTATAATACCAAAATTCTAGGAAGTTCTTCTATACTAATCCTCAAAGTCTATCTTAGGGCTATGTGCTCTAATCAGAGTACATCTAAATCTAGTTTCCAAGGTTTGTACTAAAATTCCTCTGATACCAACTATAATGGCCCGATCCTAGTTACCTAGAGTTGGTAAATTATTACATTACATTGGCATGATCACAAGGAAATCATGTCTCGAAAGACTGATCAGTTTAGTATTATTGGAAACAAGATTCATACATAAGTTCAACTTTACAGCTTGAAAAGAAATACAACACGAATATATTCCATTAGAAATATCCAAGCCTCCTAGATTATGCCTGCAAGTCACTCATAACTAACTTCTTCATATACTAGTAAAATGAAACATAAGAAATGGGTGATATCAAACGCTCAGTAAGGGTAAGCAATATAGCGGAAGATAACATAAATATTAAGCATGGTGAATAATTGAAACCACATGCCTTTACCAATAATAAACATGAATAATTTTATGGCAGGAATATGAGCTGAGTAAATAATTCCATAATAAAACATAATCATGGGTATTCTACTAGTCAAATGACCACATGAACCATCAATATTATTTTCATAATGAGGGAATGTATAATGCCGGACATTCTGAAACATTTTGTCAATTCCTTAACCAAGACGTCTAAAAATGATTAAGGCCTCGTACAAAACCATATATCAAATTGGGAAAGGCCTCAGCCAATTCCATGTCTAGTTGTCTCATAATACCTACCGATTCATTGAGGAGCTATAGCGGGCTCCACCCGTCACTTACTAAGTCCAATACATTCCTTATATGAAAAGGTTGAAATATAACATAAACATTCATATTAAAACTAGCATACGAAATGTCAATACTTTAACCATAAAACATGAATGGTATAAAAATAGCACATACACAGTCAAACATATAAAAAAACCTTCAATAAAATATGGAAGTTTTGTATCATAATACATCAACTTCAAATAAACTTAAAATCTATCAAAGGATGTCGACATAGATGAAATCAAAACCTTTTTTAGAGAAATATCTCTTTCTATTTTGAAATCATTTAAGAGTCACATAATTATAAAGAAAAAATTTATTTTTAAAGTATTCTTATAAGATTGTAAGGGAAGCTTCGATGATGTTATAATGATGTAATATAGCCGCACCCGCCGTATAAGTTAAAAAAACATTCTTACCTTAATTTTGTCGAAAAGTTCATAAAGTAACTTATTTGGAAAAGAACAGAAAGATTCCTTTATAAACATCTTATAAAAGTCAAACAAGGGTATAAATGACTTTAACCCATAGTCTATAAAATAGTAAGAATGTTTTTGAATACATTTTTAAGAAACATGGATGTGGATGATAAAGAGGTCCCAGTAGATACTCACGTAAAAACAACCTCAGATAATAAAGAGATTGTGAAATTAACCCTTACCTTGTACTTTTACTTGGTCAAGGGTAGGTTAACCTCCTTTATAATGGTGAAATAATTTTTATTAAATTATAAAATAATTATATACATTAATATGATATTATATATGATCTTTTAATTATTTCTTTGTTAATAATATCTTAGTATTATCGTCATTTCGGGTGTTAACTGATTCGTTTTCCTTTATATGATTTGTTACGTAAGTAATGTTTGTTATGGATAGGATGTATATTATTCATATTCAGAATCATATTAAGTCTTTAAACATTATTTTTAATCATCTAATGAAAATTAGTCTTGAATGGATACGATGAGGAATGAATCTCATCGCGTTCGTGGAGACGGTAATCCGTACGTACGCACGAGCGACAATATCATTCTTTTGATGTTAAAATAATATATAATTGGATGGTATATCAAATATACAGAATAATTATAATGTTATATTTATTATTTAAATCAATTACACATCATTATTATACCCATCCAAATAATAATGTATTGAATAACAATTACACCACGACGTGGAGACGGTAAGCCGTACGTACGCACGTATGGTGACATGTCATTCAAAGGATGGATAGAATAATTAATTTGGTTGTAACATATTTATAATAACATCAAATTATATATAAGATACTGTATTTATTATTTTATAATGGAAACAACAAAGAAAAATG
The DNA here is from genome assembly GCA_963277665.1 of Viscum album. NCBI lineage: Eukaryota > Viridiplantae > Streptophyta > Magnoliopsida > Santalales > Viscaceae > Viscum > Viscum album. The sequence continues at coordinate 220,947,433 of OY728119.1, forward strand.
AAGTGGAAGAATAAAGGAACTTGAAAGAGGTGGTGAGATATTTACCTCTTCTTCGGGTTCTTCCTTTTGATTTGATCAAAAGGGATCCTTAGGTTAGATTTATGACTAAATTAAGGCCTATAGGATGAATGTAAAACAGTTTATAGGGTATTTGGGCTGGGTTTGGATGAGAAAAATGGCTTTGAAGGTGTTAATTAGAGAGAAGGGGGAGTGCCCTTTTATAAGAGGGGTGAGGGGCACCTTAGGAAAAGCTAGAAATATTATTTTGTAATAAAATAATTTTCGATTTATAATGGCTCCAAATGGATTATTTAAAGGATAAGGTGGGTATGGGTCTCAAACCACTCAATAAATAGGATTTAGATAGGTTTGGGTCACTATATTAACTTTATCATTTATATTTTACTCTTAGTTAAATAGTTTGACATTTACCATGTCTCTTTGTTTTTTTATATTATATGGTTAATAAACACACTATAAACTTCCAAGATTACACCAATTGGTTAATTAATGATACAAATATCATTATATAAGTAATTTTTATGAACCTTATATTTTTAGGAATATTATATCAATTAATAATATAATATTTGTTTTAAAAATTCCTTTATGTCAATTTTGACACTATTTAATAATTGGTTTTTTTGAAGTCCTAAAAACTTTTATTAATTCCAAATAAATTCATTTAATAAATCATAACATGTCATATTAACCTATAAAATTAGTTTATGGCATCAAAACTTTCAAATTATATTTATTTTAACATTTATAATACCATTTATTTGATTCTTTCATTAATAAGGAAAATATTGTATCATCATTATGTCATAAATAAATTTAATTATTTAATGTCTAAAAATTATAAATAAAATACCATTATGTAGGAAATAATTTTTTATTTCTAATTAATATTTATAGTCGAAGATATAACATATATAACCCTATGTAAAAATTGGTTTACTAAAAGATATATGTTTATGTCATTTTTGTATTTACTTTAACTTAATTAATATAAAGTGTCATTATCACTTACAAGTGGATCCATGGGGTCCCAAAATCGACCCAAGGATGTCCATGGTTAGACATGTATCATCCAATAGGGTTATGACACGTGTTAGGGTAATTTAATATTATTATAATATTATTTTCTTATCCTTATTTACTGGATTTACCCTTTAACTGTGGTAAATAAAATATTTACCGAAGTAATTATTCAAAATGTCTAAAAATAAAAGTTACCTATTTACAAAATTTGGACCTAATAATTCTAAATATTTAATCCATTTTTTAAAATTCAAAACACATAAGTGGTAGAAATTAATTTAAAATTAATTCCCGTTGTCAAAACAAAAAGCGTGTTTTTAAGAAATAATAACAATCAAAAGATTGACACTTGCTTATGTCCAGTTTAAATGAGAAATTACATCCAACGAACAACATTGGATTAAATGGTAAAAATATAATATAATTATACTTTAAAACCACTCAATAGTATAATTTATCACTATAAATTATTTTGATTAAAAAAGTTGTTTTTAATTAAAATGTAGTATTTTTCACTATTCATCAAAAACTGAATGTTTTTAGAAAAATACCAAAAATTTACCCTAAGCTAATTTCGATACTATGAATCCGAAAATGAAGTCCATTTTGAAAGATAAAATTTATAAAATTTCAAAAATTGGGTATTACTATTCATAACGGCTAGTTTGATTGGTTGTTGTGTGTTATAACTGGAAGTTGCGTACAACACACACTACTGTATTATTCAAAGAGAAGCGTACCGTGGAAACTTGGGGTGTTAAAAAAACATATACATTTTATTATAAATATGTTTTATTTATATGAAAAAATTATAAATGATTTATTTATTACCATTAATATCACAATATTTACTTGATAAATATATATATCGTTTAAATAATTATAATACTAATGTGTTGTTTTGCAGAAACTCAATCTTGAATATAATGCAAGACAAGTCTATGTTGCATGATATATAAGATATTAAATTACTTTGACATACTATAAAATATTGGGGTGTTACATGTTTTGAATAGATTTTATGTAAGACCGTTATTGAATAAAACCCCTTATGAATTATTTAATGGTAGAAAACCAAATTTTGGTTACTTTAAATTTTTTTGGTTGTAAAGTTTTTATATTTAATAAAAAGATAATTTAGATAAATTTGATGCTAAAAGTTTTGAAGTTATCTTCATTGGTTATTATCATAGTAACATTTTTTTATTTCCAAACACTTTTAAGGGGAAGTGATAACCCTCATAATAGTACAATTTAAGCCCCAAAAGATATGAAATTTTTTTGAAGAACAATTTGAGATTATTAGAATCAAAATCTCTAAAAATTATCCATGGAATAGAGTTTACCTAAGTTATAGGATCTTCCATCAATATGTCTTCATAATGTTCCACCAATATTTTCCAAGACTTCATATATTCCTCCAAGTTAATCTTCCCCATGTTGAATCCTATAATCAAGATACGATTCTACCTATCAATCCATTTACCTTGCCCTATTGTCATTTCCACTCTAAGAATTTTCCCCAACATTTGGTTGATGACTTTCTATGGTGCCTTAATATCTAATACTTTTTCCACCATTTCTTCATCTGAGTGAATAAGAATATCCATGTGATTCATCACTGAAGAAATATGTTTCTGAGAGTCAAAATGAGTATTCGCCTCACGCTGATGCCCAGGAGGATGAGCAGGTCGCAAATCCTGACTCTGCATCCCTAGAGTATGTGAAACCTCTACTAGGGTAGGGTATGTAGCCACAAGGTGAACCTGACCGACCTCTTCTTGAGAGACAGTAGCCCTCGCGAGCATGCTAGAACCTTTACATGTCTTCAAAGGAGGTTTACCTTTACTTGTGGACCTAGTTACTAGAGGACTGGTCAAGTTGGAATAGTCTTTTCTTGGGCGCATCCTCTAGGTATTCTTGATAAATCCTTCTAAATTTATAATGGTGTTCTTTACCTTCCTTGAATAGGATCTAAAATAATCTTCTGCAATCCCCACTTCCTTGGACTCACCAGGGGAGTCTGAAGCTGATTCCATATCAACTTGGAAGACCTCCCCTCCCATATCAGAATCCTCACCGGGGCTGAAATTCATCACAATAACTTCACCAAGAGCATGACCCCCACCTTCTCCCAGCACAACAAACTAGTTTTGAGAATTCTTGAAACTCCCACCAGATTTTGCCTTCTCAGCATAGGAAGGTTTTTCCTGCATGGCCTGCACTGAGATGGATGGACACCTTGGCTATACAAATCCATGACCCATGTATTAAAAATACATAGGAGTGTCATCCAATACCAAGTTTGGGGAATCCTCACCCATGGATGTTTCCTCATCAACTACCTCATTCACAGAAGCTTCCTTGAGTGGAACCAACTGTATGACCATACCGGCATCCAAGTGCACCTCCCTCTCTATGTGCCCATCCACTTCTTGAACCGTACCTACCTTATCCCTGACCCCAGCCCTTCCTTTAGGAAGATCACTAGAAGAACAAGGATCTCCCAAGTTCTTTTTCAAGTGTTTAAAAATATCAAAAACTTTTGGGTTCAGTTGAGCATCCTTTGAAGCCTTTTAGGGAACCTCTATTCTATCCCCATCATGAACTGGCACTGGCAGCTTGTAGATATCAGCAACCCTTGGATAAAAACTCACTGGTTAATTCTCTCTCTAGAGTAGGTGATTATACACTTCCTCCACATTCAATTTGACACCATAGGGCCCTTTAGGAAATCCAAACTCTCTCTAAGTAGCAGGAACAACCTCACCATGATGAGAATGTCTATAGTGGCATACAAATGATAAATTCCCCAAGCATTGACATGAAGAATAATAGTCTAACAGTAAATCTTCTAGATTTTATAATAAGAATATTATGATTATTGAAGAACATGTATATATAAATTTTTATGAATCTAGTGATGTTCAGAAACTTGTTTTGGAGAATGTTGAAAATGATTTCTTGGATTTAAATTTTGGAAAAGAAAAACCTCTAGATAATTTATTTGTTGAGGGGGAGAAAAATGCTTCTCAATTTGTTCCAAGATCTTTTAGGATTCATTACTAACAATAATGTAATAAACAACAACAACCTTTATCGGCACTAGATAAAATAACAGATAAAGGTAGCCTTTAACAGTACAAAAATAAGTGTTGTTAAAGGTGGCCTTTGTCAGTGCTTGAGAAAATCACTGATAAAGGATAACGTATTATATTAAATATGAATTATGTATGACTAAATATAAATTTTCCCTTGATATATAATATATTAAGTCAAAAATTATATATATATATATATATATATATATATATTTCATAAATATTATTTATACAATAAAAAATATGTATTATAAATCATATAAATTTATATGTCATATATTTAGTGAAAAATGGTTTATTAATTTAATTTAATATATTTCATATTAATTAAAAAATAATTCCTAATAAATACATTTTGTTTTATCAATTTCATTTATTTTATAAATTTGACAAATATATAAAATAATAAATATTTAATTATTAATTAAAAAATGACTAGATATATTACACTTAATATATCAAAGAATAATTTCACACACACACACACACATATATACAAAATTAGTTCAATTTTATAAATAAAAACACACACAAATTATTTAAATTATTGATATTATCATTCTATATTTTTATTTAATAATATTTAATAATTAACATTTGATATAATATGATGTTAATTATTAAATTTTATTCATTTTCTATATTTATATTTAATATATACTATATATTACTACTTATACTTATATATATATATATATATTAATTTTATTCATTTTTATTAATAATTATTTTAGTAATAATATTTTTAATATATTTATAATTTATTCATTTTTATTTTTTATTTTTTTAAAATTGTATTCATTTTAATATTATCTATTTTTATTGATTAAAATTTAATGTTTTTAATAGAATTAAAATTTACATAATTAATATATATTCACTTTCATTTAATCATATATTCATTTTCATTTAAACATATATTCATTTTTATTTTCTTAAAATTTATATAATTAATCTCTTATTCATTTTTTTAATATTTTTTCAATTTATTAATATTTTAATTAATTTTTTTTCATTTTAAACATGCATTCATTTAATATAATTTATTCATTAATAATGTTAAGTGTTTTTTTAGTTTTTTTATAATTTATATATTTTAAATATTTATTCATTTAATATTTTAATAATTTATTAATTTTTATTGTTTTATACATAATTTTTCATTAATAAATTTAATAAATTTAATATATAAATATATTCATTTATATTTATATATATATCAATATATGTGATATTTTATTAAATATGATTTATATAATAAAAATTATGTATATTTACTTTAAATATGTAATATATTTAGTTAAAATGATTTATAATTAAAAATTAATATTAGTTAATAAAATTGACTAATTGTATCTTATAATGGATGTTTAATTAAATTTTATTTGTTTTTAAATTTATCATATATCAAAGGTGTGTTATATTAATTTCACACTTATATTGTTTTGTACCCGTTCATGGAGATTCAATTTCTAACAAGGTTTATTCATGGAACTGAAACTGTAGGTTTTGGGCGCAGTAGAAGCACGTGGAAGGATGTACCCAACTTTAATTTTAATGGTAAAAACGATCAATCCGAGATTTTTCATGATGATAAAACTCCATATCTTAAAAATATAATGAAGAAAGAAAAAGAAAGAGGGAAGTCCTGGAACCATAGAGAGGATCATAATATGTTGGTTATAATTAATTTAATTAAAAGACAAGAATTACCTTGATGGAATTCTCTCTCTATTGAGTCTTCTGGTCATGATCCAATGTGATCTGTCATTGCGTTGCAAAATCCAAGTGTAGGATTCCTCTAGCGGCGATCCACACATGCTCCACATATCTCTGGACGTTGCCGAAGGGATCCCCGAGTGATAGCATGAAAGAGCCTTCACTTGCGATGTCCGCCTTCGATCTCCTTGAGAGCCGCTTACAAAGCGTTCTCCTTGATCTGGTGGAGGATGATCTCTCTCGTGACTTGAGAGTGTTCTTGGAGGAAATTAATTCTCTCTTATCTTGAGAGATTTCTCCAGATTTTTTGTGCACAACCACATATAATGGCTAGATCTAATAAGAATAATGTAATTGGGATTTATATTACTTAGAATAATAAAATGAATTAATTACCCAAAGGAATTTATGAATTTTATTAAATTCTTAGTAAGACCCCATGTCTACTAATAACATTTGAGTATTATTATCACTTGACATGCGCCCAGTGAATTACACCTAATATTATTTAATTAAATAAATAATATTATTTTTCACAAATCCCCAGAAAAACTACACGGAATGTATATTAATATACATAGTGTGTACTTTTATTTTTCCATTTTCTTTATTTCCTCCACCACATTTATTAGACCTTGAATAATGGCTATTTATTTCTTAAATAAATATCACTACATTATTAACTAATAAATATATTATTTTTCCCACAATATATTCTCTCGAATAACTAGTGTCGAAATAAATGTGATCAGGTATCCTGGAATAATTATTAAACCACAACCTGGAATAATCTTTATTCAACTTGTTAAATGAATATTTAATTGAGATACTTGGATACACTTAGTGTGTGAACCTTTAGTCCTATTTCTCAATGGCATAGATGGAGCCTACCTAAAGTCCAAGGTTAGCATCTAGAAACATGCCAAGGTACCCATATAGAAATAAGTTAATGTCGTAATGACATGTCACCTCATACGAACGCTTACCATGTGATGTAACCCCTTTGTCTCGATATCTCAAATCAAGCGAGTTGCATTCTATTGTCATCAACCCATGAGCTCAATTACTCTTTCTTTGACCTCCCAGAATTGAACATTCCCATTCCTCACCATGGCCAAGGATTTATTTAGGCTATATCAATTCCATCAAAGGGAATGATATATCAACTTCCATTATGGAACAAAAGGTACAAATCCTTTCTCACATTATCTATTAATGTAGTATTACTCATGACACACCTAACATATCATACCTCACTGTGAATGGTGTTTCATCACAGTTTTTGTCAATACAACTAAGTGCGCAAGTTGTAATACCAATTAATAATAATCTTAAATTCAAAGGACCAATACACACATCCGTAGATAGGAACATCCAATGAAACTATGAAATGTGTATTTTCTACTATCAGGTGTCGTTCTCATAATATCCACCTGGATATTACCAATGGTGCACACCATGAGAAGGTTCATCAAAGTTTTATGAGTCCTCACCCCTAATGGATGTATTATTTGTGTCCCTAAAATAACAGTATCTAACCATGGAACATATATTCAAGAATAGTGTTGTGGTACATTCAGATTCTCATCATAGTAGGGATCCGTTGTGACCCTTTAGTGAAACATCTATCCTTAGGACATTATCACATGCATTTTCATGCAGAAGAACAATCAATATGTGATAAGGTATTTATTAATACTTAAATCCATGAATACAATTTTATCATAAAGTACAAAGTAGTTAGTTCTAGGCCACCAACTCCAACATACTCCCACTTGGACTAGAGCCAATTGAAAACAACATTTAACCCACTAGCTCTCACATGATATTCATGCTTCTATTGAGATAGGCCTTTAGTCATGGAGTTCTCTATGTTCTCTTATGTGGACACTTTTCTCACTTCCACTTCACCCCTTTGATAAAAATCCCTCAAGAGGTGATACTTACGGAGAATGTTCTTTTTTCCGTTGATGTGACCTTGGTTCTTTTGCAAGAGCCACCATTGTAGTATTATCAAAATACAATGTGACAGGATCTATAATTCTAGGAACCACATAAAGCTCCTGGAAAAAGTTATGAATATATAAAACTTCCTTTTCTGTATAAAAAGACATTACATATTCATAATCCATTGTAGAATCAGCAACAACTTGCTTCTTTGAACTCTTCCAGCTCACAGCTCCTCCGTTGAGACAGAAAACATATCCTGATTGCGACTTTAGATCACTCTGATCTATCTAAAAACTAGTATCAGTATACCCTATGATGATAAGCTCCTTTGTCTCCTCTATACATTAGGAACATATCCTTAGTTCTTATTAGATACTTAAGAATAGTCTTAATAGAAGTCCAATGTTGTTCTCCTGGATCTGCTTGATATCTGCCTACCATGCTCATTGCATAGGCAACATCAAGCCTGGTAGATAACATGGAATACATGATGAATCCTATAGCTGAAGCATATGGGATATTACCCATCCTATCTTTCTCCTGTTGTGTTTGAGGACACATTTTATTAAAAAGAGGTAGGCCATGTGATACTAGAATCAATCCCCTCTAGGATTGTTCCATACTAAATCTCTTTAGTATCTAGTCAATGTATGTACCCAGACTTAGTCCAAGCAGCCTCTTGGATCTATCACAAATGATCTTGATCCCTAGAATGTAGGCTGCTTCAGCTAAGTCCTTCATGGAGAAACACTTGTTCAACTAGTCCTTAACTGACTGTAAGACTGGTACATCCTTTCCAATAAGTAATATTTTGTCAACATATACTACTAGGATAATGACCACATTCCCATTAAATTACTTATAAACACATGGCTCACATTCGTTCTTAATGAAACCAAATTTCTTTATGGATTCATCAAATTGAATGTTCCATGACCTAGATTCTTGCTTTAATCCATAAATGGAATTATGCAACTTGAAAACCTGTTTTCCTTCACTTGGTGTCACAAACATTTTTAGTTGTGTCATATAGACATCTTCCTGAAGGTTCCCATTAAGGAATGTTGTGTTGACATCCATATTCTAAATCTCGGAGTCATGGTAAAATGTTATGGCAAGTATGATTCTTATGGATTTAAATATGGAAACTGGTGAGAAGGTTTCATTATAGTCAATTCCTTGATTTTGTTTGAATCTTTTAGCCACTATCCTTGATTTATAGGTGCTAACTTGACCTTCCATGTCCAAATTTCTCTTATACACCCATTTTCATCTAACATTCTTTACATCAACTGACTCATCAACCAGAACCCAGACTTGGTTCTGATACATGGAATCCATATGAGAATTTATATCTTCTAGCCATCTTATAGCTTATGGGCTCTATACTTCTTCTTTATAGGAGAGGTTCATCATTGTCCAAAAATAATGATTCACCATCCTTGGTGACTAGGAAACCAAATTTCTCTATTTCCCTTACCTCTCTTGAGATCCTATGCAGTACTTGTGTTTTTGGAACCTCTTCCACGGGGACCAGTGAAACTTATTCCTATACCAACTCCTATGTATCTTGAGCATCAACTTCATAGAAGTCAATATTTCTCCCACTGTACTTTTTGAGGATGTGCTCCCTCTCAAGAAAGACGTCTTGTCTGGTGACAATCACTTTCTTGTCTGAAGGGTTATATAGGTAATATCCTTTTGTTTCCTTGGGATATCCTATAAAGATACACCTCGTGCCACAGGGTGCTAGTTTGTTTCCTAATAAGGCCTTAATAAACACCTCACATCCCCATACACATGTGTGTGAAAAAATGGGTTTCTTTCAATTCCATAACTCATAGGGAATTCCATTTACCACCTTAGTTGGTAATCAATTTAATGTATATACTATAACTTGTAATTCATATCCGTAAAAGGATAACGGAATATCTGAATGACTCATCATCGACGTCACCATGTCTAACAAGGTGCAGTTCCTCCTTTCACTAACACCATTCCATTGTGGTGTATAAAGAGGAGTGATTTGAGATATAATCCCATACTCCCTTAAAATTTTGATGAAATCTTGGTTCAGATATTCTCCACCTTGATTCAATCGAATCTTATTTATCTTCTTACCAAGATGATTCTCTACTTCATTCTTGAATTCCTTAAATTTCTCCAAAGACTCTGACTTATACCTCATTAAGTAGATATAGCCATATCTACACAAATAATCAGTAAAAGTAATGATGTAAGAATATCTACCTCTATCTTATACTAGAAATGGTCCACGTACATCCATGTGTACCAATCCTAGAAGCTATGTGGCCCTTTCACCCTATCCACTGAAAGGCAGCTTGGTCATTTTCCATTGTAAACAAGAATGACATCTATCAACTTGTTTTAGTTCAGTAGAGTCTAAATAACCATCTTAGCAGAGCTTTGTTAAGTGCTTATTGTTTACATGACTGAGATGGTGATTCCACAACTGGGTATTGAATGAGGCATGCGATTTTGTTTTGTTATCGATTTCTAACACTTGGTTTTTGTAATTTAATACATACAAACCATTATTTAAATGATCCATATCATAACATACATTGTTCTTATAAAAGAAACAATACTTATTTACAAACATGAAAATAAATCCATCCATATGCAAACATGATACATAAATTATGTTATTGGTAGCACTAGGTACATAATAACAGTTATGTAAAACCAAAAGCATCCCAGTTAGACGTGAGAGATGGTAATCACCAATGGCCAATGCAGCCATCCTTGCGCTATTGGCAGCTCGAAGATCCACCTCTCCTCTGCAATATTTCTAAATCTAATTGGTTCCTACATTTGAATATATATGTGATCCCCACATGCTATATCTAATACCAAATATGTAAAAATAGAAAGATTAAAATCGATAAGAAATGCACCTTTAGCGTCCCCATGCTTTTGGGTGTAGTTCCTCTTCCAGTGGCCTAGCTTGCCACATGAAAAAGATACTACCTCACGTTCCTTTCCCTAACTCTGGATCTTCTCTTCTTAGAGGGATGGTGCTCGCGGGATTCAGACCGTTTATAAATCCTTGGCCCATTTTCCTTGTCCTTCTTCTTATTCACCATAAAGATTTTAGGTTTTTCATTCCCCATGTCCTTATCTACTTGGAAAATCAAGGTCATAAGTTCCGATAGAATCTTATCATTATTTCTCATGTTGTATTTGACAATAAAGCTAGAGAAGGTCTTGGGAAGTGATGATAGGATGAGATCTATATGCAACTCATCAGATAAATTAATCCCTAAGATGTCTAGGTGTTCAATGTAGCCAATAATCTTGAATAAATGAGGCCCAGATGGTGTAGACTCTCCAATACTAGTTGTGAACAAAGTGTTGGAGATCTCATATCTCTCATGTATCACCTTCTCTTGATAGATATCCTTAGGGTGAGAAATCATTCTATATGCATCCATGTTTTCATGTTGCTTTAAGAGCTCATTAGACATGGCCGATAGCATGAAACATTGGACATATGTGGCATCATCAAAATATTTCATATTGAGAGATATTTCCTCATCACTGGCCCTATTTCCATGTGCAACTAAAAAAAACTCCTCCATCACATAAAATTTCCTCTCATGGCGAAGGATGATGCATAAATTCCTTTTTCACTCCTGGAAATTGGTCTTGGTGAGAAGGGTTTCCTTCTCAAATATGGTTCACAATGATATCCACTACTACAAAAACAGCCTATATCAGCACTCAAAACTAGCTTTAATAGTGCTAAAAAAGCACTGTAAAGCTCATTGCTAATATAGGGGGTCCCTTTTATCAGCACTCCGAAAAGCGCTGATAAAGGCCCCTTTTATCAGTGCTAAAAAACGAGCTGATAAAAGACCCCTTTATCAGTGCTTTTTTTAGCGCTGATAAAAGGGACCTTTATCAGCGCTTTTAAAAAGCACTGATAAAAGTCAATTTTTTTAAAAAAAATAAAAAAGAATTAAATAATGTGGGGAGAGATTTTATCAGCGCTTGACCCCCCTTTATCAGCGCTAGGAGGTCTCTCGTGCGCTGCCCTTCCTGCGCATCCTCACACATGCGCACCCCCTTTGCTTCCACCCGAACTCGAACCCGCAACCTCCCCCTTTCGTGGCTGCACCTTTACCACTAAGTTATTTCATTTTTTTCTCTATTTAATGATATATCTCTCTCTATATATATAGTTATATTTATTTGTATATTGATATAGATTCATATTAATATAAATATATTTATTCATATATTAGTATATATATATATATATTCATTCGTATATTAATATATATTTATATTTATTTATTTATATATATATTTTTAGTTATAATTTTTTATCCGTATATTTATTTGTATATTAATATATACTTATAATATTAGTTTTAAATACATTTATGAAATATGTTTTTTATGTGTGTTTATAATTAAATAAATAAATAAATACATACATATATATAACACACACACACATAGACACACACACACACATATATTTACGAATAAATACATATATATGTGTATTTGAAAAGCCATAAAATGTTAAAAAAATCATAACTTATAATCCAAAAGCCCTTTTAAACTCCACAACCAGTTAAATTGAAGAAAATGAAACAATCTTTGATATGATATGTGGTACAGGGCTAACGGACATCCGGATCAGAAGTTATACATGTTTGAATGTTAACAAATCGGGGTATCCCGACTAAAAACTCAGTTTTGGAGGCCTTATGGTCCTTTTTTGGCCACGAAAAATGCGACAAAAAATTTTCTTCAGTCACTAGTGCGTAGATCTTGTCGTAGGCTTCGATTTGATATACTGTAGAGCTCAAACGGACACCCGGATCAAAAGTTATGGCCGTTTGAAGTTTGAGTTACATTTTCAACTTATTTTAGATCTTTTATTAATTGTTTTGATTTTTTGTGTCTTCAAATTGTTATTAAATGATTTTTAATCGATAATAATTATCAAATTATTAATTAATAATATTTTTTTAAAATATTTTAAATCCATTTTCACTTAATTTCTTATATATTAAATGTAATAGTCTATTTATACATATCTAAAACATATTTAAAAAATATATATTATATTTATATACGAATAAATATACTTATATAACAATAATTTATTTTTTCATGATTTTTTTTTGAAATATAAATTTTGTCATCACTGATAAAGCTCCCCTTTATCAGCGTTAGAAAAAAGCGCTGATAAATGGGTAGCGCTTCCCTTGCCCGTTTTTGTAGTAGTGATGTTTGATGTCATTTTTCTTACCTGTTCTACAAATTAATATGAGAAAAGTTTTAGTACTTTATCATGATAAAAATTAGAAAAATAAATAAATTAATACTTATTAGCCTCCCATTATTTTATCGAACTCTAATAGCCCTCACCATTAACTTAGAAATATTTGGTTTCTGAAATATTCTAGTGGAAAGGATCCAGATTTCCCTTCACATTACCCCAACTAGGGTTCGTCAAGAAACTTGAAAGGTTTTACGTAGGCATTCCCAATGAAAACTGCATTAACTCATAGCTCCTTGATCTGCTGAGTGGACTCCCCAATCCTAAAATCCTTTTATTTTGGATTTCCTCAACCTTTGCCTCTTGGTCACACAAAGTCCTATTGTGGTAGTCAACCCTTGATGTGAACCAATTCAATTCAACCCAAACCCTCAAATTATAATTTCCTAATGATTGAAATCACCCCAACTAGGGTTTTTCAAGAACTTTGAACTATGGTTCGATTCTAACCAAGATTATATAAGGTTACACCGACTTAATATTTTTTTGAGGGATTTTATCCTTATACATAAATTTCCATTTTATTACATTTCATACATGCTTGTTAATATTAAGTGGTATATACTTAAGTGATTAACCATGTTTAATATAATATTTACACATAAGTCAGTCTTATTTTAGTTCTATCTTGCATGCTTGTTTAATTCATTAGTTGTGTTATCACGACAACACACCCACAATAAATAAACCATGAAACTAACATAAATAAAATAAATAGCATCATCATGAGCTTGTTCTATTGGTTAGTTTATCTAGCAGTTGATAAACTAACCCAAGACCTAGGGGAGAAAACACCTTGAACCTTTTGGGTTTGTGTTTACAATTTTCCACCTGTCCACCTTTGTATCTCCTTGGATTGGTTTCGCCTTCGATCCTAACTTTAGCCTCCTCCACTAGCTTGGCAGATCCATCCATTACATATGATTTTATCTCATACACAGGTGAGGGGTAAAATGGGGTTTTACATAAAATAAACCTTGGTCATGCAGGCCCTACATATTAATGAGGAGAAGGCTCGTAGGCCAACAAATTTAATTTAAATAAATTAATTAAAAGAAATAATCCACATACAAAGGTCCTGGTCTAGATCATGATCATCCATACATGAAATGATATTTACGCATAAATAAAATTAGCATTAAATTCTTTAATCATTCTTGTTTAAGATAAATCATGCTCAAATCAATTAATTATTATCTTTAATTAACTAATCCTTTTATCTTAAACCCTTTTTTGAATTTCTTTGATATTATCATCCATCATAATTTTAAAAAAATAAATTCATTTAAAATTGTCTTTGTATGTAACTTGTACCTTAGAGGAAACCCAGTGAATTCTAATTCATAACTACCCAATGAGTAGAAATGAACATTATATAGATGTTAAATTAAAACATATGTATAAAACACCTATCACATGTTGTGACCCAGTTTTACGCCCGCACCATGGTACATGTCTCAAGGGTTTATATAATATAATAATAAATTTTAATAAATCTATGTAATTTGGATGAGTACATAGTGTGTAATTCCTAATACACGGTGTGTACTATCATTCACCATCCATCTGAAGTACACGCCCGAGGATACGACACATAGATATACTTTAGAAATCCTTGGAGTACACTGTGTGTCCAGTGGGCCACACATTGTGTAGTATCTACATTACACGATCTCCATCCAGGAAAGCCCTGTAAGGGGTACATGGTCCAACCCTAACCCGAAGGGACTACATGCCATGTCTAGTGGGCCACATGGCATATAATCTAAAAACCGTGTGCCCCCTATTATGGGTCAACAGATAGAGTCATAAAGACTAAAATAAAATCCAACACATGGCTTGGTTTGGTGGGTTAGTACTGATGAATTAAACCTTGACTACACGATGTGTGACGCAGAATACACACTATGAATTCTGGTGTTTTACGGCTAGAAACCTTTGGCACATCTGGATGAGATCCTATTGATTTTATTTTAGTCAAAATTTAAATAAAGGATCATTTCTATAAGGTAAATGAGAAACGAAAGAGGAGGAACATATCTCGAGATTCAGATTTACAGAATAATTAACATGAATTGAAAAAACTAAATTATTAAATGTGTAAATCATCAATGAAAAACTAAATAATTATAATCAATGATATGACCACTCTAATACCACATGTAGGTTCTAGGTGCAGTGGAAGCACGTGGAAGGGTGTACCCAACTTTAATTTTATCGTTAACAATGATCAATCTGAGATCTGTTATGATGATAAAATTCCAGATCTTTGGAATATAATGAAGAACAAAAAGGTAAGAGGGAAGTCCCAGAACCATAGATAGGAACATCATATGTTTATTATAATTAATTTATTTAAAATACAAGAATTACCTTGATGGAATTCTCTCTTCTTTGATGCTTCCAGTCATGATCCAATGTGATCTGTCATTGCATCGTAGAACCCAAGTGTGTGCTTCCTCTAGAGGTGATCCACAAGTGCTCCATGTATCTCTGTATGTCGCCGAAGGGATCCTCAGGTGCTAGCATAGAAGAACCTTCACTTTATTTTTTCGGCTTTGATCACCTTGAAAGTCGCTTCCAAAGCACTCTCCTTGATCTGGTGGAGGAGGATCTCTCTCGTGACTTAAGAGCATTATTGCAGGAAATGAATTCTCTCTTAGCTTGAGAGATTTTTCCAGATCCATTGTGCACAACCATAGATAATGTCTAGATCTAATGAGAATAATGTAATTGGAATTTATATTACTTAGAATAATAAAATGAATTAATTACCCAAATTCATTTATTCAGTTCATTTAATTCTTAGTAAGACCCCATGTCTAATAATAACATTTGACTATTATTATCACTTGACATGTGCCCATCTAATTACACCTAATATTATTCAATTAAATAAATAGTATTATTTCTCACAAATTCCAAAAAAAACTACATGGTGTGTATATTAATATACACGACATGTACATTTGTTTTTCCATTTTCTTTATTTCCTCCACCACATTTATTAGACCTTGAATAATGAATATTTATTTCTTAAATAAATATCAATTCATTATTCACTAATAAATATATTATTTCACCCACCATATATTCTCTCAAATAACTAGTGTCGAAATAAATGCAATCATGCTTCCTTGAATAATTATTAAACCATAACCAGGAATAATTTTAATTCAACTTATTAAATGAATATTTAACTGAGATACTTGGATACACTTTGTGGGTGACCCTATAGGCCTCTTTCTCAGTGGCATTAGGAAGAGCCTGCCTAAAGTCCAAGGTTAGCATCTAGAAACATTCCAATGCATCAATAGAGAAAGAAGTTAATGCTGAAATGATGTTTCACCTCATACGAACACTTACCGTGTAATGTAATCCCTTTGTCTTGATATCTCGAATCAAGAGTGTTGCATGCTAGTTTCATCAACCCGTGCACTCGATTAATCTTTCTTTGAACTCCCAGAATTGAACTTTCCCATTCCTGACCATGGCCATGGATTTATTTAGGCTATATCAATTCCATCAATGGGATTGAGATATAAAATTCCATTATGGAATAGAAGGGACAAATCCTTTCTGGTGTTATCTATTAATGCAATATTACTCGTGACACACCCAACATATCCTACCTCATTGCGAACAGTGCGTCGTCATAGTTTTCATCAATACATTTAAGTGTGCGAGTTTTAATACCCATTAATAATAATCTTAAAGTATAAGGATTAATATACATGTCCGCAGATAGGAACATCTAATGACACTATGAAATGTGGATTTCCTACTGGCGGTTGTCGTTCTCATAATACTCTCCTGGATATTACCAAGGCTCACACCATGAGAAGGTGCCTCAAAGTTTTATGAGTCCACACCCCTAATGGCCTATATTATTTGTGTCACTCAAATAACATAATCCAAACATAGAACTTATATTGAAGAATAGTATTATGACACTTATGAATTCTCATCATAGCAGGGATCCACTATGACCCTTTAGTGAAACATCTATCCTTAGGAAATTATCATATGCATTGTCACAAAAAATAATAATCAATATGCGATAAGGTATTTATTAATATTCAAATCCATGAATAAAAGTTTATCATAAAGTAAAAATCAGTTGGTTTTAGGCCACCAACTCCAACAAAAACACCTAATGACTCTCATATCCATGATGACACATGGCCCTTATTTCCAAAGGTAGGCAGTTATTGAGGACTTAACCAATCATGCTTAAGAACTCACATTGATTGAGAGGATGGGAGGTAGGGCTCAATACACCCTTTTTAGAGAAATTATCACCTACTTTGGGTCACTCTTATAAGCTTATGACATATTCATGAATCCATTTTAAAATCAAAATATAAAATCGATCACCCCTATGTATTAACAATCAATTATATACATGCATTGGTGGGGAAACATCTCTATGTATATGAAGTTATCCATCGATGGAACAATCTGTATTTATCATAGGTTCTCCATCTCGGTTACAATTGTTGTTTTGTGACACTAGTTTTCCATATCATTTTTTTGTTTACTTGGTAATGTTATATTCAAAGGATCATGTTTTAAAGCCTCATGATTAAGATATATGGAATTCATTACCATCTAAGGAGGTGGTTTGAGTTTTAATGTTGGGATCAGGCCTATTATATGGGCTTACAACATACCCTCATGAGAAGAATCAAAACCAACATAGCTTGGCAGCACTTAATGAGACACATCATTTATTTTAGGGTCAGGTGTCAAAAACCAGACCATGCAGTTTAACATCATACAGTAAGGGATTCAATAAGAAAGGTTCCTATTTAAGGATGGTGTGAGAATTATGCTGAAATATCCCTATGTGGATGATCTAGTAGGAAATATTTCCCTATGATGAGATGACCCTCACCGGGAATTTATACTGATGAGGATGAGATGAAAATAACTTGGAAGATATATAGCCTCACAGGTGGAGGCATGATCATACTGGGAATATAGCCTAATAAGGATAGAGATGGAGGGACCGAGAAGGAATACAACCCTATGGGGGATATGAACCTACTTGGAATATTTCCTATAAAATATTAGGGTTAGTTTGAGGTTCTAGTTTTGAACCTTAGGGAGGTTTCCTACATATCCCATTTGGACAAGAATCAAATCTCCCTTAGTTTGAAATGGTTGGGGCTTAAACCTATATAGGAGGCCCATTTATGATAATTGATCATGATGTTGATATGATCACCACTGACCTTTAATACTATGTGATCCATTCTCAGTGTGATAAATAAGAGGAAGTGTAAGATCTGACACTTCACACGATCCCCTTTTTCCACTGGTGGATGGAGGTAAGGGTATGGAAGGTTAGGAGATGTACTCTAAGAAATTTTAAGGGGTTACTTTAGGAGAGGTACCCAAATGATTTCCCTTTCTACATGTGAAAGAGGGGATGAGGTTGATTTGGAGAATGAGAAGAGGGTATTTTCGTATGATTCGCTTCACATTTCATGAAATATATATCACTACTTGTCCCCAAAAGTAATCTACCTCCATTCCTAAGGATGGTATCCTCATTACCATAAGAATACATGGTTGTGAAAATTATAAGGATCCAAACTAATGAGGAGGTTAAATGTGGGACTTTCTTTACCACAATAATGTATGATTGGATGGGGTATACTCTAGTGTTTCATGTCCATATGATGAATGAATATTGTAGTCGTGGTGGAGACCTTATTGAAGGCATTCCCATGTTTTGGTATGAGGGACGTAAAGATGTTTAGAGATTTTACAAAGTTAAAAATATGGTGCTGAACACAATGAGGAAACTGGGAAGTAAGGTCGTAAGGAAAAAATACATTAAGGATACCCAATTTCACACACTTCCCTTTGCTATTAGGGGTGGGGGTTAGGAAGGGAGATCTTCTATTAAGGGGTATCCTTCATGGTGGGATTATATTATGATAAAAAGGGAAACCATTGTGGGTGTCTAGATTGGTCCTCTCATGAAGGATACATTTTTTGGGTATCTCTCAAGATATGCGGCAAGAGAATTACCTATAGAGGTCTTCTCAAGTCTTCTTCATTGTTTGTATATATGTATTTTTGTCCTTTATTTCTATGTTTGAAGACCAGGTAAACTACTAAAAAATAGGCCTTTAACAACACTAGAAATGGCCTTTATCAGCGCAAGAAAAACATTGACAACATGAGTGATATTGAAAGCTCAGGACTTTTATCAGCCATAATAAAGGATACATTTATCAGTGCTAATAAAAGTGATGATAAAGGTAACATCTATTAGTGATTCCTAAAACTATACTAAAATAATCATTTATTAGCATTATAGAAGAGCTGATAAAGTATACCTTTATCACCACTTTTAGAAGCATTGATAAATGCACTTTTTATTAGCACTTTTAAAAGTAATGATAAAGATGTTCTTTATTAGAACATTCAGAAGTGCTAATAAAAGACCATACTATAGTATGTTGTAACAACACACTGTATCACCATTGTAGTGTGCTATTACAGCACACCACAGTAAAAGAAGCACAAAAAACACACCAGATATATCAACAAAAACAATTACCAATACAAAATTTAAATGAAATGAAATTTATAACACAAATACAAAAAAAACACTATATTATAGACATTTAAATATTTTCTCTATAAAATTACATAAATACAAATTATTATATACATTAAAAATAATCCTAACTATTAATGTTACCAAGATTTCCATTGACATTCTTTATTGAACTGCCAACACTGCATGAGTAGCTTCGAACAAACCACATAAACTCGAACAAAAGAATCCACTTGTATAGGAAAATAATTATTATGTGAGAAATACTAAGAATAAATAAATTAAACATAAATATGAATCAATACATTAATTATATGGATAATAATTTTACTGTGAAAACATCAACATTATCTCTGTGATTGAGCAGAGGCAATATTGTTGTTCTTCCTGCAAAGGCAGTGGAGGTAACTTGAAAGAAAGTGATAAATGCACCACTACAGTGGTGAAAAGGTTTTAAGGGAGAAGAAGAATGAAAGTTAGATAGATAAACCCAAATAATAAAATCCACCTATATAAGAAAAAAATTATTATGTGAGTAATACTAGAAATAAATAAATTAAACATAAATATGAAACAATACATTAATTCTATGGACAATGATTTTACTATGTAAAAATCAAGATTACCTCTGTGATTGAGCATTGGTAGCATCGTTTCCCTTCTTGAAAAGGTAGTGAAGGTAACTTGAAATAAAGTGATAAATGAAACACTGCATGGGTGAAAAGATTTTACGAGAGAAGAATCTTGAAAGTTAGACAGATCACCCCAACTCGAACAAAAGAATCCACCTATATAAGAAAACAATTATTATGCAAGTAATACTAAACATAAATGAATAAAACATAAATATGAAACAATACATTAATTATATGAACAATGAATTTACTATGAAAACATCAATATTACCTCTGTGATTGAGAATAGGTAGTATTGTTGCTATTCTTGCAGAGGAAGTGGAGGTAACTTGAAAGAAAGTGATAAATGCACCAATACACAGGTGAAAAGATTTTAAGGGAGAAGAAGCATGAAAGTTAGACAGAGCACCCCAACTCAAAAAAATAATAATCCACCTGTATAAGAAAACAATTATTATGTGAATAATACTAAAAATAAATGAATTAAACATAAATACAAAACAATAAATTAATTATATGTATAATGATTTTATTTTACAAACATCAAGATTACCTAACAAAACACAATAAAGTTACCCAGGATTCCCTTTTATTTTTACTTAATCAAGTTTCACATTCACATGTCACTAACACAAAAAATTTATATGCACAAATCATGCTAAACAAAGTACACATAGAATGCCACTACTTGTACACCCCAAACCCAATTGGAAACATACACACACCAAATAATTTCACAAACATGCCTGACACCAATTATGTATATTAATAATTCATTTAAAAAGTTTTCTAAAATAACTCTAGGAGGTACCGTAAGGCTTTACATAAAAAAACACCCTAGTTCACATGAAAATGATATATTTAAAATAAAATTAATCGCATAATAATATCGAACATAATTTGCAACACTTATATAATTTAGTAAATCTATTAACTAATTTATAGAGCACTTCTAATTAACAAAACTAGAGTTTACACCAATTCGCAACCAATTCCATATAAAGTCCCTTTTTTTACAAATTTTTACACAACCCAAAATAATTTTCAAAACATGTCTTTTATCCTTTAAAACAATTTACAATTTACATTAAAAAAAAGGTGTAACATGCTCAACATGGAAAATTATGTCAATTTCATTTAAGAAATTACTTCCAAACATATCTGTATTTATGCGCCTTTGAAAACATGATTTACACATTTCAAACAACCCATAAAACCCTTCCACAGAACACCACACTAAAACACACACACACAACATATCCATTTTTTCTATAAAACACAAACCCAACATAAAGAACACCAAACACTTCAAAAACACATTTCGCATGACACACACCATTTCATAAACCATTTCCACATCCCAAATTTCATTTCTAAAACAAATTATTCATTATTTAAACACTTCACCACTCGTACTCAAAAGCACACAACAAGGATAACATGCCCAAAATGATCTATTTCCCATCAAAAATCATTTTTCAATACACACACACCTTAAGCACCCATAAAAACACATTTCGCACTACTAAAACAATTAATTGAACACTTTTATTGATTTTTCACAACAAGGCTAATATAGAAACATAAAAATTTATCTTTAGAATATTTATTTTCAACACAAATGTATGTCAAAGAATTTCCAAAGCATGTTCTCACCATCAAAATAAACTATAGAGAATGAAAAAATTAACCAAGAGAGAAAATTAAATTATCTAAAATTGTTAGGGCAGGGAACCACCTACCTTGGGTAAAGAAATTGTCGGAAAGTGATGAGAAACCCCATCAGAAATTGAAAACTAGATGTCAAATGAGATATTCATGCAACTAGATCACTTAGAAAATTCAAGTGGTGTGATTCAATCTTTGATTCACCGAAGATGAGTGTCAGCATCAGGTGGCTTCTGTAAAAATCTACTGATATCGTGACAAGTTTTCAAATGGTTATGGTTTTTAAAATCAACCAAGACACTTTTATTAGTGATTACAAATAAGCACTGATAAAGATCCATTTTCTAAGCGCTTATTACTTAAGCACTGATAAAATTACTCTTTATCGGCGCTTTCTTAGCACTGATAAAGGTAGGTATTTATCAGTGCTAAAAACACACTGATAAAATCAATCTTTATCAGCACAAAAACTTTAGCGCTGATAAATTTTAATTTTATAAGTGTGTTGGTTAGCGCTGATAAATCCTCATCTTGATCAGCACAAATAAAGTGCTCATAAAGGATTTATAATTATAATTATAAATAAAATAGTTGTATATATTTATATATACTTAATAAATATATATATAAATATACATGTAGTAAATATATTGCTTTTATATATATTTATTATAATTTTATAATTATTTATTTATAATTATAGAAATATTTTTGAAAAATAATATTTATATCATTATATATATTTATATAATTATATTTATATAATTATACATATATATTTAATAAATATATAAAAATATAAATATAGTAAATATATTAATTATTTAAGTAATTTTATTATAAATTTAATAATTATTTATATATATATAATTATATAAATACTATTAAAAAAATACTTATTTATTTATAATTATAAATATATAAATGTATAAATATAGTAAATGTACATTTATAAATATATTTATTTATAAATATTTTTTACAAATATATTTTTAACATTATTAATGAATATCTCCTTTTAAGTTCATGAATCTATGTTAAAATGGAGTGAAATTGAATAAATTAAGAATAAGTACACTTTAACAATATTGAAAAAATGGATAATTTTGGTGTATGTGAATTATATATAAGATTTAATTAATTACGTATATGTAAAATCAATATAACACATATTCTATCTATGTTAAATTGAAAAATCAAATGACAATCAATTATATGTCCAGAACTATGCAATTATAGTCATTATTTTTAATTTATATTAATTTTTAATTATATACCATTATTCAATAAACATATGACTATTTAATATAAAGCACATAAATATTTTATTATATATAAATCATATTTATATACATTAATATATATCTATATTTTTAATATTTATCATAATTACCTAATTAATAAATTTTTTAATAATTAATAATGTATAATCAATCTATTCATTTTTATCAATAATTATTTAATTAATAAAATTTGTAATATTTTTTTAATTAACACATTATTTATTTATTTTATTTATAAAAATATTAATCAGCACTAAAAATAAAGCGCTTAAAAAGCATACCCTTTATCAGTGCTAAAATTAAAGCACTGATAAAGGATACCCTACATCAGAGCTAAAATTAAAGTGCTGATAAAGGACACCCTTTTTCCGTGTTAAAAATAAAGTGCTGATAAAGAATAACTTTATCAACACTAAAAATAAACATTGATAAAGGTTTCCTTTATCAGTGCTAAAAAAGACACACCGATAAAAGGTTAAATTTATCAGTGCTTTTATTTAGCACTGATAAATATGGAATTTATCAGTGTTTTGTTATAGTACTGATAAATACCAGCGTTGTTAAACATGTGTTTTGTAGTATTGGTATTTATTAGCACAATAAATAATTGTCTTCTTAGAATTCCTTTTTTTTTTCTAGATAATATTCCTAATTCCATGGAGTCAAGTAATACAAATCATCATGTACAATGAATTTTAGATCATAGGGTAGTATGGAGGCCACCTCAAACCACAAAATGAGAAGTCATTTTTGGAGTATATGAAAAGAAAACTTCATGTCACAAATGAACAAAATCATTTGGGTGGGTTGAATTATTGCTTCACCATGAAAAATGAGAAGTCTTTTGTGGAACACAGTGTGAAGAGGTGGCCCAACATAGTGTGTGCACTATATGGAGAGGCAGTAGTATATAGCGTGAGTTTTATGCAGAATAAACAAGTTGTTTTACAGTCCTTTTTTACTTTACTTATTTTAATACCAAAAGATAGATTTCTGGCTTGATTCTATATTTCCCAAATTCATCATATCTACTTGAAAACTTTTTTAGGCCTAAAAAATGCCCCCATCAGAATGGGTTCTGATCAGTGTTAATAGTAGGAAATATCGATGAAAATTTTGACCAAGTTGAATTCTATGTGGTATGATTTTGGACCTGGTGGAGGGCTCATAACATAAAAGGTGTTAGGATGAACTCTTTTTTCATGTAGTAATGTACATGTGCTTTGCATATCATCCTAAGTTTGGGGGTTTCTATCCTTCTCATATAGAGATTTTACTTTGGGAGTGGCATTTTCCTTTTTGACTGGTCGATATTGCCTAGATCATGTGGAGTGCATGCCTAGAAAGATAAGACTCTACTTTTGATAATGTCACCCTTTTGGGTTTTCAACCTCATGAGTTGTAATTATCCTATCATTGTCAACATAACATATTGCAAGTTGGACCAATACAGTTGATATTTTGGGTCAAATAGATTTTTATTATGAGTTACCCAAACAAACATTGCTAGTCAAGAATGATTCAACATCTTCTAGATGTGAGGTGAGAAGTTTTTCAATCTTGTTTTTTGGATTTTAGATCAGAATGAATGTCATTATACAATTATGCAAGGAATTATCATGGGCCATGTTTGAAAAGTGGTTTCCACTATGATGTTTTCAGGGTGTATGGAGATAACGAGTTTTTTCTATGGGGGACAAAAATTCATTTGGTTACCATGACACATTTGGGGGTGTATTATGAAGAGCTACATCTAGTAATATTATGCATATTGAAACAAATGTTCCCTTCAATGTTGACTTCTCTTATAACTGATAACCAAGGGGTATTTAAGAAGATTCAAATTTCTTAAGACCATGATGTCTAGTTTATGAAAGAAATTTTCCGATAATGAAGGAAACATTTAGACTGGAATTGGTCATGGATGAAAAATTCCCTACATAAATTTTACTTATATGTAAGGAAGGGTTCATATTACTCTAATCATGAATTCTACAATGAGGGAAATAATAGGGTATCCTAGGACAATTCAAGTTATGGTAAAGTTCTTAAATTAATGTTGTTTATGAAATAAATTTTGTAACCTGTTACTTATGGTGGATACTCTATCCCACAAACCACATGAAATTATTGAAATGGAAAAAAATATTATATAATATTCTAGACATATGGGTAAGGAAATGAATGATGTTTTAAATCATAACTTTGGTTGTTCTTAGATCTAAAGGGATGACATGGGAGAACATGTTAGGGATGAATTCATTCCAAGTTCCAAAAGAGTTTTTGACTATGATGTTTTCATGTCATATAGAGGTAAAAGGGTCTTCTCCTAGGGATGAAATTTACACTTGTTGAAAGGCCAAATTTGGGTTCATATTATATCAATCCTTATCTTTTCGTATTAATCATAGTCAAAACAAAGATTTTATTTAGAGTGGGACTCTATTATCACCGATATCTAAGGGAGATTTTGGGTATTTGAGCTTCCCAAGGCACAAAGTGTGATTTGTAAAAGGAAAATGTGTGGATTATGATAAATGAAATTATATTGACGTTGGATGTAATCGAGTGGAGGATATCACACATAAATCTATATAGTATAAAGGATAAGAGTATTGGAGTTTTGTTTATAGATAGTCCTAAAATTAAGGGTCCATGCATCACTACATATCCTGTTGGAATGATAATCATGACACATATAGTTCTTTTACAATGGTACTACATGATATCATCACCAAGAGTGACGGTTCTCTCAAGAGAGGACCACAACGGTGTGTAGTTTTATTTCATAAGGTAAAAAATTGATCCACGTAGTTTTAGATCTTATAGTGATGACATGAACCATGTAGTTTTACAACTTAGTGTGAGGATGTTTCCCTATAGTTTAACATCATTTGTAAAGGAAATTAATTATTCCTTTTAGGTTCTTTCATCCCGAACTGCTTAATCCTAACATGAATTAATGTATCTCAATCTTATAGGGAAATCCCATTTTAAATTGCAACTAGACCCAGGACTTTGGATCTTGTTTTCATTACATATTTCATTAATGTACTAATCAATCCACACATATTTCTAGATAGAATGTGTGATAATGGATCAACATCTATATTGGTGGTCCTTTCTAGTGAGTTCCATTAGCATGTGAATTTGACATCATATGAAAGGGACATTAAACATGAAATCTAATGTCATTTAGTAAAGACATGAAATACATAGTTTAGTGTCATGTGATTGAGATGTTGGTTTCCCGATGTGAAGTGAAGGTATGAGGTTTTATATCAAACTAATTATTTTTTAATAAGATATAAGCAACTTAAGGTCATGTTATTTGGACTGTGAAGTGATAAAATTGTGTGAGGAGACCCTTATAAAGATTACTAATCTCACGTGAGAAATGTTTGGTGTGAGAAATAAGGAATGGTAAAGGTACCCATTATTACACGAGGGTTTCAACGAAAACTGGTGAAGTGATAAACACACACCAGTCGGTATATAATGGATTTTTCAGATTATAAGGAAGAATCTAACATGAATAAATGAAATAGTGTCACACATTGGTGAAATAAATTGTACCTGGGTTCAGAATTTGTGAATGAGATTGAGAAAGGAGATCTAGGTGTCTCTATGTATCATGTGGAAATATGAATCAATCCATATGTATTTCTAGGTAAATATTCCCTACACTGATCTCACTCATATATGGGGATGGGGTATAATATCTTTTATTTTTCATCTCTCATGATAAATTATTCCAATTATTTCAAGAAATCATCTCATAAGAATTGTTTCCCAGACATTCAGAAAATCATCTCATTAGAGGCATCCCATGATCATCACAAAAGGATTATTAGTCTTTTCGCCCATGTCATCCTTTTCATGGTTCACATGGTAAGACAACATTTATAATATCATTTTTTGAAAATGTTTTCATAAAATATATAATTATGTGACTATAATGGTATGAGTTATGCAAAAAGGACTGCTCTGTGTAGTTTAACATCACGTGGTAATGAAGAATGGTGTCTCATAGTTTTAGGTCATATGACTAGGACCATATATCATTGATCACTTGAAATATTTCTTGATAAATCATGCATTTTTAGGGGATGTATTATGCTCACTATCCATGGAGATCAATGAATATTATCCATTATAATAGACTTTATGGATGGAAAAAGGTATTTCCCATTTTGGTTCAAGATTCAAAGGTTTCTTACCTGGTATCATTGGGGTCCTAAGGACCAAAACCAGTTCTCATTATAGTGATGAATGATGGAAAAAATTCTTGCTAAAAAATCAAGATACTTAGTTTTAGTGAACCTATAAATAATGAAAGGCATGTAGTCTTTTCTCATCTAGTCATTCCTATTTTTATAAATGTTTCTGTTAATTCTCATCTATGGAAAATTGATCACAAATGGAATTACAGAGTGAAGGAAACTTAACTTCAATGGGAAATTCTTCTTTCATATTGTAGACCATTGAATATGGGATCACCTGTGTAGTTCTGTGGGATGTGGTATGGTATCCCCACAAGGCATGTATAATCTTGTTGGTCTAAGATTTCTTGTCCTTGTACACTATTTTCGGATGTATTTTTGATAGGGTTTTGTTGAAAAACTCTATCTGTCTATTTTCTGCTACATGATAGCATGATGAATAGTTGGACTAAATGTTATATTCTTTGTATAACCTTTGAAATTAAGAAGAACAATTGTTGGTATCATTTTCCATTAATATTTAATGAGGGAAACTAAAACTTATATTAATGTTGGGCTTCATGAAATTGATGATTATTTCCCCCCACTTTTATAAGGGGTATTTCTTCAACCCATTTAGAGAAGAAGTAGGCAGCAGTGAGGATATATTTTAACTTCTTAGATATAGTATGTGGGTATGGTTCCACAATATATATTACCCATGAGGATAATGGCTAGAATTAGTTGGTATTATGAAACAACTCTAGTGGTTGATGGATTAAAGTTCCATTCAGTTGATAGGGATGACACTTTGGTTAATTGGATGTAATCCTATTTCATCAAAGGAAAAAAAATCCAATATTCCTAATTTGCTGAGAAATATTTATTCCTAGCTAGTGGTAACAAAAAATACCAACATAAACTTATTACATAATGAAAATAGTCTCATCTTCATCAATTCATTTGAGGATTAATATTTCAAATACTTTTTATAGAGGACCTTATGATGACCTGAGCTGTGATAGAGAGTAAAATTAAATGTTCTTTATCAGATATGTTCTTTCAAAGAACTATCTAATAAAATAATCCCACTTTGGAAGTAGTCTGGGATGGGTTTCATCCAACCATTTATTAGAATATCTAGTTTTAGGGTAGAATTTACCTCATTTAACTCTTTCATGTTACACTAAACAAATGGAAATTTCATTTTGTGATGTGAAATTATGATGACTGTTTCATCTCTATTTATATCTTCCAAAGCAATAGACAAATTTTCCGCTAAAACATTCTAATGATTATATGATTGTGGGACGTGAGTCAATATTGTCTCTGATGGGAATTCTAACATCAATCATCAAACATAATCAATAAGGGGGGGGTAAGATCTTCTTTCCATATAGTGTAATAAATATTAACCTACTTAATTACCATCTCTGAGTCACATTTGATGTTTAGATGGGTCACTGGTATTTATAGCATGAGTTATAATCTCATAATGAGGGATGGATATTCTGCCTTATTATTGGTGAAACCTTTTGATAATGGGAAATAATAAGGAAAAACTACCTTTACTGGAGAGATTATGATGAATCCTAACCCAACTTTATTGATCTTTGTGTCTTCTATCATTTTTCTTATTTGGATTTTGGATGCACCATAAAAATACATCTCCTATTCTCTCGGGGAGTCTTTTATAGAGAAGATCTATTCATCTAGTAGTTCAACACTTACAATCATTTTTTCTACAGAGGGACACTCTATGAGGAAACCTACTAAAGCCTATACTTTTATCACCTTTTAAGGTACGAATTAAATTTCTAAATACTAAAAAATGATATCCCATCACACCAAATGACCCTTTAATATGGTACAATTGAGGATATATTTGAGTGGGTCATTTAGAGAGACCAATTTGACCTCGTGGCGCAATAGGTGGTGCCTCGGCATATGAATTATAATCATTAACACAAGATATTTCTTCTAGATATATTAATAACTAGTCCCAATATTAATCTTGGTTTGATTGATATAATAGATAATTTTTTCCATTTCTAACATCGTTATTTTTGAGTGAGTAAAGCACAAAATGATTACTCTAAAGCTGTCACAAATAAAATGAGTGGATTTCCTTCTAGGGGAATCAAAACTAGTGTACTCAAAATATATTTCTTGAGATTATAAAATTCCTCTTGATAGTACTTAGGCAACTGAAATGTGAACCCTTTTTCAAAAAATTTGTTAAAGGAAAACACTTTACTTCTAGATTTCCATAAATATTGAATGTTGTCCATACATTGTTATAGTCCTCTCACATATTTGAGGTTTTGAGGAGGTGACATTTCAAGGATAGCCTTTGTCTTATTGGGATCAACTTTTATGACACAATGTCTTATTAGGAATCTAAGAAACATTCCCATGGTTACACTGAAATAATATTTAAATGGGTTCCTTTTTAGGATATAATTCCATAGCTTGTTGAATCTAGTCTCAAGGTTGAAAATATGGTCAGAAAATTTCCAATATTTCACCACCAAATCATCAACATATCATTGGATATATTTATCTAGAAATTTAAAACAAATGGTGTCACCCAATAGTAGTATACTCATTAGGGTTTCTGGAAGGTAGTGTATTTTTCATCTTCTGGGGCCATTATGATTTTATTGTATCCTAAATAGCCATCTATGATGGAGATATCTTGGTAAATAGACATTGCGTTGATCAGGATTTTTTAATTAGAACTAGGAAGCAAAACTTTGGAAAATTTCAGTTTTTATATATGATGTCGATGCAGAGAATCATATACCCATTGTTCTTTATGATTAAGACAATATTGGAAATAAATTTTGGGTAGTTGAATTTTAAAATGAATTTATATTTGATTAGCTTATAAATTTCAGCTTCAAATTTTCAACATGAGTTGTATGTGTCCTAGCTCCCTGCTTGTAACCATGATGATCTTCTGGCAGGCCTAGTTAGTGGGAAGATACATTGGGTGTAACACCCTGAGATTTTAAAAGAAGAAAATTATATTCGATAGCGTAAAGGATATGAAACACCGAGTTTATCTTTCAATATACACAACACTCATTTTATCTTGCGTTACACATAACTCTAGTATTTTTATATTCGATGGTGTATTCAAAACGCAACACTGAACTTAAACGACCCATGATATATATAACCCTTATAACCTAACCTTTAGTAAAGTGGTTTTACTTTTCAAAAATATATTTTCTTCAAAAATGAAATTTTATTTATTTTAATGAAAAGAATATTATAATAATTTTTTGGAACTTATATAAAATTAATTTGATAAAATTAAATTTATTTTTTTAATTGGAAAATCAAAATTTACTTTGGGTGAAATTTTGTTATTTTTCAGAAAATATTGATTTTCTAGTGAATATTGAAAAAACCCAAGTTTGTAAAAAGTCTTTTATTTTCAATAAATTAATTAATTTTAAAGTCCCAATATGTTTTTAATATTTTTTAAAGTAACATAATTTATATTTAATCTAATTAATTACTTTTAATAAACATTATGTTGGTTTTTAGTAAAAGTTTGTTTTTGGCTTTAAAAACAGGTTTATCTAAAAACAGTTTAAAAATGCATAATGTTTCTCCATTTTAATTATTTAAAATAATACCTAATGGGAATGTTTTAAATGAAATTTATAGATAATATATCATTAAATATTAATTTACTTTCATAAAATGATGATTATTATTTATATAATTAATATAGAATCATCTTTTTCTCAAAACAAATATACTCTTCTTAAAAACTTGTTGCTTCACTGCGTTAGTGGGATTAATTTTAAATTAAATTATACAGCTTATTTGAGTTGAATTTGGTAAAATGGATTAAAAATTTAGAATAATAATAAATTATATTATTAAATAAGGCCAACTTAATTTTTTACCAATGTGATAAGTGAAAATAATTAAAATTTAGTACAATGATTAAGGTAAAATTGAGTTTACTTAGTGGTTAAACTTAGAATATACGATATTAAAAAACCCCAAACTTTTGAAAAATCCATTTTATGGAAATATTTAAACATTATACCTTATAGGATTGATAATAGACCCTTATTAGGACCTAGTGAAATAAAACAAAATGTGGGTGGAATTCACTCCTTAAAAAAATTACAAGTGTGCCACTCAACTCACTTATAAAAGGAAATCCTCTATCCTCCTCTTTTCACACATTCAAAAATATTTATTTCCACCATTAACTTCCCAAAATCACTTCCAAAATTCCATCCCCTTATTTAAGGATCATTATTTTGGGAATAAATACAACCTAGGAAATCCTTTTGTGGAAACATAAGGAGGATACTCGAAGAAGAGGTGACATTCATCAATGAGAATTTTTGTTCTATTTATTTCCACGCTCCCTTAAATTCCTATCATACCATGATGATACAAAAACCTCATTATATTCCATATAATTATATTTTTTATGTTATTTTTTCTACCTATAATCATACAAAATTTAGTCAAATGGGGTATGAAATTACCATTCCTGTGTACAACGAACTACCGCCTTGAGAAATGGTGTCATTCATTTTTTCTTTACCACCTCTCATGATTGGTTATAGAAATGGATATCAAGTTTATATAGGATATTTATAACATAATTATAAATTTTTATTAATTATATCATATATACCCTTTTACATTCTATTCCGTAAGGGATATGGAAACATCGCTCATGTGTACGACGAACTACCGCCTCGCGATGCAATGTGATTCATTTTCCACTAACGCGTTCAGTGGAAGATAATATGGGTAAATATAATAAATATATTTTATATACATGAAATATTTATTATATTCATAGAATATTTATCATTATTTAAACCTAATATATCATTTTTTTTATTTTCACTCACTGAAAAAATGATAACGTCGTTCGTGGATGTGCGGACTACCGCCTCCTCTAAGCGATCTGATTCCTTTTTTCATCACAAAATCAAAATAATTAAATATATAAGTATATATAATTAAATAATATGTAAGGTTTTTTCTCATGTATCACTTTTATTTATGCTAGATATATTCCATATCCACTAATTATTTTTATTGTGTGGTGTATATAATTCCCATGAATTTATTGTATGATTCTTATAATTAAATTTTTTATGTTTACATATACTTTTGGGGATCTATCTTTCACAGGGTTTATAGTTTCAAAGTTACCAAGGCGATAAGGTATTTTTTTCAATTTACCTTCTTTGATACATATATTAGGTTATTGACCTATATTATTTTATGAGGCATATATACTAATACATTGAAATGTTATATCATGAATTAACTTATTTTATTTATATTAAAAGTTTATTTAATGTTTTTATTTCATGGGGATTACTATTCAAAGTTACAAAAGTGGTAAGAGACTTTTGTTATAATCTAATCATTTATCGGAATTGTGTATGATTAAGTCTCTAATGTTGTAATATTATAATTATAATGAAATATATTATCTCATGTATATTAATGATATTTTCAAGTATTTTTTCCATTTTTCACTCTTTATTACTTAAAATGTATGAGAAATTGTATTTCATAAAATCTTACTTCATTTCTCTCTTCAATCATAAATTTATTTTCTTCAAAAACCATGTTTTCTAAAAATATTTTCCAATTTTTTTTACCTTTTAAATATTATTTACTAAAATCATTTTTTACAAATTTTTTCTTTTAAATTTTTTCAAAGGAATTATCTTTCTATTTTTGAATATTCCACTATTCTAACCATTTTACAGTGAAAAAGGAATCAGCTTTATGACATTTATAGAATTGCCCACCGACATGACCATCATTTCATTAAATATTTCTTGGAAATTCTATAAGATTATTCTTAAAGAAAATTATTTCTTAATATTCTTGAAATTCATAGTTTTAAGGCAGTTTCCAAAGAAAATGATTTAAAAATGATTTATGTTTTAAAAAGTTATTTTCAAAATTGAAATTATATTTTACTCAAGAAGGTTTTAATGATATTTTAGTGGAATTTCCATTCATCAATATCTAAAATCCATGTTGTTAATTATGTTCTAATGGGGATATTTTTTAATGATACCATCCTCATTATTTTGATGGATGCATTAATATTGTTTCATATAGATTTTTAGGGAACCTGCTTCTTTTCCATGTGTTAATCATGTTTCAAAGAGATTTTTATGGAACCCATTTACTTTTCATGGTTTATTCATGGTTCAAAGATATTTTTATAGAACCCATTTATTTTATATGGAATAATCATGTTTCAAAGAGATTGGCATGGAAACCGTTTCTTTTCAACATGTTAATTATGTTTCAAATAGATTGACATGAAAAACATATTTTCCATGGGTTAATCAAGTTATAAAAGATATAATGATTTTTATAGGATTTTTATGATGAAATTAAATCTCTTTTTATTTTATTCAAAATTTGTTTCTTAGTAATTATATATGATTGGGTCACCCAAATAGCACCAGGTGAGCCCATTACAGCTTATATAATGTGGTATCTCAGATAGTGCTCGGTGATCCCATTACATATTATATGATGGGTGACCTAGATAGCATCGGGTGATCCTATTACAACTTATACAATGGGGTGTCCTAGACAGAGCCGGGTGAGCTCATTACAACTTATATAATGGGGTGCCCCAAATAGTGCCGGGTGAGCCCATTATATCTTAAATGATGGGTGAACCCATATATCACTCCAATGCATTGGGTAATGTACCTTGTTTTGAGGTTAAATAAGGAGGGAGTTACATGAGGGTTTCTCCTATGGATTTAACTAGGGTCAAGTTATTTCTAACATGGGTTTAACATGAGTTATGGAGAAAAAAATTTCAAGATACCAAAACGTTTTGGTTATGATTTCTATGGGTTTGTAATGTTTCTTATGATCAATATTGATATCATATGGATCAAGATTATTGATTCGGAGGAATATTTACTTTTCCATGTTTTCATATTTGATGATCTATGTATTTATGGGTATGATTTAATTTACAATTCGCCCAGGCACTTAAAATATGTCATCATACTCTTATGCACTCCTTATTCTCATTGACAGTAATCAATTTTCAATGCTTATGTTTACCCTTACTAATCATTTGAGCTCACCCTTCTTATGTTTCCTTTTTTCCAAGTTAAAAAGAATGAGGTTAAATGAATTATGTCTAAAAGTTATTTCATATGGTTGATTATGATGGCTTAATGTGAAATTAGAAAAGATGGATTAAGTGGGAGTAATACTCACTTGATGACATGGGTATTGTTTATATAGGATTTTATCCTAATTCTCTAATACTCTAAAACCTAAAAGTTCCTCAAGAATGTTAGTGATACAATTTCAATGTTTGATGTTTTAAGGTTTAGATGAAAAAATTTAGTCAAAATTATCGACATAAATGCCACAAATGTAATGTTTTTGATTTCATCACTAAATATGGGGGTGTGGGTTTTGGGATATTGTAGTTGGTATCATAGTTTGGTTTATATAACTTTGTAGATTATGATGTTTTCATGTGAGGTTATCATAAGAGTTATGGATACCATCTTCAATCTATAATATTAACATTTATCATAACTTCAAAGTCTTAGACACCCATTTTAAGTTTTAAATGATGAGATCTTAAAGTGATTAATGAAACTTTGGAGACAACTAATTGGGATAATGTGTATGTAAAAATAATGTTTAATTTTTTGCATTACTTTACATTTTTTGGGAATATGTTTTAGGGTATAGATAAATTTTATGGTTTATATGATTCTGTATATTTAGGTAATTATGGGAACATATGTTTTATCATATAGATAACCATGATATTGAAAGGTTATTTGGTGACTAAGTAATTAATGTTACTTCAAAATAATATTGCTTTATTTTTGGGAATGAAATATGAAAGGTATGTGATAACCTTTGAGGTTAAAAAATTATTTAATTATGAGGTTATTGTGGTTATTTGGGATATAGGATTGTGGAATGATTTAGTTTCATATTTGGGTATTACTATTTAAATATATAAATTAATGTATAAAGATTTATTCATTTTGGGAATTATCTTACCATGTGCTAACCATTTTAGTTTTGGTTAATGTTTAAAATAGGAGGAATAGCTTGTTATCCCTTTTATAGTTACGTGTTCTATAAAATTTTATTTTAGTGATTATGGCTAGAAAATTCATCATAAATACACATCATTTAGAGAAAAAGATTATATTTTGGTGAAAATAAATTAATTTATGAAATTATACTCATTAAGTAAGTATATTTCCATATTATCTTAGTCTAGATGGTAATATAATTACCCAACTATAGAAAAAGGATCTTGAAACAAAAATGTTATCTTAATAACTTGAATTATGTTGAATTAATGGTATTTTAAATCATCACATATTTATGGTTTTGATGCCCTTAGCTTTCCATTGATCATTTACTTTCTTATGATCAATGACATCAATCAATATCTATAATTTTTTTACAATTTTCCTCCATTCCCACTTATGTTCACCTATTTGGAAACCTAGTTATGTGTTATTCCACATGAACTTGTACTACCCTTTATCTCTTATTAATTGGATGTTATATTAAACCTTTTTATAATTTGGGTTTATAATAATAATATTTTCAAATGTCCAACCTTTGATTATAGAGATAAATTTCAAATTGTGAGGACACAATTTATTAAAGGGGGAGGATTTAACACCTCATGATTTGAAAGGAATAAAATTATATTTGATAGAATAAAGGACACACTGTTGAGTCAAAAGTTCCTTTTTGACTTCCATATCTTGTTTTGGAAATCACAATTGTTTTTTAATCATACTGACTTTATTAATCGTATCGTACTAACCCTGTCAATCGTATCGTACTGACCTTGTCAATCGTATCATACTGACTCTGTCAAAAGTATCATACTGATTCTGTCAATCGTATCGTACTGACCTTGTCAATCGTATCATACTAACCTTGTCAATCGTATCGTACTGACTCTGTCAATCGTATCATACTGACTCTGCTTTTCATACTTTCATTACTTGTTTTGGTACTTAGTTAAAAAAACATGTTTTATATTAATCGTACCCATGGTTTTTCATCTCTACATATCTTTTGTTTTGATCAATACGATGTCGTTGAGTTAGTTACAAACTAATCAAAACGATGTCATGCTTTCGGTTTCAATATGACCATTATAATGCCAGGTGTCTAAGTCCCTCCAAGTTTTTCAGAGAAATATGACCATTGGAGAAAATGTGACCATTGGAACATGAGGCCTATAAATAGGAGGCCATTTGAAGCTGAAGAAATAACGACAACGAAGAGATTTTGAAACAACTGTGATACTCTGCTTTCATCAAGATTCTAGAGAGAGATGTTGTGACTTCTCTCATGCTGTGCATTGTGTGTCTGATCATCATATCGAGGGATTTCAAGTGATTGAAAGACAGAGGTGCCGATTACCTACAAAATCGAGGGCTGCCGGGGATAGGCAGACGAACGGTCCGATCATCATATCGAGGGTTTCCGGGGATAGGCAGACAGACGCACTGATCATCGTATTGAGGGCTTCCGGGGATAGGCAGACAAACATACCGATCATCGTATCGAGGGCTTACCAAGGTGTTGGTGAGACAGACCTTTTATCTTAGGTAAAAGGATAATCCTTCTCTTTGGGTTAAAATAATTGTAATACTTTTACTTTTCCACTGCTAATTGTATTAGAAAGGAAATTGTTTTTTTTCCTTTTCTATCTCTTATACAATTGTAATTGTTTTAATTACAATCATTCTATTACATATTGTATCGATTGATTCTATACGCTTTAAGGTAGAATCATTCATCTTTATATTACTCTGATTATTGTGTTCATCTCGAATACAATTGTATTACATTTTATTAGTATTACATTACATCATACCATTTATACACAATACAATTGTGGGTGTTTGTATGTGTATTAGTTTAAAACCTTTTAAACTAATATCTTAAGTGTTATAACTCAAAGGTTTTTTAAACCTACAATTCACCCCCCTCTTATATTGTTCCATCTAATAAACATATACATATACTTATTTGATCCAATAATTGGTATCAGAGAAGGTTTTCCACTGATTTGTATTACTATCTTTATTTCTTTCAAACTTTCATTTCAATTACTTACTATACTAACGTGTGGAGTGGAAAAGTTTTTTGTATTAGATAGCAGGAATGAATATTGGGTCAATTGACAATCTGAATCCTTCTAGACCTCCTATCTTTGATGGGAATGATTATGAGTATTGGAGAGATTGTATGAATACTTTTGTGATCAATACTGGTGTAGAAAATTTTATTATTCTTACTGGAGGTTACAAAATTCCTGACAAAGAAGTCAGTGCTTTCACTAATCAAGAGAAGCAAGAATATCAACTGAATTACAAGGTACGCAATACTTTATTATGTTCTATGACCAGGAATATATACAGTCAGATATCTTCATGTGAAGATACCAACTGTATTTGGAAGAAATTAGAAGCCACTCATTTTGGTACATCCAAGGTTATAGAAACAAGAAGAGAAATGCTTCGAGCAGAGTATCATGGATTTGTTTTTCCTTATGGAGAGTCAGTATGTAAAGTGCAACAAAGTTTTATGACAATTGTCAACAGTTTACAATCTATGGGAGAAAAAGGTCTTGATGATGAATCTCTAGTAGATAAGATTATAGATATAATTCCAAAATGAATGGGAGTCAAAAAGGACAGCTATTGATGATAATAGAAAAGTTTCCCAGATTACTCTTGATGAAATTTTTGGAACTCTTTTGCAGCACGAGACAAGAATGAAGAGAGATGCTGATTTCAACAAGAAGAAGAATGGGAATGGAAGTGTAGCCTTTACATCTAAAGCTAAAACACCTGAAAGGATTACAAGATCCAAATCCAAGAAAGTTATATCAGATTCTAGTGATTGTGATCTTTCAGACAATGAGTTAGCCAATCTTGCTCGAAGGATGAACAAGATTGTGGGAAAGAAAGACTTCCAATATAGATTCAAAAAGAAAAATAGTAAGGACAAAAAAGATTCATAGGTAACTTGTTATGAATGTAAGAAAGAAGGACATATAAGGCCCGATTGTCCTTTACTGAAGAGGAAAGATAGACAGGAGAAACGCTCTCAAAGAAATAAGAAAAGGTTTTATAAGACAAAGAAAGTATTAAAGGAAAATGATACCTGGAGTGCAAGTGATAGCGATTCTTCAGATAATTCTTCAGAATACGAGTCCTCAGGATAGAGGAATATTGGACTAATAGCCAGATTACCAATTGAAGATCATTGTCTCATGGCTAAGGTACATAATGTTGAAGCTATTACAAATGTCTCTTTGAATGCAAATAATAGATATTATGAATCTTAAAATGATGAATCTTCATCATCAGAAGATGATACATTACCTTCTTTTGAAGAAGTATCTAGATTTGCTAAATTACTTGAACTTGAAAATTCTAAACTCAAGAAGAATCTTGAGAAAGCAAATTCTAGAATTTCGATTTTGACTAAAGAAGTATCAGATCTTTCTAAGGATCTTGATATGAAAACTTCTGATTTTGAAAGTATTTCAAACACCCTTGAGAAAGTCAAATCTAAAAAGGATAAACTTTCTAAGGACCTAGAAACTGTTTTTTCAAAGAAAAATGTTTTAGAGCCTTCCTAATAAATAAAAAGGAAAACAAATGTTGGAAGAAATACAAGAAGTTGAAGAAGGGGAAGGATATTTTGTTTTAGAATTCCTTCAGAGTTCGAAGAAGAGTAGGGAGGAATCGGTTCAAAAGCAGAGTGAAGGAGCTCAACAAACCCCTCATGCCAATCAAGCTCCTTTTGAAACTTATAAAACTCTGGAGAAAACACCCCCTCAAGTAAAGCAAGGTTCTCAATCTTCTCATATGAAAAAAGTTATTATCATCAGTGACAAAGTAGAAGAAAGAAAAGATAAGGAAAAAGAAAAAGGAAAACATCCAGTTGTTGACTCAAGCCGATCAAATGAATTGTCATCGTACGGTGAGGATACTGATTCAGAACATACAATCTATCTCAAGAAGAGTGACTATATTGTCCATGTTTTGAGAAGGGTTGAGAAGACCATTCCATATTTCCCTAGACTGGAGGGGAAGATTGATTTTATTACATAAAATCAAAAGAAGAAGTTTGGCTCTGTAAAAGAATTGAGAAAGAAAGTTTTTTCAGTTGAAGCTGATTTGAGAGTTCTTTCAGAAAGCTCGGCTGCTCATAAGAAAGCTTGTAACAGGATGAGAAAGTGGTCATATAAAACAGAGAGCTCATTCAATGATCATGAGTTAGCAATTGAAGATATAATAAGGTTGTCAAATGATTTTGCTTTTGCTTTCAATAAGCTGGACAAAGAAACGGTTGAAAGGTTGAATATTTTGTCTTCTCAACGAGCCGATGTTCCTTCAGTAAAAGACTTGCAGGAGAGAATGAATGACTTTCAGGCTGAGTTTTCGAAGGTTTCATCTTTCAAAGATGAAATAATTCTCTTGAAGAAACAGAACTTTGGGTTATCCAAAGATAACAAGAATCTGCAAGACAGAATTGATACCCTTGAAGAAGTAATCAGAGTCCAGGAGGAGACTATCAAGAATCAAGATCAGATTTTTGCAGACCAACAAGAGCTTCTCAGAACTCAGGGTGAATCAATTTTTGAAGACAAGAAAGAAATCAAGAAGATGAAAGCTGTTCTTCATCAGCTCATAAAGAAGGAAAAGGAAAGAGAAAACAA
This sequence comes from Viscum album, assembly GCA_963277665.1. Lineage (NCBI taxonomy): Eukaryota > Viridiplantae > Streptophyta > Magnoliopsida > Santalales > Viscaceae > Viscum > Viscum album. The sequence continues at coordinate 220,987,725 of OY728119.1, forward strand.
ATGACTGTTGTATTTGTTTTTCCTTTAGAACCTATCTGTGTTTTGTAATAACTTTTATGATTCTTTTCTTTTGTCCTACAATTTTTTTCCTAACTCTTTGAGACAATTCAAGTTTACCCCTTTTTTTTAAATCACAAAGGGGGAGAATGTTTACAAAGGGGGAGAAAGTTTTTAAAGGGGGAGAATGTTTTATCAAGGGGGAGAATGCTTTACAATGCTTAAGGAAAAACTATGAATACAATCCTTAGGAAAGTATACACCTAAGGGGGAGTTAGTTGTATTCGAATTCATATTCAGAAGAGTTTTCAATAACTCAGGGGGAGATAAGTATTTCTTGTTATATTTACTTTGTGTGTTGTTCTTTCCAAAAAGGGGGAGATTGTTGAGTCAAAAGTTCCCTTTGACTTCCATATATTGTTTTGGAAATCACAATTGTTTTTTAATCATACTGACTTTATTAATCATATCATACTGACCCTGTCAATCGTATCGTACTGACCTTGTCAATCGTATCGTACTGACTCTATCAAAAGTATCATACTGATTCTTTCAATCATATCGTACTGACCTTGTCAATCGTATCATACTGACCTTGTCAATCATATCGTACTGACTCTGTCAATCGTATCGTACTGACTCTGCTTTTCATACTTTCATTACTTGTTTTGGTACTTAGTTAAAAACACATGTTTCATATTAATCGTACCCATGGTTTTTCATCTATACATATCTTTTGTTTTGATCAATACGATGTCATTGAGTTAGTTACAAACTAATAAAAATTATGCCGTGCTTTCTGTTTCAATATGACCGTTATAATTTCAGGTGTCCAAGCCCCTCAGAGTTTTTCGGAGAAATATGACCGTTGGAGAAAATGTGACCATTGGAACCTGAGGCCTATAAATAGGAGGTCATTTGAAGCAGAAGATATAACGACAACGAAGAGATTTTGAAACAACTGTGATACTCTACTTCCATCAAGATTCTAGAGAGAGATGTTGTGACTTCTCTCATGTTGTGCCTTGTGCGTCCGATCATCGTATCGAGGGCTTTCAAGTGATTGAAAGACAGAGGTGCCGATTACCTACAAAATCGAGGGTTGTTGGGGATAGGCAGATGAATGGTCCGATCATCATATCGAGGGCTGTCGGGGATAGGTAGACAGACGCACCGATCATCGTATTGAGGGCTGCCGGGGATAGGCAGACAGACATACCAATCATCGTATCGAGGTCTTACCAAGGTGTTGGTGAGACAGACCTTTTATCCTAGGTAAAAGGATAACCCTTCTCTTTGGGTTAAAATAATTGTAATACTTTTACTTTTCCGCTGCTAATTGTATTAGAAAGGAAATTTTTTTTGTTTCCTTTTCTATCTCTTATACAATTGTAATTGTTTTAATTACAATAATTCTATTACATATTGTATTGATTGATTCTATACGCTTTAAGGTAGAATCATTCATCTTTATATTACTCTGATTATTGTGTTCATCTCGAATACAATTGTATTACATTTTACTAGTATTACATTACATCATACCATTTATACACAATACAATTTTGGGTGTTTGTATGTGTATTAGTTTAAAACCTTTTAAACTAATCTCGTAAGTGTTATAACTCAAAGGTTTTTTAAACCTACAATTCACCCCCCCTCTTGTATAGTTCCATCTAATAAACATATACATATACTTATTCGATCCAACACACACCACATTGATTTTATGTTTCATTACATGAAACATTGAGTTTATCCTGTGTTATATTCAACCCTAATATTTTTATGTTCAATAGTGTATTTAACATGCAACGCGAAACTTAAACGACCCGTGATATATATTTTTATTATAACCAAGACAATAAATTGGTAGGTATAAATAGTATTAACTAATTTATGAAATATATATACATATAAAAATTTGTTACTCAATATAATTTTTTAAAATTAGTAAGCAATCAATCATTTTTTAGTAAAGTGATTCTATTTTTAAAAAATATGATATCATAAAAAATGATTTTTATTACATTTTATGAAAATAATATTATAATAAATTTTTGTAACTTTAATAAAATTTATTTGATAAAATTAAATTCATTTTTTAATTTGAATATCAATATTTACTTTGGGAGAAATTTTTGTATTTTTCAAAAAATATTGATTTTTCAGTGAATAGTGAAAAATACCGATTTTTGTAAAAAATATTTTCTTTTCATAAAATTAAGTAATTTAAAAGTAAAAATATATTTTGAATATTTTTTTAAATTAAAATAATTTATATTTAATTCACTTAATTACTATCAGTCAACTTTATAATGGTTTTTAGTATAGGTTTTTTGTTTAAAAATGGGGTTTTCTAAAATCAGCTTTAAAATGCATTATTTTTCTCCATTTTAATTAATTAAAATAATACCTAAGGGGTAATATTTAAAATTAAATTTATATATATTATATCATTATATATTAATTTAGTTTCATATAATGATTATTATTGAGTTAAAATAGAATCATCATTTTCTCAAAAAATACTCTTCTTAAAAACCCGCTGTCTCGCCACATCTATAGGATTAATTTTAAATTAAATTATGTCACTTATATGAGTTGAATTTGAAAAAATGAATTAATATTTTGGAATAATTATAATTAAAATTATTCAATATTTCTATCTTAATATTTTACCAAATTTATTAGTGAAAACAATTAAAATTATTTACATTGATTTAGGTAAAAACAAGTTTACTTAGTGGTAAAACTTATAATATAAGGTGTGAAAATGACGTAAAACTTTTCCAAGACCCATTTTATGGACTTATACATACCTTATCCCTTATAGTATTGATAATGGACCATTATTGGGGCCTCGTGACATGGAAGAACATGGGTGGAATTTACAATTTCAAAAAATTACAAGTGTGCCACTCACCTCGCTTATAAAAGGTCATCCCCTCTTCTCTTCTCTTCACACCTTCAAACCTTTTTGTTTTGAAAAATACATGAAAAAATAAATTTCCAAATTACCTCCCTTAATCATTTAATCCTTATTGTGGGTATAAATACAACCTAGGAATTCTTTTGATGGAAACCTAAGGAGGATACCTGAAGAAGAGATAACGTTCACCTATAAGCGTTTTTGTTTCATTTATTTATCCACCCATTAAATTATTATTATAACACTAAAATATAAAAATATTAGTATATTAAATATAATTAAAATTTTTAAGTTAATTTTATGACCTATAATTACACATACTTCAATCAAATGGGTTACAAAATCATCATTCGTGTGTATGGAGGACTACCGCCTCGCGAAATGATGTCATATGTTTTTATATTACCTTCTACCATGGTTTTGTATGACAATGGATCTAAAGTTTATATATGATATTTATAAAATTATTATACTTATATAGTAATTATATCACATATATCCTTTTATTTTCCATTATGCAAGGGATACGATAACGTTTCTCATGTGTACGACGAACTATTGTCTCGCTAAGCGATGTGATTCATTTTTCACTAACGTATTATGTGGAAGGTAATAAGGGTAAATATAATAAATATATGTGATCTAAATGGAATATTTATGATATAAATGTCATATTTATAATTATTTAATTATAATATATCATTTTTCTACCTTTTCACTCATTGAGAAAATGATAACATCATTCGTGGACGTGTGAGCTACCGCCTCCTCGAAGCGATGTGATTCATTTTTTTTATCACTATATCAAAATAATGATATATATAAGTATATATAATTAATAATATGGAATTTATGATATTATTATAAATTTTAAAGGTAAATTTTTCTTACCTTCTTTCCATAATGATCATTGAAAAATGGAAACATTACTCATGCATTTGTACGACCTACCCTCTCCAGGATCATAATGTTAGTTCATTTTTCATAACCATATTTAATGATTGGTTTTAAAAGTAAAATTAATGTATAAATATGATAATTATTTCTGATTATTATTTTTTATAGGTTTAAATAATTACCTCTTTGACCATATTCAACCAACCAAAGTCATTTTTGACATATAAGCCGAATATGGTCAAAACATCTGAATTAAACTTAATTGATTAAGTAATTATATATAAATTTTTAATAAGTGAGATAAAATTAATAATAAACTTTAAAAAGTTTATAAATCAATTAAATAATTAACATAAGTTTATTATTCAAAAATATAAAGAACAAGTGTCACGAATCAAACTTGAGGTAAGTGTTTTTTCTCGTCTCACTTTTATTTCTATGAGATATATTCCCTATTCACTATTTATTTTTTTTGTTTTATAAAAATCCCATGAATTTTTTTTATCCTTAAATTTATGGGAAATTAAATAACCATTTTAGTATCTCTCTTTCATGGGTTTTAAGGTTTTAAATCTACCAAAGTGGTAAGGGATTTTTTGTCTCAATTTGCCTTCTTTGAGACGTATGTTATGTTATACACTAATATTATTTTATGAGGTTTATTTACTTATAATTGGACATGTTATATCATTATTATCCTTATTTTCTTTATATTCTAAGTTTTACTTAATTTTTTTATTTCATGGGTATTACAAATAAATGTTACAAAAGTGGTAAGATTCCTTTGTTATCATATCATCGTTTATTGGGATTGTGTATGATTAATTTTATAATGTTGAAATATTAAAATTATAATGAATTTAATTATACTATGATTATTCATGATATTTTCAATTAATTGTTCCATTTTTCATCTCTTTGTTACTTAAAATGTTTGATAAAGTGTTTTTAAGAAAATCTGGCTTCATTTATCTCTTCAGTCGAAAATATATTTTCTTCCAGAACTATGTATTCTAAAAATGTTTTTTAATTTTTTTAACCTTTTAAAAATAATTTATTAAATTTTTGTTTTACCCATTTTTAAAATTTTAATGAATTTTTTTTCAAAGGAATCTTTATGTTTCTTTCCAAACAAGGCAATTTTTTAACCTTTCTACTTTGAAAAAGAAATGTTCTTTATGACATGTATGGAATTACCCAATGACATGATCGTAATTTATTTAAAATTTTATTTACAAGTTTAGGATATTATTTTTAAGGAAAATTTTGTCTTAATATTCTGTAAATTCTTTATTTTGAAAAGTGGATGTCAAAGATAATGATTTTAAAAATTGTTTATGTTTTAAAAAGTGATTTTCATAATGGAAATGATATTTTCCTCAAGAAGGTTTTAATAATATTTTAATGGTATTTACATTCATCAACATAAAAATCCCCTGTTGTTACTTATGTTTCAATGGGGATATTTTGTAATGATTCCATCCTCATTCTTTATCTGGATGGATTACTAATTTTTATAGATATTTTTATGGAATCTAATTATTTTACATGGTTTAATCATCTTTGAAATATATTATTATGAAACCCATTTCTTTTCCACAGGTTAATTAGGTTTCAAAGAGATTGTTATAGAACCCATTTCATTTCCATGGGTTAATCATGATTCAAATATATTGTTATGGAAACCATTTATTTTCCACTGGTTAATCATGTTTCAAAGATATTGACATGAAACTAATTAATTTTTCATGGGTTAATTGAGTTATAAAAGAGTTAATTATTTTTTCTATGTACTTTATGATTAAATGAAATCTCTATAAATTTAATTTATGTGTGGTTTTTGGATATTATATAAAATGGGGAATTCCACGTAGAATCAAGTGATCCCATTACATATTATACAATGGGAAGCCTAGATAGCTTTGGGTGAGCACCTTGTAGCTTATACAATGTAGAGGCCGAGATAGCATTGGGTGATCCCATTACAGCTTATATGATGGGGAATCCCAGATAGCATTGGGTGGTACCATTATAGTTTATATGAAGGGGGTTCCCAAGTAATGACATGTGATCCTATTATAGGTTAAATGATGGGTGTGCCCAAATAGCTCTCCAATGCATTGGGTAATGTACCCTGTCTTGATAGGAAAAAAGGAGTGAGTTACCTGAGGGTTTCTCCTATGTATTTATCTAGACTCCATTTTTTATGACATGGGTTTAATATAAGTTATGAAATAAAATTACCAAGATACTAACACATTTTAGTTATTATTGTTATGGGTTTGTAATATTTCTTAAGATAATGATTGATATCACATAGATATTGATTATTGATTATAATGAACCTTGACTTTGAAATGTTTTCATATTTGATGATCTAATTATTGATTGGTATGGGTTAATTTATGATTTTCTCATGCACTCTAATTATGTTTTCATGACCTTATGCACTCCTTATGTTTATTAATGATAATCAATTTCTAATGCTTATATTTATCCTTACTGAGAATTTGAGCTCAACCTTTATATGTTTCCTTTTCCAGAGGATATAATGAGTATGTTTTAATGAACTATGTCTATAAGTTATTTCATATGTATGATGATAATGAATTAACATGAAATAAGAAAACATGGGTTATATGATAGAAAATTTCATTTGATGACATGGGTATTACTTATGTAGGAGTTTTTCCAAATTCTCTAAAACTCTAAACCTAAGAGGTCATTGAGAATATAATTTATTTAATTCTTCATTTTGATGTTATAATGTTTTGATGGAAAAAATGGGTCATAATTATTTTCATCAATGCTGGAAATCTAAAGTTTACGATTTCAGTACTGGATCTAGAAGTGCGGGTTCTAGGTTATTATATTGGGATCAAGGCCTTGAATTTATTTATAATTATAGTAAAAAAATATTGATGATTCTTTAATAATGAGGTATATTACTCTTTTTCATTAATTTGAATAGCTAAACTAATAATATTAGGTCATGGATCTTCTACTGGGCCCAAATTTACCTTCTAGATTTCATTAACTATGTCAGTGATTCCTTTATCAAACACTAGAGGAGTTTCTTTGAGATCATCCTACTATTCTTCCCATTCCTCTTCCTCCATTACCATATCTACATTGATTAGAATCAAAAGTAACTCTTTAAATTTAGCATAAATATTAACATTTTGAGATTCAGAGGCATATGTGTATCCTTTCTCTGGTAATGATACAAAAACTCCTTCAGATTCAGCTGATGGTGTTGGGGTTAGTTGGATCTTTAGAGGGGGAGTGGGGGTATTTTCATCAAAAGTTTCATTTCCAATAGTAGTATCATATAAATATTAAGTATTTTTGAATTCATATAACATAGATGATATCATGAGGGTTAATGAATATGTACTTTATTTCGAACTCACATTTTCAATTTGGATGATGGCTAGTATATACCCATCACTGATATGCTTTAATGGGTTGGATAAGGTCATCACTATACTGTTCGAGGTAGTAAACTGAGAAAACTAATCAGTCATGGGTTTCGTCCCTTCTAACTGATAAAATCCTTCATCAATGTAATGATATTACCAAGATTTAAATGAAGATTTATCACCATGAAACGTCCTACTTTTTATATTTATGTAGTACTTGAGTCATTGGTGATATGATAAAGTGATTATCACATGTTGGTGAAATCGATGCATTCCTAGTAGAAGGTTAAAGGTCATATCCTACCGGATGTCCAAGAATTCAAAGTTGGATATCTGGTCCCCAAATTGAGTACTAAGCTTGTTCAAACCAAGGGGATTTTTTTGATTTTTTCATACTCCTAAAGTGTCACAAGAGAAGGAGACAAGATGGATTCACCAAAGCCTAACCGATGGAGTGTTTGTTTTGGATTGATAATGAATCCAAATCCATTATTGATGAAATATCATTGGGTATCGATGTCATATAATATTCCTGATACATACAAGGGCTGGATGTTCCCTTTCATTATGGAATCCTTATCATGTTCTGCAAAATAGATAACTGCATGAAATTCTATAGGGTTTATCTCTGCAAGTTATTTCTCAGTAGTAGTGAACTAAACTTCAAACTCTTATGGGATTAGAAATACCTCTTTAATGGATTTATGGAGATCCTTTGATTGGTTAAGAGAATCTATAATTGAAATTCTCCTTGGTACTATGGCGAACTATTTCAGGATGTTAGACTATTGAGTTGAAGGTCTTCATCTTCCTATAGGGATATACCCCCAAGAAGGAATTTTAGATGTTCAAGTTCCTTAGGTAGATGAGTTAGATAGTTGAGAAAATGATGAGGTAATTTTTACCACTTTTGGATTTGTCCATCTTGGCCTAGCAACCTATCTAGGTTGATGAGGCTATTGAACCCCTTATAGTCTATTTTCTAAAATAATTTGGTTGAGAAGACTGTTAGGAAATGTGGGTTCACGTTCTATCTCTTCCTATGATCACTGAGGATATTTTCTATGAGTCTTGATAGCATAAAAACTTTAACAGGTTGTGTCCAGAATATATGGTCCATCCATGAATATGCCTTCCTCTTCTTCCTCATATTTCATAGCCTCTATATATAGTTCCCTGATTTGGAATAGGGAACTTGATTTTTTAATATTGATCATCATCATAAAAAGGATCCATTAGGTCAATGAAATTAATGGAGCTGAATATTAATTCTTTATCTAACAAGGATTCTTCCTAAATGGACAATTCTTATGCTTTTGTTTGGTGGGATGGTAGCCATACTCCCAATATTTGAGGTATAAAATACGAGAGATTTAGGCCCATCTTGTGCATGTTCAGATTCATGTAATTGATCTTTCCCTCTTTAGGTATTTTATTTCTTAGTAAATCATCTATTACAAGACTATGGTGCCAAAAAAATTTGTCACATCATAGCATAGGAAAATAGGGGTGCAACTGGTTGGTGTAACTATGCCCTGAAGAATACATGAGTTTCATTGATTGTTTTCTTGGTCATCCAATCATTTAATTTTTTTACACCACTACTCATAACTTCATTCCATTCACCTTCTTCTTCTTAGGTTATGGTAGAAACACATTTCACTTATTCTAGTGGTTTTTCCACCTTCACTAACCCAGAATAAAAAATATTTTATAGAAATTATTTTAAAAAACAATCTTGGATGGTGTGGCCTAACATTTTTTGGAATGGGAAATAATTTTGGTGATCATAGAGACCAAATTGATCGATCCTATTAGGTTTTTGAAGCCACAATAAAAAATGTTTTCTATAGCTACTATAAAGTAACATGGACCTTTCTCATCTTGAAAGGAATAAAATTTGCCCTTAAAGATTTCAATTTGGGACCGTTTATGCTCATTCCCCTCATCCCAATGGGGGCATGGTAGTTGATTGTATCTTTCAAGATGAGGTTCTATCTTTGGAGAGAGATTTTTCATATGGGCTGGTTTCAAGGTGATGGTCGTAGTTTCTACTCTTCCCACATTCTTAACCTGAGATATTGGCATTGGTTAGGATTTCACTCTAGTTTTTAGAATAGTATCATCCAACCTTTCTGAAACTAAGGTAAGGCCCCATAACCAACTAGGAAACATTTCTAAGATAAGTGGAATTAGTAACTCATCATGAAGGTTTTCAATAAAAATACTCAACAAGTCCTCTTGAGGAAGTTTCATGATTGAGGAGTAAGTCAAACCCTTCCAATTATAAGTAAAATCCATGAACCTATTGTTTTCTCACAATTTTCAAATTGAGAGGTCGTGGACTATTGTCTTCAGTAGAGTAGAGCTATATTGATAGAGAAATCATTGATAAAAATATTTCAACCCACTGATCGATCTGGATGATAAACTAGTATATTAGATGAAGGTCAATCCCTCTAAGGTTTGTATAAAACACCTGGTCTTGGCTATCTCTTGTAGCTCAAGAGTTCCCATAATGGGACCATATTGGACCACAATGTGAGTTAAAGGCTATTTCTGTTCCCCAGATCCATTAAATATCAGAAACATAGGATTCCAAAAAAAAAAATTTGGGGAAGAGTTTATCCCACCCATTTGGGTTAAGGGTTCCTCTTTGGTTGTACTAGTGCACATCATCATTCCATTTACTCTAACCTACATGATAATTATTCAATGGTGTTTGAGATTTTAGGAGGAATGGTTGGATGATCAAAATCTTGAACAAAGGTAGTAATGGGTTGGGTTTGTTGTGGCGTCTCTTCTTGTACCTATGGTGGGTAACCTATAGGGGTTAAACTTTGGTGTTGTGTTTGACCTAGCTCTAGTTGCATCAATAATAGAGAAAACTCCTGATATCTCACCACTGTGGGTTTCAAGAATATTTTTTGTTTAAATCCCATGTTGAGTGGATATTCTGACTCTTATTTTGTGTAACACCCCAAGCTTCCATGGTACGCTTCTCTTTGAATAATTCAATAGCTTGCGTTGTAAGCAACTTCGAGTTCTAGCACACCACGACCAATAAAACTAGCCGTTATGAATAGTAATACTCACTTTTTAAAATTTTATAAATTTTATTTTTCAAAATAGACTTCATTTTTGGATTCAAAATATCAAAATTTTCTTAGGGTGATTTTTTGGTATTTTTCTGAAAACTTTCAATTTTTGATAAATAGTGAAAAACATTGCGTTATTGTTTAAAATTGAGTTTTTATTTAAATAATTATTTATTTTATTTCAATTTATTTTAAGTAAAAATAGATACATAATACCTATATTAATTCAATTTAATTCATTGGAGTCATTTTATAATAAAATTATATGTATAAAATTTTATTGATTTGTTTAACGTCTTTTACCCACCTTCTAGGCACATGAACAAATTTGCATAAAATGTAATTTTACCACTTCTGTGAATTTAATTTAAAAAATCTGAGAGAAACATTTGACATCAGTAAGTAAAATGTGTTTTAATAGGATGAAAATAGTTTTTGGTGAATAGTAACTTTTGAATTTTATTTACCACGGTTAAAAGTAAATAGGGTAATTAAAGGTAAAAATGATATTATAATTACCCTAAAACATGTACTAATTCTATTGGATAAGTGTATTTCTACCAAAATCAACATTAGGAATAAATTATGATCCTTTTGGTTCACTTGTATTAGATTAGGACATTTATTATTATTTTATTTAAAGAAGAGTTAAAAGTGTTAAATTCAAAGTTTAATAACTAAAACATTTTTAATATAGGCTTATACATAAGATAAATTATACTATAAATATTAATTAGAAATATAAAAATATTTCCCACATAATGGTATTTTATTTATAATTTTTAGACATTAAACAATTAAATTTATTTATGACACAATGATGATGTAGTAATTACCTTATTATTGAAAGATTCAAATAATTGATATTACAAATATTAATATAATTATAAATTGAGACTTTTTATGTATTCCAAAAAATTTATAGGTTAATATGACATGTTAGGGTTGATTAAATAATTTTTTTTCTAAGTGATAAGGTTTTTATGACTTTTACAAAAACAAAATACCAAATAGTGTCAAAATTGACATAAATGAGTTTTTAAAACAAATACTATATTATTAAATGATATAATATACCTAAAAATATAATTTTCGACCAAAGGACTTATATAAGTTTGGATATATTAATAATGAACCACTTGTGGTTCTCTTAGTTTTTTATAGTAATTTTATTAACCATTTATTATAATAATACAAGAATACATGGTAAAGGTTAAACTATTTAACTAAGAGTTAAATATAAAATACAAGGTTAATATGGTAACCTAAACCTATCTAAAAACTATTGGTTGAAATTTTTTAGACCCATACCCAACTTATACTCAAAATAAATCATTTTGGATCCATTATAAACTGAATATGATTGTATAATAAAATAAAATTTCAAGATTTTCCTAAAGTGACCCTCACCTCTCTTATAAAAGGGTACTTCCCCTTCTCTCAAAATCACACCACCAAATCCATTTGGATCAGCCAAACATAGATCAAATATCCTCCCAACTACCCTCACTTAAACCTAGATTCCTTAATTTGATCATAAATCCAACCTAAGGTTCCCCTTTGATCAAATCAAAAGGAAGCAACTGAATAAGAGATAATAATTTCATCACCTCTTTCAAAGTTCTTTTCTTATTCCACTCCCTCTTTCTTTGTTTTTTCCATACCAAAATAATAACTCCATGACCTTATACATAATATGATGTTATTATAAATATGGCACAACCTTATTCATTATTATATCCATCCTATGAATGACAAAGTCACCATACGTGCGTACATAGGGCTTACCGTCTCCACGTCGTGGTGTAGTTTATTATTCAACAATTCATTATTTTTATGGGTATAATAATGAGTGTAATTGATGTAAATAATAAATATAAAATTTTAATGATTCTATATATATGATATACCATCCTATTACATGCGATTTTACCATCAATATAAGGGTATTGTCACTCGTGCGTACGTACGAATTACTGTCTCCACGAACGCGATGAGATTCATTCCTCATCCTAAACATTCAAGAATAATTTTTATTTTATTATTAAAAATAATTTTTAAGAATTTAATATAATTTTTTATATGAATCTAACACATCCTATCCATATCAAACATAACTTACATAAAAAAACATATAAAGGAAAATGAATCAGTTAACACCCGAAACTATGATACTACTAAAATATTATTAACAAAGAAATATTAGAGAATCATATATGATATCATATTTATGTATGTGGTTCCTGTATAATTTAATAACAATTATTTAACTATTATATAGAAGTTTAACATACCCTTGACCAAGGAAAATTACAAGGTAAGGTTTAATTCTACAATCTCTTCATTATCCGAGGTTGTTTATATGTGAGTATCTACCGGGACCTCTTTATCATCCACATCTGTGTTTATTAAAAATTTATTTAAAAACATATTTACTATTACCTAGAATATGTGTTAAAGTCATTTATACCCTTGTTTGACTTTTTATAAAATTTTTATAAAGGAATATTTCTGTCGTTTTCCAAACAAGGTCCTTTACGGCCTTTTCGAAAAAATTAAAGAAAGAATGTTTTTTTAACTTATACAGCGAGTACACCTATTTCTACCATTATAACACCTTTGAATATTCCCTTAAAATATTATAAGAATATTTTCACAATAAATTTTTTTCTTTTATAATTATGTGACTTTTAAAAGATTTCAAAATAGAAAGATATATTTCTCTCAAATAGTTTTAATTTCATCTATGTCAACATCCTTTGATGGATTTTACACTTGTTTGAAGTTGATTTATTATGATATTATCATCCATATTGTATTGAAGGTTTTGTGATATGTTTGACTATGGATGTGTTATTTTTATACCATTCATGGTTTATGGTTAAAGTATTAACATTTCATATGCTAGTTTTAATACGAATGTTTATGTTATGTTTCAACCTTTTCATATGAGGAATGAATTGGACTTAGTAAGTGACGGGTAGAGCCTGCTATAGCTCCTCAATGCATTGGTAGGTATCATAAGACAAACTAGTGTCTTGTAACTAGCCCTTGACAATATCTTATTGTATTCTTGGAATGAGTCCATGACTATGTGGTTTTGATGTCCGACATTATTCATTCCATCATTATGAAATTAGCTATTGGTATTACATGTGATTATTCGACTAGTAGAATATCCATGTAAATAAGTAAATTGCATTATTTGATTTATCTTTGCCATATTATGCTGAATTCTATGTTTAAAATGACTGTGTTTTAGTCTTATACACTGCCTTAAATGTTTATGCTTATTTATGATAGTTTCCGCTATATTGTTATCCTTACTAAGAATTTGATCTCACCCCTTTCTATGTTTTATTTTTCTCAAGAGATGAAGAATTATATTATGATATACTTTCAGGAATAGGATAAGGGATATGAGTGTGTTCAAAGGGGACACAATGTTGTTTTTTTTTCATTTCATGATGTAATGTAAAACTTATGTATGTATTTAGTACTTCCAAGGCTGCTAAAGTAATCGGTCTTTCGAGAATTGATCTCTTGTGATCATGCCAATGTTATGTAATAATGCACTAACTCTGGGTAACTAGGGTTGGGGAATTATAGTTGGTATCATATAAAGTTTAGTACAAACCTTGGAAGATATATTTAAAAAAACTCTGATTAGAGAACATTACCCTAATATATACTTTGAGGATTAGTATAGAAGAACTTCCTAGAATTTTGGTAATGTAGAGATTTTATTTATTTTCTAAACAATACATCCCTGTCTGGATACAAGCAGGTAGAGGTGGATCTGGCACAGATGTACCTAGGAGTAAAAACTCTAACAAGGAGTTTAGGGCTTGACCTAGGGTATCCTGATACACGACAACGTGCCTTTGTATACTATTGGTTACGATACTCTCGGGGTATATGCTTAGGATAATTCGCGTTTTATTTACAAACCATTATGAAGGATTTATGAGTAAATACCTCCTCAAAGAAAACATTTTTTTATGATTATAGATTATATGCATAAACTATTCAATTTATTTTAGGTATTTTACTTGTTTGGAATTATGTATTATGATTCATAAACTAATCTAATGTATTCCATGGTTTAGAAATGGTGATTAGTGGAAGGAATGGAAACTGTATCAATGCACATAATCTATTTAGGGATTTCCCTCTTACTCAAGATAATTATAGTGGAGCTAGTGATGCAACCAATGCTGAAAAACTTATTACCATACTGGGACAACTCACTCAGGTTATGAATAATAACCTTACCCGTATGGAGAACCCGGATCCGTAACGTGGAGGATCAATGTTATACCTCTTCATGAGGAAACAAACAAAAACATTCAATGGGATTACAAATATATTTTTAGTTAAGAAATGGATAAGTTCCTTAGAGAAAATATTTCATGCTTTGGGGATTAGTGAAAGGTAAAAAGTTGTCATGGAAGTTTATCACTTCACGGGAGATGCAGATCAATGGTGGTCATTAATTCAAAACACAAAGGAGGGTGAAGAAGTATAAAATATGGAATGGAGGGATTTTAAAGATATTTTCTTAGAAATATACTTTCCTCGTGACCATCGATCAGATATATAAAGACAATTTCTGAGTCTGAGGCAAAAGGAGGATGAGAATGTCACAAAGTATGAGTTTAACTTTACAAGGTTAGCACGGAATGCATCAGATTATATATGTAACCCAATTAGTAAGATTAATTGATTCTTTAATGGGTTAAAACCATTTATCCATCGAGCATTAGTATCAAAATCCTTCTCATCATATGAAGATATTTTCTCATGTTCTATCATGACAGAAAATGAATTCTCTAAGTCTTACGACTTTAAAGAAAAGCAAGAGAAGAAGAGATCTGCTGAACACTCTGGAAATGGAAATAAGGGGAATAAGGGAAAAGTTGAATTTCCATCCTACAGTAAATGAGGGAAGAAACACCCCGGTACTTTCTTGAAGGGAATGAGAGTCTGTTACAAGTGTGGTGAAAAAGGCCACCAAGCTCGTGATTTCAAGGGAAATAAATAGGTTGTCAATGTTGAATGCTATAATTGTAGATAATGGGGAATTATTAAAATGGATTTCCTAAGCACCAAGGAAAATTACCTCAGAAAAGGCCAAGGGAGAAAGGCCAAGCTTACGTGATCACTACTATTGAGGTTGAAGCTCTGAATGATGTGGTGGCAGGTGATTTAATGGTTTCCTCAAGTTTAGACAATGCTTTATTTGATTCTAGATCATCACATTGTTTCATATCTTCCCAGTTTACTAAGAAAATTAGATATTTCCAATTTGATTTAATAAGGTATTTTTCAGTCAAAACTCTTAAGGGAATTATCATTGCAACAAAGTTTTTTGAATTAGTTCCCATTAAGGCATATAAACATTCTTTATCTTCTAATCTCATCGTCATACCCATGATTAAATTTGATATAATCCTTGGTATGAATTGGCTTTTGGACCATGATGCAAAAATTTATTGTAAGAAGAAGGAGGTTACAATTTTTAATGATGATATGAAATACCTTATCTTTAGAGAAGAAATGTTACCATTTAATTCTTATCTAGATCCACCCCCAATAGCTCTACTGAATTCAATTATTGGGGAGGAAGAGAATGAAATAACTATGGGTGAGGAAAGGAATGTTCAAATAGAGTATGTACCTATTGTGAAATAATATGTTGATGTGTTTCCAGATGATTTACCTGGACATCCTCTAGAACAAGAAATTGAGTTTTCCATTGATTTAATTCCTGGTTGGAGGCCCATATCAAAGACCCCTTATAGAATGACCACTATGGAATTAGTGGAACTAAATAAACAGATAGGAATTGAGTAATAAAGGATTTATTTTCCCTATTGTTTCTCCATGGGGAGCCCATGTTATTTTTGTTAAGAATAAATATGGATCTATGAGGTTGTGCATTGACTATAGGGAGATCAATGTTATAACAATAAAGAACAAGTATCCCCTACCTCGCATCGATGATTTATTCAATCAACTTCATAGAGCTCAATATTTTTCAAAGATTTAACTTTGATATGGATATCATCAGTTGTGTGTGAAGAAGGAAGACATTCCGAAGACAACATTTCGTACCAGGTATGAGAATTATGAGTTTACAGTAATGCCTTTTGGACTGAATAATACACCCTCTGTCTTCATGGATATAATGAATAGAGTTTTCAAGGAATATATTTATGACTTTGTAGTGGTATTTATTAATGATATCTTGGTATACTCCAAAAGCTACGAAGATCATGAAAATCACTTGTGCACTATTCTAAATACTCTTAGAAGAAATGAATTATATTGGAAGTTTATGAAGTGTGAATTCTAGATTCAGGATATTTATTTTCTTGGCCATATTATCTCTAAGGATGGAATCTCTATTGATACTTATAAGACAATATCAATACAATAATGGCCAGTACTGACGAGTATAACTGAGGTAAGCAGTTTTATTGGGTTTGGAGGTTATTATCGGCATTTCCTCTATAATTTTTCCTGATTGGCTAACCCATTAACCAAGCTCACATGTAAATGGGTTAATTTTTTTTACAAAAGAGTGTGAATAATGTTTTGAAGAACTGAAGAGAATATTATTCAATGCTCCTATATTGACTCAACTATTGGGGGATGATGGGTTTGTTATTTATAGTGATTATTAAAGAAAGGACTTGGTTATGTCCTTATACATAATGATAGAGTTATTGCCTATGCATCATGACAGCTAAAAATTCATGAACAAAAAATATCCCACTCATGATCTTGAGTTAGCAGTTGTAATATTTTCTTTGAATATATGGAGACACTATATCAATGGTGAAAAATTTGAGATATATACCAATCAAAAGAGTTTGAAGTATATTTTCTCATATAAATAACTCAACATGAGGCAAAGAAGATGGCTTGAACTACTCAAAGATTATCATTGCACTATACACTACCACCTGGGGAAGGAAAATAAGGTGTCAAATGTTTTGAGCAGAAAGGATCATGGAGTTTTGAACAAGATGAGAGTTCAAAGGAATCATATGTTCATGGATCTAGTAAAGATAGATATGAGAATAATCATGGAAGGTGAAACATCTACACTTTTTCAAATGGTTTCCAAACCATCTTTACTAAAAAGATAAAAAGTTCTTAGACTGATCATGAAGAGTTTCAAAAGAAAATTAAATCTATGAATGATGGGAGATTGATTGAATTCGTATATGAAGATGGAATTTTGAAATTTGGGAATAGAATTTGTGTTCCTAACATATTTGATCTAAAAAGGGAATTGTTGGATGATTCTTGTAGCTCCAATTTCTCTACACACCCTAGTAGCACTAAGATGTATAGATATTTGAAGAAACATTTTTGGTGGGAAAACATGAAGAGGGATATTGCTGATTATGTGTCAAGATATATGGTTTTTCAACAGGTGATGGCTGGAAGACAATATCCTAGAGGATTCATGTAACAGCCCGAAATTTTGAATAAATCTTGTTTCCTAATTTCATGTGTTATTTTATTTTATTTTTATACTCAACAAAAATGTTTTATTTGATAAACATGATTATAATTAAAATGAGACCATTGGGTTCTGACTGTTATATTACCATTGGTCAATATGACCGCTTTGAACAAAATGTTTTGATTATTGTCTCTAAATACAAGTAATCTTGGTTAATTATTATAGAAAGAAGATTCGATGGCCTCACCTAGTAGTCTTGGACCGATCGAAGCCCATCTAACAGAACTTGGGAAGGAGGTAGCACCATTGGGCTTTGCTTTGGACCAAACCCAAGCCAAACTTCATCGTATAAAGCTAGAACGGGATCGCATTCGTGAGAAGTTCAAACTGATAGAAATTACTACTCGTGCGATGTTGGCCGAGCCTCCCTCGGATTCTCTCACCATAGCACACCTTACACTTAGGTCCTATGCTGGTGTGATAAGGGGCTATGTAAGGAGAACATAACTGTCTTGTGTAATCCTTTGTTTTAAATAAAAAAATTTCAATTTCTTTTATGAATTTTCAAATGACCGAATAAATATAGTATGCATATTTTTGATGAATTTTAGAGAAAGGATATTTTAAAAATGTTTATGTAAACCTTAAATAATTAAAAATGTGTAATGATTTTCAAAAAATGGTCTTCTACAATTATGTTTAGTAAAAAATTTGGAGTCTAATAAGATCAACTTGATTTTTGATGAATAGTAAATTATGAATAGTGATTTTATGATTAGGATTAGTAATATGACCAAATGGACTAGTAATCTCACTTAAAGAAAGTTTTAAAATAATCTAGGCACCTTGATTAAGTAATGTAATTCAATAAAATGGTTAAATAACGGTTTCATAAATTATTATTCAAGTATTAGTTTTTTTGGGTGAATAGTGTTTTTTAATTAAAAATTAAATTAAAAATATTTAGAAAATTATTTTTATAAAATGGATTTCATTTTTGAACTCAGAGCACCGATATTATGTTATGGTAATTTTTGTGGTTTTTTCTGAAAAAAATGAATTTTTGATGAATAGTGTATTTATTTTAAAAAATAAATTAAAAATATTTAGAAAATTATTTTTATAAAATGGAGTACATTTTTGAAATCAGAGCATTGATATTTGATGAAGGTGAAATTTTGGGATCTTTCTGAGAAAGTTGAATTTTCAGTGAATAGTGAAAATACAGTTTTAGGGTTTCGGTATGTTTAATGACATCATAGCTGTGTCATGATGATTTCATGAGATATTTTAAGGGTTGGCCGGCCAAGGGTGATGAATTGTTGTTTTGGGGGCCCCATGTGGCCTAACTCCATGGTAAATTCCAAGGGATAGCACATGGGTTTGAGAAAAGCACATGTGAGGTGTCCCTTGGCCATTAATGCCTTGTCCCCTCACTTTCCCTAGAAATACCAAGCCCTCCTCTCATCCATTCGACTCCCCACTCTTCCCCAACGAATTTCTGGTCTCATTACCTCCCAAGGAGTCCTCCCAAGGTGCCCCCAAGCCCTCAAGGTCCCATCCTTTGAGGTTTAAGAGTTACATTTTAAGGTAAGGGATCCGACCTCTCTCTTTAATTTCAAGTAATCTCTTTTATGTCATTCCTTTTATGCTCCATGTTCTTATGTTTGAGGATGTTATTTTATAATCCTCTTACTTCCATTTTTATGTTCATATAATGATAGATCCCCTCTTACTCTCATTATTTCATTTTATGAAGTTTTAAGTGGCGCCGTTAGGCTGCCGAAATTTTTGTAACGGGTTCTTTCTCCCTTCTCATTTTTCAAGATCTATTTTCATGTAAAGTATTTAAAGTTCCTTTTTATTATGTTGGGGTATGATCTCTAAATTTATCATACTGATCTTTTATGATCATATGATGAGAGACCCCATTTTATCTCTTCAATTTAGTATTTTTAAGTTTTAAGTGGCGCCGTTAGGCTGCCGAATTTTTAAGTGGTTCTTCACCCTTCTCGTTTTGAAGTTCTACTTTCATGTCAATTCTTTCAAGTTCCTTTTTGTTATGTTGGGGTATGATCTCTATATCTATCATACTGGACTCTTATGTTCATATGATGAGAGACCCCATTTGATCTCTTCAATTCAGTATTTTGAAGTTTTAAGTGGCGCCGTTAGGCTGCCGAATTTTTTAGGGGATTCTTTCACCCTTCTCATTCTTTTCAAAGTTCTACTTTCATGTCAAGTCTTTCAAGTTCATTTTTAATTATGTTGGGGAATTATATCTATATCTATCATACTGAACTCTTATGTTCACATGATGAGATACCCTATTTGATCTTTTCAAATCATTTTTGTTGAAGTTTAAGTAACGTCGTTAGGCTGCCGAACTTTCATAAGAGAAATCTAATTTTTTGTCTTCCTTCCATGTTTTTCATTTCAAATGGTATGTCCTTAAAATTTCATTACCATGATCATGTATCCTTCTTATTCTGTCCATCTACTGTTTTATGGGTCATTTATTAATGTTTGACCCATTTTCCCTCTCTTTTTAATGTCTTCTAAAACCTCGTAACATAGCCGTTATGCTGCAGAATTTCCGTCTCAAAATGTCCCTCTATTTTTCTAAATTTCTTTCATATTATTAAGTGAATACTCAAAGCTCTTTCTTCTAAAGTTGTATTCACATATATACCAAAATTTTCTATTTTAAATTCTGGGATTTACATACATGAGACCCACCTTCCTTTTCTGTGGGTTTTAAAGTGACGTAAAGATCATGTCCTTAAAGAGGTTTTTAAAACGTTGTGATTATGAAATGAAACCCATTTATTTTATGCTATATGGGTTATTTATGAAATTTTTGATGATGATATATGTGGCTCACATGATAATAAAGTAAAATTTAAGGGTGCACCCTGATAGTGCTCCAATGCATTGGGTAATGATGTAACCACTAGAGATTACAATTTTCACGATACCTTGGTGAATAACCTTGGTAATTTTCAAATGACACCTTGGGGATGGACCTTGGTGATATGTTCATGATTGTCTATGTTAAATTATGTAGCCACATATTCAAGTTATGAAAATGTTATTTTTATTATGATATGCCTCATTATTTCATTCTCATTCCTTAAAGTTCTTTTCATGACTTTATTGAAGTATCTCAAGTTCACATGTAAAATGTTTTTCTTGTTTTCCTTACTGGGCCTTCTGCTCACCCTTTCCTTTGATGTATGTCCCCAGGTTCTAATATGCAGTAATGAACCTAGGATGAACATAAGGATAATCCTTTCAAGTGTTTAAGAAGAATGTTTTTTTTGTTGTTTCATGTTTTAAGTTCCTGGTTTCCAAGACACTAAACCTTAAAGATCCTCAGTTTTGTAAAATGTAATGAATGTTTATGTGATAAAAAGGCAGGATGCTATAGTTGGTATCAAAGGATGGTTTAGTTATTTGTGGAAATTAGGATATGAAATCTCTAGGAAGAACCCTATAGAAAAGTTTAAATATAGGAAATCTTCCTGGTATTTTGGTGAGTATTGAGTAAGGGGTTGCCAAGCAAATACATCTCTGTCTGGATACGAGCAGGTAGAGGTGGCTCTGGCACAGATGTACATAGGGGTAAAACCTGAAAACACCGCTTTGAGCTAGACTCGAACGAGAACTGGTACACGACAACGAGCCTTGCTGCACTCTTGGTTACGACACTCCCGGGGGATATGCTTTGGTAAATTCATAAGCTTAGTATGAACCATTGTTAAAGGAACAAAGATAAAATAAAATAAAGGTTCACATAAGAATGTATTATCATGGATAACCTAGATGGGAACCTAGGGGATCACAAGTTAGGGTATACTATTCAACTACAAGTTATCCTCATATGCTTTAAGTTTCTTTTCATGATTATTGGCTAAGTATTTAAGCCCCTAATTATAGTTTCTTTTCTTAATTAATGGCGGGAAATGGAAGAACATGTCCCAACAACCAATGTGATAGGAAATGATACAATTTCCGTATTAATATGACAGAGATGATTAGGGGATTAAAAGATGATTATTATTTTGGAAGACGTTCACTATTTTGAGGACCCTATATGATCGAGGTAAATAGATTACTACGGTATTTTCATTGAGGAGTAAGGTTGACTTATATTTTGAAGAATCGATGAATTTAAGGTGGACTTATAGTAATTTAGGTTACTTACGGGAATGATTAACCTATATTGGGAAAAATATGTTTAGGTTAGCTACTTTTGTTATAAGATGTTAGGAGTGGTTGATGTTGTTTGGAGATGAACAATGAAGTTTACTTTGGAAGACTATGTTATCAAATCTTTCTTGTATTTGGGTTTCAATCTTAGTTTGGTTTATTTTGAGGAATCTTAAGGACCATTATTTATGTAATGGACAATGATGAACTTTGGGTAGTACCATGGAACTTGAAGATTTAAAAGTAGTTTCCATTCCTATGGGATTATTTCTTTTTGAAGAGTTTTTTTTACCTTACTCTTTCTATTTTTGGGATAATGTTTAAAGATAGAAGAAATAGATAGTTGATCTTTTGTGGATTATGTGATTCTCTAGAAGATGATTCTTGTGTTTTGATGAGACCAAGTAGTTTTGAATGCTCGTAGTTTAGAGAAAAGATTAGTTTTGGGTAGAAACTTATTAAAGGATGAAACTCTACATGAAGGTAGATATATTTCCTTATGTTTTTGTTCTATGTTGTAAATGAATTCCTCAAAGTTATGAAAAGGAACGTAAAACAAAAACGTTGTTGGTTTACGTTTCCTACTAGGTAATCAAAGACCGCTTGCACACATCATAATTTTGGGATTTTCTGGTGGTTAACTTCCTCCTAATCATGTTTTCTATCACTCTCCTTTAGGACGTGACCCTTTGTTTTCTCCTCCATGTCCATGTTTCCTACATGGAATCCTAGTATGAGTAAACTCAGGTGGCCTTTGTACTTCCTTTTCTTTCAATTAAAGTAATGGTGTCACAGACTCTTTTTCCGATGTGGTACTTTCAATGAAATTTCAAAACCCAATTTTTAAAAATTGCGAGGACGCAATTTCTTAAGGGGGGAAGATTGTAACAGCCCGAAATTTTGAATAAATCTTGTTTCCTAATTTCATGTGTTATTTTATTCTATTTTTATACTCAACAAAAATGTTTTATTTGATAAACATGATTATAATTAAAATGAGACCATTGGGTTCTGACTGTTATATTACCATTGGTCAATATGACCGCTTTGAACAAAATGTTTTGATTATTGTCTCTAAATACAAGTAATCTTGGTTAATTATTATAGAAAGAAGATTTGATGGCCTCACCTAGTAGTCTTGGACCGATCGAAGCCCATCTAACAGAACTTGGGAAGGAGGTAGCACCATTGGGCTTTGCTTTGGACCAAACCCAAGCCGAACTTCATCGTATAAAGCTAGAACGGGATCGCATTCGCGAGAAGTTCAAACTGATAGAAATTACTACTCGTGCGATGTTGGCCGAGCCTCCCTTGGATTCTCTCACCTTAGCACACCTTACACTTAGGTCCTATGCTGGTGTGATAAGGGGCTATGTAAGGAGACCATAACTGTCTTGTGTAATCCTTTGTTTTAAATAAAAAATTTCGATTTCTTTTATGAATTTTCAAATGACCGGATAAATATAGTATGCATATTTTTGATGAATTTTAGAGAAAGGATATTTTAAAAATGTTTATGTAAACCTTAAATAATTAAAAATGTGTAATGATTTTCAAAAAATGGTCTTCTACAATTATGTTCAGTACAAAATTTGGAGTCTAATAAGATCAACTTGATTTTTGATGAATAGTAAATTATGAATAGTGATTTTATGATTAGGATTAGTAATATGACCAAATGGATTAGTAATCTCACTTAAAGAAGGTTTTAAAATAATCTAGGCACCTTGATTAAGTAATGTGATTCAATAAAATGGTTAAATAACGGTTTCATAAATTATTATTCAAGTATTAGTTTTTTTGGGTGAATAGTGTTTTTTAATTAAAAATTAAATTAAAAATATTTAGAAATTTATTTTTATAAAATGGATTTCATTTTTGAACTCAGAGCACCGATATTATGTTATGGTAATTTTTGTGGTTTTTTCTGAAAAAATGAATTTTCGGTGAATAGTGTATTTATTTAAAAAAATAAATTAAAAATATTTAGAAAATTATTTTTATAAAATTTAGTTCATTTTTGAAATCAGAGCATTGATATTTGATTAAGGTGAAATTTTGGGATCTTTCTGAGAAAGTTGAATTTTCAGTGAATAGTGAAAATACAGTTTTAGGGTTTCGGTATGTTTAATGACATCATAGCTGTGTCATGATGATTTCATGAGATATTTTAAGGGTTGGCCGGCCAAGGGTGATGAATTGTTGTTTTGGGGGCCCCATGTGGCCTAACTCCATGGTAAATGCCAAGGGAGAGCACATGGGTTTGAGAAAAGCACATGTGAGGTGTCCCTTGGCCATTAATGCCTTGTCCCCTCACTTTCCCTATAAATACCAAGCCCTCCTCTCATCCATTAGACTCTCCACTCTTCTCCAATGAATTTCTGGTCTCATTACCTCCCAAGGAGTCCTCCCAAGGTGCCCCCAAGCCCTCAAGGTCCCATCCTTTGAGGTTTAAGAGTTACATTTTAAGGTAAGGGATCCGACCTCTCTCTTTAATTTCAAGTAATCTCTTTTATGTCATTCCTTTTATGCTCCATGTTCTTATGTTGGAGGATGTTCTTTTATAATACTATTACTGCCATTTTTGTGTTCATATAATGATAGATCCCCTCTTACTCTCATTATTTCGTTTTATGAAGTTTTAAGTGGCGCCGTTAGGCTGCCGAAATTTTGTAACGGGTTCTTTCTCCCTTCTCATTTTTCAAGATCTATTTTCATGTAAAGTATTTCAAGTTCCTTTTTATTATGTTGGGGTATGATCTCTAAATTTATCATACTGATCTTTTATGATCATATGATGAGAGACCCCATTTGATCTCTTCAATTTAGTATTTTTAAGTTTTAAGTGGCGCCGTTAGGCTGCCGAATTTTTAAGTGGTTCTTCACCCTTCTCGTTTTGAAGTTCTACTTTCATGTCAATTCTTTCAAGTTCCTTTTTGTTATGTTGGGGTATGATCTCTATATCTATAATACTGGACTCTTATGTTCATATGATGAGATACCCCATTTGATCTCTTCAATTCAGTATTTTGAAGCTTTAAGTGGCGCCGTTAGGCTGCCGAATTTTTTAGGGGATTCTTTCACCCTTCTCATTCTTTTCAAAGTTCTACTTTCATGTCAAGTCTTTCAAGTTCATTTTTAATTATGTTGGGAAATTATCTCTATATATATCATACTGAACTCTTCTTTTCACATTATGAGATACCCTATTTGATCTTTTCAAATCATTTTTGTTGAATTTTAAGTAACGTCGTTAGGCTGCCGAACTTTCATAAGAGAAATCTAATTTTTTGTCTTCCTTCCATGTTTTCCATTTCAAATGGTATGTCCTTGAAATTTCATTACCATGATCATGTATCCTTCTTATTCTATCCATCTACTGTTTTATGGGTCATTTATGAATGTTTGACCCATTTTCCCTCTCTTTTTAATGTCTTCTAAAACCTCGTAACATAGCCGTTATGCTGCAGAATTTCCGTCTCAAAATGTCCCTCTCTTTTTCTAAATTTCTTTCATATTATTAAGTGAATACTCAAAGATCTTTCTTCTAAAGTTTTATTCACATATATACCAAAATGTTCTATTTTAAATTCTGTGATTTACATACATGAGACCCACCTTCCTTTTCTGTGGGTTTTAAAGTGACGTAAAGATCATGTCCTTAAAGCGGTTTTTAAAACGTTGTGATTATGAAATGAAACCCATTTATTTTATGCTATATGGGTTATTTATGAAATTTTTGATGATGATATATGTGGCTCACATGATAATAAAGGCAAATTTAAGGGTGCTCCCTGATAGTGCTCCAATGCATTGGGTAATGATGTAACCACTAGAGATTACAATTTTCACGATACCTTGGTGAATAACCTTGGTAATTTTCAAATGACACCTTGGGGATGGACCTTGGTGATATGTTCATGATTGTCTATGTTAAATTATGTATCCACATATTCAAGTTATGAAAATGTTATTTTTATTATGATA
The DNA here is from genome assembly GCA_963277665.1 of Viscum album. Lineage (NCBI taxonomy): Eukaryota > Viridiplantae > Streptophyta > Magnoliopsida > Santalales > Viscaceae > Viscum > Viscum album. The sequence continues at coordinate 221,013,750 of OY728119.1, forward strand.
TGCCTCATGATTTCATTCTCATTCCTTAAAGTTCTTTTCATGACTTTATTGATGTATCTCAAGTTCACATGTAAAATGTTTCTCTTGTTTTCCTTACTGGGCCTTCTGCTCACCCTTTCCTTTGATGTATGTCCCCAGGTTCTGAGATACAGTAATGAACCTAGGATGAACATAAGGAGAATCCTTTCAAGTGTTTAAGAAGAATTTTTTTTTTGTTGTTTCATGTTTTAAGTTCCTGGTTTCCAAGACACTAAACCTTAAAGATCCTCGGTTTTGTAAAATGTAATGAATGTTTATGTGATAAAAAGGCGGGATGCTATAATTCATGCAACCTCTTACCATACCTAAGTGTAAATGGGATGATATTACGATGGACTTTGTCATGGGACTACCAAAGACTCCTAGAAGGAATTATGCAATATGGGTCATTGTTGATCATCTTACCAAGTCAACACATTTTCTTGCTATAAGAGAATATTTACCACTTGAACGTTTAGCAAGAATATATATTAATGAAGTTGTAAGAATTCATGGAGTACCCCTATCGATTATTTTTTATCGTGATCCCTCTTTTACATCAAGATTCTGTAAAAGTCTTTATAAGGCCTTGGATACTGAACTTCGTTTGAGCACTACCTACCACCCTCAAACCGATGGACAATTAGAATAGATTATTCAAACCTTTAAAGACATGTTGAGATCTTTCTCACTTGACTTTCAAGGTATGTGGGATCAATATTTACCTCTAGTAGAATTTTCATATAACAATAGCTTCCATTCAAGTATTCATATGGAACCATATGAAGCATTATATGGAACGAGATGTCTCACACCAACTTGTTGGGATGATATTGGTGAAAGAAAACTTATAGGCCCAGAACTTGTTAAATAAACAATGGAAAGGTAAAGATTATCCAAACCCACATCAAAGCATCTTAAATTAGGAAAATGAACTATGCCGATAACCGAAGGAAGGATTTGGAATTTCAAGTAGGAGACCATGTTTTCCTGAAGGTGTTTCCATAGAAGGGTGTTATACATTTCGGTAAGAAGGGTAAATTAAGTCCCAGGTACATCAGACCTTTTTAAATTCTAGAATTAATTGGAGTTGTAGCTTACATTTTGGAAATGCCTCCAAGTCTCTCCAAAGTTCACGATGTGTTCCACATATCATTATTGAGAAAATACATTTCTGACCCAAAACATGTACTCACCTATGAATAAATAGAACTGGAACCCTATATGTCTTATTTTGAAGAGCCTGTCAATATTCTTGGTACCAAATAACAAGTGTTGAGAAACCGGACGACTCGTCTGGTAAAATTTCTATGGAGAAACCATAAAATGGAACAGGTAACGTGGGAACTCGAGGAACTTATGATGCAGAACCACCCAAATCTTTTTATGCAGTAATATTCTAGAAATTTTGAGGACTAAATTATTTGAATGAGGTAAGAATGTAACACCCCAAGCTTCTACGGTATTCTTCTCTTTAAATAATTCAATAGCTTGCGTTGTACATAACTTCGAGTTCTAGCACACCACAACCAATCAAACTAGCCGTTATGAATAGTAATACCCACTTTATGAAATTTTATATATTTTATTTTTCAAAATAGACTTCATTTTTGGATTCGGAATATCAAAATTAGCTTAGGGTGATTTTTTGGTATTTTCTTAAAGCTTTCAATTTTTGAGGAATAGTGAAAAACACTGCGTTATTGTTTAAAACTGACTTTTTATTTAAATAATTATTTGTTTTATTTAATTTTATTTTAAGTCAAAAATAGATACATAATACCTATATTAGTTCAATTTAATTCATTGGATTCATTTTATAATAAAATTATATGTATAAAATTTTATTGAATTTTTTTAACATCTTTTACCCACCTTTAAGGCATGTTAGCAAATTTCCATTAAACGTAATTTTACTGCTTCTATGAATTGAATTTCAAAAATCTGAGAGACACAATTTACATCATTAAGTAAAATGTGGTTCAATATGATGAGAATAGTTTTGGTGAATAATAACTTTTGAATTTTATTTACCACGGTTAAAAGTAAATTGCATAATTAAAGGTAAAAATGATATTATAATTACCCTAATGTAACGACCCAAAATTTCATTAATGAAAATCCATCTTGATATAATTAAATGTATCTTTATGTAAAATTATTATATAAAATGTAAAATTCTATGGTTTTATGTTAAGAATTGTGATCGTTGCTAATATAGTCGTTGAACAGTGATCACATGATTAGTATAAATATAAGGCTTTAACAAATCCAATTTACTCAGACAAAGGAAGTGATGACCTCATCTAGTAGACGTACCCCATACGAAGACGATTTATCAGAGCTCAGAAATGAGGTGGCGTCATTGGGCTTCGCTCTTGACCAAGCGCAAGCCGAGCTTGAATATGTTAAGCTCGAGCAGGACCGCCTACGAGAGAAGTGGAAGTTGATAGAGATTACCACCCGAGCAATGTTATCCGAGCCACCCCAAGAGTCTGTCACCATCGAACACCTTACTCTTCAGTCTTATGCGGGTGTTATAAGGGGTTATGTAACAAAACCTTAGCACTATGGTTATGTACATTATTTTTGTATATAATAATGAATATACTTTAATTTTATTATTGTTACCTTGTAAACAGTTTTTAAAGCACAAATAGTATTTTTAGTTAATGTTCAACTAAGAAATCTATTTTGATGAATTAATGTATTTTTGAATTAAATAATATTTTAATAAAATATTATTATTATTATTAAATTAATTTTTATTAAATATAAATTATTTTATAATTTTATGAATGAAATTTTAATTTTTATTAAGGTTTGAAAGTCATTTTTGTCAAAACCCATGAATTTTCGATAAATGTCGGTTTTTATTTTAAAAGTTAAAATTAAAATATTTAGAAAATTATTTAGATAAAATAAATATTATTTCTGGAATCAGGACGTCAAAATTATCCAACGGTGAATTTTTCATAATTTTCTGAGACAGTCAAATTTTTGGGTAAAAATTAAATACCGTTTAAATATATAATGTGTTTTATGACATCATAATGACCCAATAGTGATGTAATAAAATACTATAAGCCTTATGTTCGTACAATATATGTTTTACCATTAAAATAATGTAATTTTGGGTTTTTTTGACTTATTTTAAAAAGTATTAATGGACCCTTCAAGGCTTATCAAACATTTTGTCTTTTTAAATTGTTTTCCTTGGGAGTGTGACTCACTTCCACATAAGAAACCCCATTATTTTAAGAAGTTTGGACTTTGAACTTATATAATATTATTTTCTACTTCCCTTTTCCAAAAACCATTGGCAAAACCCATGGTCTGGTTTGTGGATTGGATTAGTTTAATGTGAGGTGTCCCAAACCTAAATAATAAAGAATTCTCTAGCATTTCCTATATAAACCCACCCAAGCTCACACTTCCTCCTCACTCAAAGACTTTTGAGTTCGTCCAACCTATTCCCTCCTCTCTCTATAATCCTCCCAAGGTGCCCCAATCTCCCAAGAAGCCTCTCTCAAGCCTCTCTCAAGCCTTTGAAATCACACTTCCAAGTAAAGGTTTTTCTTCTTTTATCATTTTTGTCCAATTTTATTAATATTGTTATGCCCTTTTAATTTCAATTATAAATGTTGGGGTATGGTTTCTCACCGCCCCCATACTTCCCTATTTATGTTTGAATGATGGGAGACCCATTTCTCTCTCATTAAATGCCTCCCATATACACCCATTACTATCCCGAAATTCCGAAAGGAATTTCTCTCTCCTCTTTTACATTCAAGCAATTCTTTTGTATCATGAATCTAAATTCCATTAAAATTGTTGTTAAATGTATCTATATGACCCCATTACTTTCCATTTCATGTATATATGATGATAAACCCCTTTCTCTCTCATCAACCATTTTTATGAATTCTTACGTCACGCCGTTACACTGTCAAAATTGCATCGATTTTCCAAGCCAATGTCATTGTGTAGTGAATACCATGCTCATTTCTCTATCAAGGGTATTCACCTTTATGAACATTTACTTATTGATTATAAAGTTTCAAGTATTAATTCCTCATTCCTTTATCTCAGAATAAATGATGATGTTTTATGAATCCATGTTATATGATCTATTTGGAAAACTTATGCATGAAATGAAATGTTTAAGAAGGGTATGCCCTTATAGCGCTCCAATGCATTGGGTTAAGTATAGTATCATGATACATCATGTGAAATTGGTGTTTACTCATGCTAATTCAAATGCAACAAGGTTTTACTCATGCTTCATGTGCAATGATGATTTAATCATGCTCCATGTGCAATGAGTCTTGTCTCATGCTAATTCCATGTTAAGTGTTGTTGCCACATTTCCATGTTATGATTATCATGATTTATCATGCCTTTATGTTTATGCTTATCTTGTGATCTATTGATATGCCTATTGTCTAACATGTATTGTATTCCTCATTTTATTCCATTATTATTCCCTTAATGGGCTTTATAGCTCACCCTTTTCTTATGCATGTCCTTAGGTTATCCCATGCAATGTTAAGTACGAGGGAATGTAGTGGTCATGTAAAGGAAGTTTTCAATAAATATATTGCATTTCATGTTTTAAGTTATTATATAATGATCCTAATCCCCAAATACACTAGACCTCTTGATCTTATATATTGTATCAAGTGAAGTTTATGTAATAAATTATGTTTAATTGTGTAATAAAAAGCAGGGTTGTCATAGTTGGTATCAGAGGACAGGTTTAGTTATTTTTGGGATTAGGATTAGAAAACCCTAGTAAATCCTTAGAGACAAGACTAAGTATAATAAAAACATCCCTAAGTTTTGGTGAGTATTGAGTAAGTTATTTATCAAGAAAATACATCCCTATCTGGATACGAGCAGGTAGAGGCGGCTCTGGCACAGATGTATCAGAGGGGTAAAACCCGAAAAAACTGCTTTGAGCTAGACTCGAATGAGAACTGGTGTATGAAAATGGGCCTTGCTACACTCTTAGTTAAGACACTCCCAGAGGATATTCTTTGGTAAATTCTCAAGCTTAGTATGAACCATTATTAAGGGACAGAAAAAATGTCCTAAGAATATATGTTAGAAAGTAGATCATGGATAACATAGACTGAAACCAATAGATTCATATGTTAAGGAAATAAGAGTTATTTATAAGTCATCAGTTTTGTCCTTGTATTACCCTTTATGTGTTACCCCTAACTTTCCTTTTATTCCATCCAATGGCCGGTAATAGGAGGACTTGGGCTAACAACCGACATGAAGATCAATGTGATACATGTACTAATGAGTTTCCCAATCCAATGGGAGCAGGAATTGCAAACTTTGTCAAACTTCTGTCTCATCTAACTCAAGATTTTAATAGAAACATGGGTCAAGAGGAACGTTCAACCCCCCTAAGAAAGAAAAAGTTACTATCAAGAGCTTCATGAGACAAAATCCTCCTACTTTTAATGGATCATCTGATCCCTCAATCGCTGAACAATAGATCAACTCCATTGAAAAGATCTTCTCCATCCTTCAATGTTATGAACAAGATAAGGTTCTCCTGGATGCTTATCATATGGAGGGTGAAGCTGATCAATGGTGGAAATTGATCAAAAATACGAATCCTGAGGAGGAGATCGAGGCGTTGGAATGGAAGTATTTCTGGAAGATGTTTTTGGATAAATATTTTCCGCGCACCCTCCGACTTAAGATGGAAAGGGACTTCCTTTCCCTTAAGAAAAAAAGACGATGAATCTGTTGGAGCGTATGAGGAAAACTTCACAAGGATTGTACGACATGCTTACAACTTTTTTGTTACCCCTGAATGTAAGGTTGACCGCTTCTTTGGTGGGATGAAACCTAGCCTACAGAAAGCACTGGCGATCCATGACTTCGACAGCTATGAGGAAATTGTCTGATGTGCCCTCAAGGTCGAAATGGAGATCATAGAATCTCAGGGGTATCATGGGGATAAGAAGCGTAAGGTAGACTTCAATGCTGGTGGTCCAATGCATAAATCCAATGGAGCTAAGAAGATCTAGCATCCCACTTGCCAAAGGTTCATAAAGAAGCACCCCGGAAATTGCCTGAAGGGGACGAGGAAATTCTTTAGGTGTGGAAGAGAAGGGAACCAAGCTGTTAACTACCGACAAGAAAAACCTACGGCTGCAACAGAGGATAGGAACACTCTTTTAAAACCTCAATGCGTGGTTCATTTCTACAACTTCAAAGAACCAGGGCATCTTGAAAATCCGTGCCCTAAGCCAAGGGTTTTTGGAGGCAACCAACAACTTCTAAGGTAGTAAGGGTGAGATTTTTCCATCATTACTGCCGAAGTGAACCCCGACAATGAAGTGGTGACAAGTATGCTGGTTATTCATTCAAGAATAGTGAACATACTTTTTGATTCAGGTTCTATGTATTCTTTTATATCACAAAAGTTTAGTAGAATAATCCCATCACCACCACAAATCATGGAAGTGAATATTTTGGTGAGTACAGAAAATGGGAAAATCATTGCATCCCATGAATATAACTCCTCCTCTATCATAATCTATGGATTCAACTTCCCAGTTAACCTTATCATACTCCCTATGGTGTAATTTGATGCAATTCTTGGCATGGATTGGCTTTCCTTATATAAAGCCAACATAAATTGTCGTGAGAGGGAAATCACTCTCCATATGGAGAATCAACCCCCGATTCTTTACAAGTGAAAGGAGGAAGATGAATCTTCTTTAGATCAATCATATCAAGTGTAGATATTAATGACCTATGAGCACACGTATCTGGATCAGATGATTGAGTCTAAGGAGGAAACCATCCTAGAAGACATGCCTATTGTGAGGGAATTCGTTGAAGTGTTTCCTGAGGAATTTCCTGGTCTTCCTCCTAGTAAAGACGTTGAATTATCAATTGATCTTATACCTGGTGCATTCCCAATATCCAAGACTTCATATAGAATGGCTATTGTGGAGCTTGAGGAGCTGAAGAAACAACAACAGGAGAATCTGGAAAAAGGGTTTATATGCCCAAGTGCTTCACCATGGGGTGCACCAGTCCTCTTCATCAAGAAGAAGGATGGGTCAATGCGCCTTTGCATCGATTATCGTGAGCTCAACAAAATCACCATAAAGAACAAGTATCCTCTCCCACGAATAGATGAATTATTCAATTAGCTGTGTGGAGCACAATACTTATCCAAGGTGGATTTACGGTCAGGATATTATCAAATAAGGGTGAAGAAGGAAGATATCCCCAAGACTGCTTTTTGTACACGATACAGGCACTATGAATTCATAGTAATGCCTTTAGGACTCACTAATTCTCTAGAAATCTTCATGGACTTGATGAATAGAGTCTTTAGAGATTACCTTGAAAAATTTTTGGTAGTCTTTATAGATGAAATTTTGATATACTCCAAAACCGAGGAGGATCATGTGGATCATCTAAGAATTGTACTAGAGACCTTGCAGAAGTATAAGCTCTATGAAAAGTACATAAAGTGTGAGTTCTGGTTGAAGTAGGTCTCATTCTTGGACCATATCATCACAAGCAATGAGATATTTGTGGATCCCTCCAAAAAAATACAATTGAAGGATGGTCGAGGCCAACATCAGTAATAGATATCTGTAGCTTATTGGGGTTAGCTGGATATTATCGACGATTTGTGAGAAATTTCTCACGATTTTCCAAACCTCTTACCAAGCTAACTCAGAAGGGAGTAAATTTTTCTTGGAGTGATGAATGAAAAGAAATCTTTAAGGAGTTGAAAAGGAGGCTTATCACTACACCCGTGATCACTTTACCCACAAGTGGAGAACTTTTTGTGGTATTAAGTGATGCTTCGAAGAAGGGACTGGGATGTGTGTTGATGCAAAATGACAAAGTCATTGCCTATGATTCAAGGCAATTGAAAGTTCATGAATAGAACTATTCAACACATGACCTCGAGTTGGCTGCAGTGATCTTCATTTTGAAAATTTGGTGGCATTATCTCTTTGGGGAGAAATGTGAAATATATACAGACCACAAAATCCTCAAGTATATATTCATACAGAAAGAGTTGAACATGCTCCAACAAAGATGGTTAGAGCTGATCAAAGACTATGATTTCTTAATCCATTACCACCCTAGGAAAGCGAACAAGGTGGGGGATGCCCTAAGTAGAAAGGACCCAACAATTCTATCATTAATGATAATTTAAAAGGATCCAATATTCATAGATTTGATGAAGATGGACATGGGAATCATAATGAAGGGAACATCATCAATCCTTTCACAAATGATTGCTCAACCGTCACTTTTGGAAAGGTTAAAGGATGCTCAAAAGGATGATGTGGGAATTCAGAAAAAAGTGTAAAATATCGGAAAAGGGAAATCCTTGGAGTTTAATGTTAATGAAGAAGTAATTGTGAGATTTAGTAAAAGACTATGTGTTCCATAAAGTCCGGAGCTGAAGAAGGAACTTTTGGATGATGCACATAGTTCAAATTTATCTATTCACCCAGGAAACACAAAGATGTATCGAGATCTCCAAGACAATTATTGGTAGGATAATATGAAGAAGGAGATCGTTGAATATACATCAAAGTGCCTGGTATGTCAGCAAGTGAAGGCAGAGAGATATAAGTCTAAGGGGATTATGCAACCATTTCCCATACCAGGATAGAAATGGGAGAACATAACCATGGACTTTGTCATTGGACTTTCGAAGACATTCAAAGGAAACAATGAAATCTAGGTTTTTGTGGATCATCTTAAAAAAGCTGCACACTTCATTTCTATTTGGGAGAATTTCTCATTGGATCAACTGGCACAAATATATATCAGGGAAGTTCTAAGTCTACATGGAGTACCACTATCTATTGTGTCCGATCGAGATCCAATATTCACCTCTAAGTTTTAGAAGAGTCTTCAATATGCTCTGAATACTGAAATAAACTTTAGTACCGCCTATCATCCTCAAACTTATGTCCAATCCGAGTGGAATATCCAAAGACATGTTGAGAGAAAGCTTAATGGACTTTAAAGGAGGATGAGATCAACATCTTCCTCTGGTTGAGTTCTCTTATAATAACAGTTTCCACTCAAGCATCCAAATGGAACCATATGAAGCCCTTTATGGGAAAAGGTGAAGAACACTAGCATGTTGGGATGAGGTCAGTGATCATAAGCTTCTTGGACTAGAAATGGTTGAAGAAATGGTAGAGAAGGTGAAAACCATTCAACAACATATCAAGGAAGCCCAGAGTCGACATAAGAGTTATGCAGATAACCATTAATGAGACCTTGAGTTTAAAGTTGGATAAATGGTATTTCTACACATATCTTCGTACAAGAATTTCATGAGGTTGGGAAAGAAAGGGAAGTTAAGTCCAAGGTACATCGGCCCCTTCGAGATTCTTGATCATGTCGGAGCTGTGGCCTATCGACTAGCACTTCCACCTACCATGGCCAAAGTAGATGATGTCTTTCATGTATCCCTCTTAAGGAATTATATACTAGACCCTTCACATGTACTCTCTTCATAGGTGGTACAGTTAGAGGATGATCTTTCTTATGAGGAGAAACCAGTGAAGATCTTAGATCGTAGAGAAAAAGTTCTACAAAATAAGACAATGCCCCTCGTCAAGGTGTTGTGGAAAAACCACATGTTTGAAGAAGAAACGTGGGAATCAGAGGAGATGATGAAGTAGAGTTACCCACAACTATTTTAGTGTAGGAAAAGAAAATTTTGAGGGAAAAATTTCTTAAGGGGGGAAGATTGTAACGACCCAAACTTTCATTAATGGAAATCCCTCTTGATCTAATTAAATGTCTCTTTATGTAAAATATTTATATAAAATGTCAAATTCTTTGGTTTTATGTTAATAATTGTGACCGTTTCTAATATAGCTGTTGAACAGTGATCACATGATTAGTATAAATATAAGGCTTTAACAAATCCAATTTACTCAGACAAAGGAAGAGATGGCCTCATCCAGTAGACGTGCCCCATACGAAGGCCATTTTTCAGAGCTCGTAAAGGAGGTGTCGTTATTGGGATTCTCTCTTGACCAAGCCCAAGCCGAGCTTGAATATGTTAACCTCGAGTGGGACCACCTATGAGAGAAGTAGAAGTTGATAGAGATTACCACCCGAGCAATGTTATCCGAGTCACCCCAAGAGTCTGTCACAATCGCACACCTTACTCTTCGGTCTTATGTGGGTGTTATAAGGGGTTATGTAACAAGACCTTAGAACTATGGTTATGTACATTATTTTTTTATATAATAATTAATATACTTTAATTTTATTATTGTTACCTTGTAAATATTTTTTAAAGAACAAATAGTATTTTTAGTTAATGTTCAAATAAGAAATATATTTTGATGAATTAATGGATTTTTGAATTAAATAATATTTTAATAAAATATTATTATTATTATTATTAAATTAATTTTTATTAAATATAAATTATTGTATAATTTTATGAATGCAATTGTAATTTTTATTAAGGTTTGAAAGCCATTTTTGTCAAAACCCATGAATTTTCGATAAATGTTGGTTTTTATTTTGAAAGTGAAAATTAACATATTTAGAAAATTATTTAGATAAAATTAATATTATTTCTAGAATCAGGACATTGAAATTAGACAAGGTGAATTTTTCAAAATTCTCTAAGATAGTAAAATTTTTGGATAAAAATTAAATACCGTTTAAATATATAATGTGTTTTATGAAATCATAATGACCCAATAGTGATGTAATAAAATACTATAACCCTTATTTTCGGAAAATATATGTTTTATTATTAAAATAATATGATTTTGGGTTTGTTTGACTTATTTTACAAAGCATTAATGGACCCTTCAAGGCTTATTAAACATCTTTTCTTTTTAAATTGTTTTCCTTCGGAGTGTGACTCACCTCCACATAAGCAACCCCATTATTTTAAAAAGTTCAGACTTTGGACTTATAAAATATTTTTGTTCACTTCCCTTTTCCAAAAACCATGGGCAAAAACCATGGTCTGGTTTGTGGTTTGGATTAGTTTAATGTGAGGTGTCCCAAACCTAAATAATAAATAATTCCCTCACCTTTCCTATATAAACCCACCCAAGCTCCCACTTACTAATCCCTAAAAGCCTTTTGAGTTCATCCAACCTTTTACCTCCTCTCTCTAGAATCCTTACAAGGTGACCTAAGCTCCCAAGAATCCTCTCTAAAGGATCTCTCAATCCTTTGGAAGCACACTTCCAAGTAAGGGTTTTTCTTCCTTTCTCATTTTTGTCCAATTTTCTTAATATTGTTATGCCATTTTAATTTCAATTATAAATGTTGGTTTATGGTTTCTAACCTCCCCCATAATTACATATTTATGTTTTAATGATGGTAGACCCCTTTCTCTCTCATTAAATTCCTCTCATGTACACCCATTACTATGCCGAAATTCCGAAAGGAATTTCTCTCTCCTCTTTTACATTCAAGCAATTATTTTGTATCATGAATCTAAATTCCATTAAAATTGTTGGGAAATTTATATATATGACCCCCTTACTTTATATTTAATTTATATATAATGAGAAACCCCTTTCTCTGTCATCAAACATTTTTATGAATTCTTACGTCACGCTGTTACGCTGTCGAAATTGCACCGATTTTCCAAGCCAATGTCATTGTGTAGTGAATACCATGCCCATTTCTCTATCAAGGTTATTAAACTTTATGAACATTTAATTATTGATTATAAAGTTTAATTTATGTATTCCAAATTCCTTTATCATGGAATAAATGATGATGTTTTATGAATCCATGTTATATGATCCATGTGGCACACTTATGTATGAAATGAAATGTTTAAGAAGGGTGCACCCTTATAGTTCTCCAATGCATTGGGTTAAGTATAGTATCATGATACGTCATGTTCAATGGGTTTTTACTCATGATAATTCAAGTGCAACTAGGTTTTACTCATGCTTCATGTGCAATGAGGATTTACTCATGCTCCATGTGCAATGAGCCTTGGCTCATGCTAATTACATGTTAAGTGTTGTTGCCACATTTACATATTATAATTATCATTATTTATCATGAATTTATGTTTATGCTTATCTTTTTCTCTATTGATATGCATATTTTCTAAAAAGTATTGTATTCCTCATGTTATTCCATTATTATTCCCTTATTGGGCTTTATAGCTCACCCTTTTCTTATGCATGTCCTCAGGTTATCCCATGAAATGCTAAGTACGAGGGAATGTAGTGGTCATGTAAAAGAATTTTTCAATAAATATGTTGTATTTCATGTTTTAAGTTGTTATGTAATGATCCTAAGCCCCAAATACACTAGACCTCTCGATCTTCTATGCTGTATCAAGTGAAGTTTATGTAATAAATTATGTTTAATTGTGTAATAAAAAGTAGGGTTGTTACACCTAAAACGCATCATAATTCTATTGTATAAGTGTATTTTGACCAAAATCAACATGAGGAATAAATTATGATCCTTTTGGTTCACTTGTATTAGATTAGTACATTTATTATTATTTTATTTAAAGAATAGTTAAAGGTGTTAAATTCAAAGTTTAATAACTAAATCATTTTTAATATAGGGTTATAAATAAGATAAATTAGACTATAAATATTCATTAGAAATATAAGAAAATATCTCACATAATTGTATTTTATTTATAAATTTTAGACATTAAATAATTAAATTTATTTATGAAAAAATGATGATGCAGTAATTACCTTATTATTGAACGATTCAAATAATTGATGTTATAAATATTAATATAATTCTAAATTGATACTTTTGATGTATAAAACAAATTTTATAGGTTAATATGATATGTTAGGGTCAATTAAATAATTTTTTTTAATTGATAAAGTTGTTATGACTTTCACAAAAACAAAATACCAAATAGTATCAAAATTGACATAAATGAGTTTTTAAAACAAATACTATATTATTAAATGATATAATATTCCTAAAAATCTAAGGTTCATCCAAAAAACTTAGATAAAGTTATATATGTAAATAATGAACCACTTTGGGTTCTATTGTCTTTTTATAGTAAGTTTATTAACCATTTATTATAATAATACAAGAATACATGGTAAAAGTTAAGCTATTTAGCTAAGAGTTAAATCTAAAAGATAAGGTTAATATGGTGACCTAAATCTGTCTAAAACCTATTGGTGGAGATTTTTTTGACCCATCCCCACCTTATCCTCTAAATAAATCCTTTTGGATCCATTATAAACTGAATATGATTGTATAATAAAATAATATTTCAAGTTTTTTCTAAAGTGACCCCCACCTTTATTATAAAAGGGTACTTCCCCTTCTCTCAAAATCACACCTCAAAATCTATTTTTATTGGCCAAAACCTGCTCAAATATCCTCCCAAATACCCTCAATTCAACCTATAGGCATTACTTTGATCAGAAAGACAACCTAAGGAGCCCTTTTGATCAAATCAAAAGGAAACACCTGAAGAAGAGGTAATAATTGCATCACCTCTTTCAAAGTTCTTTTCTTCTTCCACTTACTCTTTCTTTGTTGTTTCAATACCAAAATAATAACTCCAGTACCTTATACATACTGTGATGTTATTATAAATATGGTACAACCATATTCATTATTCTATCCATCCTATGAATGACAAAGTCACTATACGTGCGTACGTACAACTTACCGTCTCCACGTCGTGGTGTAGTTTGTTATTTAACACATCATCTTTTGGATGGGTATAATAATGAGTATAATTTATGTAAATAATAAATATAACATGTTAATGATTCTGTATATATGATATACCATCCAATTACATACTATTTCACCATCAATAGAATGGTATTGTCGCTCGTGCGTATGTACGGATTACCGTATCCATGAACGCGATGAGATTCATTCCCCATCGTAATCATTCAAGAATAATTTTAATTTTATGATTAAAAATAATATTTAAGAACTTAATATCATTATGGATATGAATCAAATACATCCTATACATATCAAACATAACTTACGTAACAAAACATATAAAGTAAAACGAATCATTTAACACCTAAAACAATGATACTACTGAAATATTATTAACAAAGAAATATTAGAGGATAATATATGATATCATATTTATGTATATGGTTCTTGTATAATTTAATAACAATGATTTAACTACTATAAAGGAGTTTAACATACCATAGAACAAGTAAAATTACAAGGTAAGGTTTAATTCTACAATCTCTTCATTATCCAAGGTTGTTTATACATGAGCATCTATGGGGACCTCTTTATCATCCACATCTGTGTTTCTTACAAATGTATTACAAAACATTTTTACTATTTCCTAGACTATGGGTTAAAGTCATTTATACCATTGTTTGTATTTTTATAAATTTTTTATAAAGGAATCTTTCTGTCCTTTTCCAAACAAGGTCCTTTACCACCTTTTCGACAAAATTAAGGAAAGAATGTTTTTTTAACTTATACGGCGAGTGCGGATATTTTCTACCATTATAACACCTTTGAAGATTCCCTTAAAATATTATAAGAATATTTAAAAAATAAATGTTTTCTTTTATAATTATGTGAATTTTAAATGATTTCAACATAGAAAGAGATATTTCTCTCAAATAGTTTTGATTTCATCTATGTCAAAATCATTTGATGGATTTTACACTTGTTTGAAGTTGATTTATTATGATACAATATTACGTATTGTATTGAAGTTTTTGTGATATGTTTGACTGTGGATGTGTTATTTTTATACCATTCATGGTTTATGGTTAAAGTATTAACATTTTTGTATGCTAGTTTTAATACGAATGTTTATGTTATGTTTCAACCTTTTCATATAAGGAATGCATTGGACTTAGTAAGTGATGGATGGAGCCCGCTATAGCTCCTCAGTGCATCAGTAGGTCTCATGAGACAAACTAGTGTCTTAGAATAAGGCCTTGACAAAATCTTATTTTAGTCTTGGCATGAGGCCTTGACTATGTGGTTATGATGTCCAGCATTATGCATTCCATCATTATGAAATTAGTTTTTAATATTACATGTGATTATTCGACTAGTAGAATATCCATGTGAATAAGTAAATAGAATTATTTGATTTATATTTGCCATATTATTCTGAAGTTTATGTTTAAAAGGCTTGTGTTTTAGTATTATACATTTCCTTAAATGTTTATGCTTATTTATGATAGTTTCCGCTATATTTTTATCCTTACTGAGCATCTGAGCTCACCCCTTTCTATGTTTTATTTTTACCAGGATGCGTTGAAGTATATTACAATTAACCTGCAGGAATAGGCTAAGGGATATGAGTGTGTTCAAAGGGGACACAATGTTTTTGTTTTTCCATTTCATGATGTAATGTAAAACTTATATATGTATCTAGTACTTCCAAGACTACTAAACTAATCGGTCTTTCGAGACTTGATCTCTTGTGGTCATGCCAATGTTAAGTAATAATGCATCGACTCTGGGTAACTAGGTCCAGGGCGTTACATTTTGTTTCTATAAGGAATTATCTTTGTTGAGGTATGTAAACTATGAGGACGAGATGAGGCTATGTTTGAAGAATATACGTAGTATAATTGTTACCTCTGAGTAACTTCGCATTGTGATTTTCCATCTCCGTCATCTATTTCTCATATTGAGAAAATATTTCCTCATGTGAGATATTTTAAACCTCATTGAGTGGTGGTTGAGACATGTTCACACCTTTACCCTTTTCCTTGGTAGATTCTCTCTGAGTGGGTGGTAGTGGAGCATTTGAGGGAGTCCCCAAATTCTAAATAAGCCTATATTTTCTAATATGACACTATCTTGATTCATTTCTATATGGACTATGATTCAAATGGAAACATCCTCATCCTGTTCTTCTACATTGGCTTCAGGTTCTATAGCATCTTCAGGGGTGGTGTTAATGATTCTCACCAATTCATAATTAATTGTAGGTACCATGTTAGTATTGAAAATATAAGAGGGATGGATACCCCAAGGATCTATTCTCAAAGAATTGTGATCTCCAAGAAAAGTTGTACCCCAAATAGATCACTTTTTCTTGTGACCACTATGGGGTCTTATTATTTATTTCGAGGATACTTTTAGAGCCATATAGATAATGAATATTCAAAGGGAATCTAATGATATTTTATTCATATGTGTCCCCAATTAAGAAGTTGAGTTATGAGATAGAATGAACTAGGAGGGTCTACCGTGTGATGCACCTCCAAAACAGAAAAATATCGAATTCTATATGATAGGAGAGAGAGTTAAAATTTTATCTATACCTATGGTTATGGGTTCCCATTAATCTATTTAAGGATTAATTATAAATATATTTAATATTATTGAAGGGGAATATTTTGGAAAAAAATTCCCCAACCCTATGGGATAGGGTTTCCTCTATATTTCTATGGCTATAACTAAAGAAGTTGTCCTTTTGATCTTTTGAATCTTTGTTTGAAAATGTGATAAGTTCATTATATTACCCACATGTGTGATACTTTATTTTAAATGAATTATTGTTTCTTGAATATTGAACTTCCTTGATCAAGAAGTTTGCATGACCTTATCAGATTATTTGTGCAAGAGTATTTTAAAGTGTTTCTCTCATTAGGACTTTGATTTTTTTCTGGTAAAATTCCCTCTATGTGTACCATTCTTCATGGATGGATATTACTTATGAGTGTTTACTTGGAGAGATGACATTACACAATATCATCTTTGGTGGTTTTTCTAATTATGGAGTGGAGTGAAATGAAATGATCCATGCTCACCCCACCCACTAAAATGAACAACGAGTGAGGATTTGATGATCAGATGATGTAACTTTATTAAATCATCAATATGTGCATGTTGGAGACTCTTCCACTATTTTACTGATTCCAAGCATCATGTGTGTAGAAGGGAGGTTAAGTCGATTTGATAATGAATATCTTTAATTACAGTAACATGATTCATATTTTCATCATAAGGTAAGAATTTATCTTTCAGGTGGTGAATAGATGTCGATAGGTTCAGTCAAATGTCAAGATTACACTCTTCTGACAACACCTAGGGAATGATATATTTAGGGGTGGCTAATGAACAAAACATAACCAATTTTTTTATTCAAACAAATGTTTCCTCATAAGAAATGCATCTTCTTCATCTTATTTATAGGATTCCTCCATCTGATCTAACCAAAGAGGATGTTTCTCATATGTCTTGTTGTAAGGAGCGAGATTAGGGGAAGTATCTTTTTCTATGTTAGAAGGCAAATAACCCATGGGTGGTTCGTATAATTACCACTATCATGGTCTATGTCCTGGTTGAGAAAGGATATCACTTGTCACCAACAAGGCATCAAGAATAACTGGCCTCATATTCTCAAGTGCCTCGTGATATGGGGGATTTCTCATAGTTGATTCATCAAGGGTAGGACCTTCTTATCGAAGTAAAATATCACTGTAGGGAGGATATTTGTAGTGAATTCCATCATGGGGATTAACTCTAGAGTTTCTAGTAGAAAAATTTCAAGGAGAACCTTCACAACCACAACTTATACTTTCATTATGTGGTTATGGATCAGAAGAATCCTATGACACCATTGATAGATATTTAATGGACTCAAAACACTATCCTTGTGTAGTGGAGGATTGTTGGCCTAACCTTGTATTTATGATCACCATTGGTGGGAATTATTTTTATATGTTTTTTATTGGGTTATTAGAGTTTCATGGTATAGATAGAGACATTCATGTATGGGATCTTTCTATAGGGACTGTTGTGTTGCTACTGGAATATGCTGATAGGCTTATGGGTATTTGGAAGGGATATATTTCCACCATAGAGTGGCCATTGAAGTGGACCAAAAATCTCCAATTGGAATGGGTGTGAATTCCTTATCCTGTTGTCCATTTATCATGATATTCTATTAACGATCCTCCTATATGGTATCTAGAATATGTGTCTTATCTTGAGTGACTATCATATCATGTTGATGGGTCACTTTAAATATGGAGGTGGTGTTGCGTTCCAGACTCTATGTTACTGCTAATTCAATCATTATATCCTAAAATAATTGTATAATATGAATAAGAATAGATATATTCTATCATTTTTAGGATGTAAGGGGTAACTTCTATAGCTAGAATGGGGATAAATTCCCATCACATGCTAGGAGAAAGGATTTATTCCTTATCCTTTCCACCATTTCATACCAAGATATATCAATAATCATCCTATGTGGGGGGATAAATATGGTTTTGTCCCCTATTTTTTTCATCATGTGATGGTAGGTTTCTCAAGTTGCTTCTGAACTATGTTGGTATGTTTGATGTACATGTGTAGGTATGTGGTCCTTATTATGGGATTTTTTTCATGTTTTGTTGGTGGGATTATCTGGCCAGAACAAGGATGCGAGCCTATTCCTGATTGATTTATTTCCACCCTTGGTGGGCTGTCATGGGTGCCCAGGTTTGGGTGACCTGAGCTGAAGTACTTAGGGATACATCCTCATCATGACAAGGACTGTATGTTAGATTCAGTTTGTGGTGGTGGTTTCTAGTAGGATCCCCTCATGGTGACTCCTATGGTTTCAAGATGGGCCCCCAGAAACCTTTTGATCCTCCTCGCTAAGGTAATGGAAGAATTTGTTGTTGTGTTATGGGGAAACACTCCCAAAATAGTTTGAGGCGGCGATGGGTTTCATCTATTTCTTTGACACTAGTCATTATTGGATGGATAGTTATCAAGGATTAACATATTATAGGGCTTCTCATGTGGTCTCTTAGTTAGGTAAGGTGTCATTGAGGTGGTACTCTTGAACTAGTGCATTTGATACCCAAAATTGGAGATGTTGGGCTAGTGACTAAATACATCATTTAGATGAGGATATGACTTTAGAAGCAGCCAAATAATATGATTTTTTTTGGTAGAATAACATTTGGATTTAATAAATTTTTGTTGAAAGTGCCTACATATATATATGTGTGTGTGTGTGTGTACCAAAAAAAAACAGGGAAACCTATCAATGCATAATCATAATAAATGAGCACATGCACAATTAATTGTCTCAAAGGATTCATTTTTTGACACTTTAATTTTATGAGAGTAAAAAGGTCCTAACATATTTGAGATATAGTTATTTTGGTTAAAAGGATATTTTATGTCAAGTTCACCATTTTTGTTTCATGAACATTTTTTGTGGGTCGATTTCTAATGGGGTTTATTCATGGTACTCGAAACACCTAATGGATCTCATATCCATGATAGCTCATGTTACAGATTTATAAGGGAAGGCAGCCATTTGGGGCTTAACGAACAAATATTAATAACTTAAATTGGTTGATATGATAGGAGATTGAGATCATCAAACCCATTTGGGGGGAATTATCACCTACCCTAAGACTATCTTATAGGTTTAAGACATATTTATGAATCCCTTTTAAATTCCAAATATGGAACTGATCACCCCTATGTATTAACAATCTATTATAAAAATGAGTTGATGGGAAACCATATGTATGTATCTAAGGTTCTCCATTAATGAAACTATATGTAGGTGTTAGAGTTTCTCTATCTTGGCTACATTTTTTGGTTTGTGATGCTGGTATTCCATCTCATTTTGTTGTTTACTTGGTAATGCTTTATTTAAAGGATCATGATTCAAAACCCCATGATTGGGTGGTTTATAATTCATTACATTCTTGGGAGGTAGTTATAGTTTTGATGTTGGGGTTGGGACCATTATAGGGTAATCCTACATATCCACATGAGAGGACTTATAACTCACATAGTTTGGTACCACTTAACGGGACACACCATACCATTTAGGGTTATGTGACAAGAACTAGACCAAATTATTTAACTTTATACAATAAGTAAATCTAAGAAAAAGGTTCCTAGTTAAGGCTAGTGTGGTACCTATGTCGAAATAGACCTTTTTTTATCTGGAAGGGAATATGGATATGTGATTAGATGACCATCACTGAGAATTTGGTCCAATGAGGATGAGATAAAAATGAATTGTAAGAGATATAGCCTCATAGGTGGCAGAGTGATCTTACTAGAAATATGGCCTAATGATAATAGTGATGGAGGGACCTAAAAGTAACATTTACCTTTGAGGGATATGAAACTACTAAGAATATTTCCTAGAGAATATTAGTGTGAGTCTGAGGATCTAGGTTTAAACCACTGGGAGGAATCCTACGTATCACATTTGGATGGGAATCAAAGCCCATGTAGTTAAAAATGCTTGGGGCTTACACCTATAGAGGAGGTCCATTTTAGTTAATTTATCATGATGGTGATATGATCACCACTATTATCTAATCTCATGTGATTCATTATTAGTGTGAGAAACAATAGGAAATGAAAGATCTATCACCTAATATGATCTTCTTTTTCCACTAGTGGATTAAGGAGAGGGTATAGAAGTGCAGGAGATGTATAGAAAGAAAGTATAGAGGATAAATATAGGATGGACTCCCAAATTATTTCCCTTTCAATGGGTTAAATTGGGGATGTGGGAGAGGTGACAAAAAATAAGAGGGGATTATTGTGCGATTTGATTTTCATTTCAAGTAACAGACATCATCGCCCGACCTGAGATGTCTTCTGCCAAAATCCCTAATGATGGGATCCTCATTTCAACAAGAATTCATTATTTTGAAGAAATTTATGATCCAACCTACTCAAGAGGATAAGTGTGGGAATTAACTTACCATAAGAATGTAAGACTGGTTGGGGGACACATTGGTGTGTCATGTCTTTAGGATGAATGAATCTGGAAGTCGTGGTGGAGGTCTAAATGAACGAATTCCCAAGTTCTGGTTTGTGAGATGTGAAGAAATTTGGGTAGATCATGAAAGGGTTAATATGGGGTTGAATTCTACACATATTATGTTCAATATGGTCAGGAGGAAAAAATATCCGAAAGATACACCATTCTGTATACAGTCCTTTACTATATGGGGTGGGGGATCAGAAAGGGTATTCTTTCGTGAAGATGACACCTTCATAATGTAATTCCATTACGGTCATAAGGGAACACTTTTTAGGTGTCTAGGTAGGTCCTCTCATAAAGTATCTCCTTTGTAGATCTCCCTTATGATATGTGATAGGTGAATTACCTATAAATTTCTTTTGTAGTCTTATCTAATGTTTGTAAGTATGTATTTTCTATCATTTTTTCTATGTTTAGAAATAAATTATTTATAGGAACAGTAAATAACTATCTTCCCAAAATGGCCAGTTAGCCAGATAGTATACCTAACACTATGTTGTCATGTATTAAAAACCATCACCTAGAAATTATTTTAGTTTGTAGGTAAGTATGTCGGCCACCTCACACAGAAAGTGAAGAAGTTATTTTCGGGGGTTGTGAAAAGAACATCTCACACCGAAAATGATTTTTTTTGTGTGGGGGCATCGAATTACAGCCTCTACCTGATAAAGCACCATGCAGAGAGGAGATCCCAGATAGCATGTACACTATATAGAATGGATGGGATTCTTTACAGTCATATGTTCTTTAATGATTTTAATTCCACGGGATAGTTTTATGACTTGATTTTGGCTTTCCAAAATTCATTATAGCTTCTTGAAAACTTTTCTTGGCCCAACATACTTATACATAATGAATGCATTTTTGTATAGAACATAAAAAAACGTAATATTTATGTAATTAATTCAATTTTTAAAATTATTTTTAGAAATATATTTATTTATAGAATATATTTAATATAAATTTTATTTCTAATATGTAAATTTCATTCATTATATATATTTTTATTCAATATATACTATTTATTACTTTATAATATTTTTTTCAAATTAATTTATTTTGAATATTATTTATTCATTAAATATCTTATTTTTTTAATATTTTTGTAATTTATTCAATTTTAATTTTTCATTGATTAATATTTTTTTTTAATTTTATCCATTTTTTAATATTTATATATACTTTTTGTTCATTAAAATCTAATTTCTTTAATATGGTTGTAATTTTTATAATTAATATGTATTCATTTTCATTTTAACATATATTCATTATTGTGTTTTTTAATAATCTATCTAATTAATAACACTTGTTCATTTTTTAATATTTTTGTGGTCTCCTTATTTTTTTAATTATTAAATTTCAATATTTTTAACATTCATTCATTTAATATTATTTAGTATTATTTATGTTAGTTCGGAACAAAAAAGATGAAGACACAGAAGGGGGGATTGCATTCCTTTTAAAACATGATAGAAACTAAACTTCCCTATTGAGATTAAAGTGATTCATTCCTTATATCTTAAAGAAGAGTAAACACTGAAAATAAATAAAGAAAAGAACATAGAAATGTATAGTAGTTCTGGGAACAATGATCCCTTAGTCAAATCCACCAATGATATCCCCACAAGATTAATGAATTTCACTAGGAGATACTTTTTCTTGGAACCTCTAAAACTAAGTTCATACAGTTCACACATTACAATCAAGACTTTTATAGGTAATTCTAGTTATTTTATAGGGAACTTAGATATCCAAAAATTAGTAACAGAATATGACACTCCACCACAACTGAGTATGAGAAACCAATACTCTAAGAGTGATAATGGATTAGGATGTAGATGTTGAAATAGATCCATCACAAAATTTCAACTACAATTGACAGTTGTATAAAGCACAATAGCAACAAAATATTCTTCAATGAAAAGCATATTTTTTACACAGTAGTATAGAAAACATCATGTAGATGATAAAACATGTATGTATCCAAATTGTAGATTTGATAATCACTTTTTCAAACATCAGTAAAATATTAAAAAAGATATACATTTGTAACAACAATAGTCGATCAAACAGAAAAGGATCAAAACATGTATGTCTCCAAAGTGTAGCTTTAAAGGAAAAGACACATTCTTATTTTCTAACAAAAAATTGTGTCTTTAGATGAATGAAATTTATACCTTTAGAAGATTAAGATATTGGTATTTATCATGAAGGTTGAATTCCATCATGTCAAACAGCTCCAACAATATCAACTGAAAAATCCTGAGTATTTGAATCTAAAACGTTCAAAGGAAGTCGTAACTTACCTTATAAATAAGATTTATTTAATCTGTTGATCATGAGATATCGAATAGGTATTTAAAAACCTTTAAATGGATAATTAATTCTATATATACTATAGAAAAAATTTGGAAATAATCTAAAATTAAAAACACTATATTTGACCAAGTCAAATGTAGGGTTTTCTCTGTAGCAATAAACAACTAAAGTATTGGTGAAAACATTCAGTTGATTACAAAATTAAGTATGATGAACCATACGTTTATTCTTAAAACATATAGTTTCTTCCAAATGTAGGGTTTTTGATCCATAATTTTATACCAAACATAGGATACACAAACCATATGTTCTTTTTAAAACTTAGGGAATGAACAATATATGCAAACTACATATAAAAAATTTCCAAAATAATTATTCATTGATAAATAAAATAACCATACCATGGGTTAAAGAATGAATATGCTTCCAAAATAAAAATAATTATTCTAATAATTTTTATCCTAAAATTCACTTAAAGTAACTTCATTCGAATCATAAAATTGAGTGTTTTTAGCATCAAAATCAAAAATAAATTAACGGAATTGCTAAATCAACACATACTCAACAATCGCCCAATTTTTTATGATCACAAAAATCATAAAACAAATGATAATATTAAAAAAAATAAGAAATTAAATTTTAAAAATTTGAGAATAAATAATTTTAAAGAAAATTTCTCCATTATAAAGAAAATATTTTAACAAAGAAATTTCTCCCATATACATTTTACATTTTTTAACATAGTTATTTCCATACATTTCTCATTTTTATTCCTAAAAATTTTCTTTTTATTTTTATCTTTCCCCATAAAATTTTCTGTAAATTTCTACATAAATTTATCAATAAATTTCTCTCCCTTTTGAAATCAGAAAGAAATTAATAAATAGTTTAATAAATATTTGATGTAGAATAAAAAATAATATACAAATGATACATAATTTGAGATAAATAGGAAAAACCTCTAGATTTTACAAAAAAATTGCTTTGAATTCAGAAAATATACTAAGGTGAAAATGAATCATGGTTTTTTAAAGGGTTAAATGGTTCATATATTCTCTAAAAACTTTTAAATATTTTACTCACAGTAGTTAAAAATCATAACAGTTGTTCTATTCTTCTTTGAACATCTATATATCTTTTAACCATCCAATAAGATGATAACTTTTTAAATAAAAACTATTTTAGCTCATAAAGATCTAACTTAGTAGAAGCTTCTCTTCAGATTATCTCCATGTGACTTATCATCTCCATTTTCTAATCATAAAAGTGTACTTTATAAATTTAACTTTATCATAAGTTTTTATACCCCCATTAAAGAGTGTTAATTTTTTTGAGAAAGTAGATTTTCCCGCTCTTTGTATGATTCTCTAGACCATTTTAGATCTTCATGAAACTTCACAACTTCTTCATCCAAAATATTAAACATGTACCGAAAAATACATAGAATAAATTCTATATTTAACTATTTTTGAATATTGAACATCTGGTTATTAAAAACCAAGAATTTATGTATTTATTCTAAAACATTTGTTTAATAAATCCTTAATAAAGGAAATTGATAGATCTCCAACAAATCAGTCATAATATCAGGAGAAGAATTATCTAGATTCATCTGTTGACAATAAATTTTATATGAGCTTGAAGTCCTAACTCTTTTCATGCTTCTCAGACTAGACTCTTCATAAGTCTTTGAGTATTTCATTTCAAAGAAGGAAGACAAAAGGTTTAATAGATTTTGAGAAGAACATTTTAGGCTTCAAAAGAGTAAAAAAGAAATGTTTCATTCTAACAGATTACAGGAAATGTTTCAGATTCTCAAGATGAAATATAGATTAATCATTTCAGATTTTAATTTTTAAAATATAGTTTTACACAAGATTTTTTTTTGTAAATGAATAACATTTCTGATAAAAAAAATTCAACACAAAGTTTTACAAGACGAGAGATTAAATTAATGATATAGTTTTTATTAAACCTATATTTTTCATATGATATAATATAATAAATTACTATGCTCTCACATTGAATTATAAATATCCCAATTTTTTTTAATTGATATATATATATAAAACAAAGTTTAAATATATTTGAATACTTTAACAATTTTCTTACATATCATTATATGTAATTAAATAATATTTTATGGAGTGTATATGATGTAATAAAAATTTTGATAGATTGGTTTATTACATAAAATAATAGAGTGAGAGGATTTTTAACAATTTAAGCATAAATATATTAAAAATTCTATCTCCCCTTGTATGAAATAGTTAATTCATTTAAATAAAGTATTAAGTTGGAAATGAAATATTTCCTAGATAAATATTTCTATATTTATTATTTTTTCATTCAAAATAAATTTCTATAATTTTCAAGAAGATACTAAACGAAATAACAATGATGTCCAGTGTTTCACACCTTCAGTATGTTAAATACAAGTTCTTTTTGGGGCTCATATGCTTTTGGTCTCTATAGTGTTATAAACTAATGTCTTAGGTAACCAAATATTTATATTTTGAGTAGAGACTCTATAATTAGAGTTAGATAAATATTTAGAATAATAAAAATGATTAGAACCATAAAATTTATTTTTTATAAAATATAATTCTTTTACATAATGTCTATTTATTCCATAGTGAAAAAATTTAATAGTAGATATGCTCTTTCTCTTTGAACTAAAAAAAATAATTTATATATAATTTGGGTTATTCTCCATTACTACCAATCCCAATTTTTTATTTTTTTTATTAGATTTATTTTAAACATTAATTTGTTTTAAAAAGTTTTCTCCTTTAATAATCATGATATAGGATTGTTTTAAACTATTATCTTCTTCTAATAGTTCCTTAATTTTATTTTTATAAAAAATAAAATAACATTTATTTCTTAAATATAAAATCTATTCTGTTAAAAAAATTATTAGTAGAAATAGTACCATAATATTTTATAAGTTTTCTATGATTCTTTTTTAAAGATTCGCATTTTCTTAAAGCATGAAAATATATTTATTAAGTTCATCATTGGAAATTTTTTCTAAATTAGAATTTTGAGAGTTAGAAGTGTGTACCTATTCAGCATGTTCCATAAGACATAGATTTACCATTTTATTTTCATGATTAGATTCAATGTTTATAGTAGATTTATTACTTGAATCAGAAGTATAACTCTAGTCAGTCTTCATGACTTTTTTAACATTTATTTTATAATTAAATTTCATTTGAGATTTAATCATAGCAAAGATAGAATTTATGTGTCCTTTCTCCTTCCATTCATAGAATCTATAATCTTTATTACATTCCTTGTTATTATTTTATAATTTTCAAAGTATTTTAGAAAGATTTGATAATTATTTTCTTAAATCTAGATAACTTGAATCAGATGATTCATCCCTAGTATTTTTAAGTACAATAATATCCTTTTTGATAGAGATATGAGTTTTAGCTTCAGCTTGAATCTTAACTTCATACATCATAAAGGTTCCAATAATTTATTTCATTTTCAATTAGTTAATAGGTGTGGATTGAAAAATAGAATCATATATTCTATTCCACTTTGAGGGTAAGACTATGAGAACTTTTAAATCTTGGCCTGATTGTTTAATTGATTCTCCCAAGGGAGTAATATCATGGATAACATATTTTAATCATCCATTCATCTGAGTGATCCTCTCATATTCATGCATCCTAAATATATCAAATTTCAATTTTTAAGTTTTTTACCTTGGTTATATAAAATTATCAGTTCCTTCATAAGAAATAGAAATAACCACATCTCATATGCAGTAGCACACTGAGTGAATTAATTAAATTCATCAGTTTATAATTGAAAGACAATAGCACTCATTGGTCTCGGATTAATATCATATTCTTCTCTTGGTCTTCATCAAAGTTTTCCATATCATCCTCAATAATTTTATATAGCTTCACTACCTACAAATAAATTCTTATTCCAAGATTTTTTAATTAAATAATCACACATGATTTCCAAAATCCATAATTATCACCATTAAAAAAGGTACACAAATCATTTGCATACTTTCTCTTAAATATTACATTGAGAAATATATTCATCTAGATCTTCAACTCAAAATCTTTGTAGTAAAAATAAATATAACTACTTGAGTCAATACTTGAATCAACACATGCTCAAAAATTTATTTACTAATAAAACTACATAATTTTTTTATTTGATTTATAATTTATTCATTTTTAATATATATTATTTTAATATTATTTTAATTTATTAATTATAATATTTATTTCTATAAATTAATTCATTAACATTTAAGGTTTTAATATTTTTGAAATGTATATATTTAATATTTATTAATTTCATTTTAATATATATTTATTTTAAAAAAATAATTATTTATATAAATAATGAAACTCATTCATTTTTAAAAAAAATCAGAAGTCTACTGATTATTAGTTTTTAAATTTTAATCATTTATATGATTCATATATTTATGATTATCTATTCATTAATAATATAAATTAAATTTTACCTTTTTATTATTTATTCATTTTTAATATATATTCATTTAATATTGTTTAATTTACTTCATATGGTTTTGGATTTCATAGCACTAAAATGAAAGTGCTGATAAAGACTAATAATTATCAGTGTTAAGATTTTGCTTCAATAAAGTGTGACCATTATTAGTGATTTATATTTTAGCATTGATAAATATGTTTCTTTATAAAACCTTTTTAAAAACCACTAATATAACCATTATGGTATTTTAAAATGGAACCCTAATAAGGACCTAATCACTAACACTGTTCAAGACCTCATGGAACTAAAACTTTGCTAATTATATCCCTCAAACTCCTTGGATTTTCAACACTTTCAAAAATTATGATACGAGACTTTTGATATACCGTTCAAGATCCTTCATTTTATATCATTTTTTTTCTTCTTTGGGTGTTTTTAATTTTCCCAAAGGATTTAAATGGTGCGTGCGAGAAATTTTACCTTAATCCACCTCTATGATTCTCCACCCAATCTCCCTCACCTTCAGCCATGATTGATTCACCCTATCCCTGAATCTTTATTTGTTCTTAATTTTTGAAAAAGGATTTGAACAATGTGCATGAGAGATTTTAACTCAATCCACCTCCCAGATTCTCCACCCAATCTTCCTCACCTCGATCCACTGTTGTTTCACCATGTCCATTGCCCAAAAATTTATTAAGTATAATTTTGAAATGTGGATAAGTTGTGTTTAAATCCATTTTTTATATTGTTAATCTATTTTATTATGATGTGTGTAAACCTGTCATTATTTTATTTTTCTATCAAATTTTCTAAGTGTAAATACATTAAAGATTTAGAATTTTTTGTGTTATTATCAGTTAAATTTATTTATTTTAATAATTTTAATTGATCTATTGAAGTTTCATGAGAAGTACATGTGAATTTTTTAAATATTCTTGTATATAATTTAAAATGAAATCCAATAATAAATAGTTTTTTTGAGATTTTTATGTGTGGAAATTTTTCAGGGAATGTATCCTTTAAAGTTAAATTGAACTGTGTTTCATGTAAACTAGTTTTTTTATTTTTTTTATTGAAAAAATTAGTGGGTTTCTTAAATATATCTTATAAAAAATATTTTTAAATTTTAATTGTTCAAATTTATATATAGTGAACCACTAAATAGAATGAATATTATTTTTTAAAATCATGTTGATTTATTTCATAAGAAGTGTATATAGTATTTTTTTCCAATTTAAATCATTTTTTTAAATACCACATTCCTAAAAAATATTTGTAGATCTTATTTTTTACTAATTTATGGTAATTCCGTTAGTGAATATTTTATTATTATTTTTTATAACTTCATGTAAATTAATTTATATTGATGTATATACTTTATTTAAAGATGTATATATTTATATGACATCACATGTACTCCTTTATAAGTGACTTCATCATTGTGATATTGTCCTCAATGAGCATCACCTACCTCATGCATACTTGATATGTCACCACCATTAAAAATTACTTGTCTATTTCATGGTTCACCATAGGATGTCGAAGGTGTATGAAATTTCAGGTGAATAATACTTTTCAAAGGTGAAATTTGGCTATAGAAAAGTGTTAGTGGTGTCATTCCAGCCAAAGTGTTATGTTTGACACCCCAAATTGATATTCCCTTTCTTACTATTAATATAGTGTAAGTATGGGGTCGATCTACAGGGATAATTAAGGTGTCATGCTTATTTTAATTGCTATTAATTAAGTGAGGATACCGAATTTTAAAAATGATTGTTTGTTGATTGTGGTGATTAGCTTCCAAAATAACAAATGCTATGGTTCTTTCAATTCTAAAATAATTAAACTCAAGATTAAAGGAAAACTCAAACTAATTTTTTATGTTTTATGATAAAAATGTGTCGAGGCTGTGAATGCTTGTGTAGGTCTTCAAAAATATATTTTCCTATTATGTTGTGTTGTTCATAATAAACCACATTTCTGGGTTTCGAATGTTTCGAAACTCCCTTGGTCTGATGACTTCAGATTAAGTTGATAGAAATCAATTCCTTGGTCTGAATTTGATTTTTAATAACGTTTCTTTAAGGACAGCCCTTTCGAAATGGCAAGTGCACCCAATGATCATGATTGGACTTGTCATAATTCCCCTGAGGATCCCTGGAAACTCCGTTCTTGGTCTGATGTGGGGTTTCTAGTGAAGTTAAGAAATAAATGGTGGGAGAATTATGTAAGGAAAATAAACAACACAATCATAGGAAAATTAATCGTTTAGAAAACCCACATTTACCCACAGCATCAACATAATGGGAATTTAGCTTCTCATGGAAAAAATGATGAAATCATACTGATAATATCTGAAGAATCCATTACATCAGATGTAGAAAATATAAAATCAACAATTACCAAGGAAAAATTACAAAGCTTTCTTAGAATGAGTTCCAAGCACTTCCTCCACCAAGAACTGTATTCTCTGGATCATCCACTATATTCTAAGTGTCTCCCCCTCATAATTGGTTATCTCCCACTTGTCCTAGAGTTTTTAAGGGTCTAATCCTCAGGTTAGAGGTTGGGTAGGAGGGTAGATAGGGGTAGGTATGGAGCTATGGTCAACCACATGGTTACAGAGCACAGTTTGTTAAACTATGCACCAACAGTGTGCACGACTCTGTCTATCAAAGAAATAGTGTTCCGTTTGGTTAGCTGGGACACATGGTTTGGAAACCATGTGAAGACCGTGCATGTGGGATATATCCCAAAATATCCAAAATCCACATGGTTTGAGAGTCATCCCACATGGTTTAGAAACCGTGCAGAGACCGTGTGGGGCCTTCTATCTCAAATATGAACACCCCCGCATGGTGTGCTGGGAATCCACACAGTTTGGTTAACCATGCGAAGACCATGCAGGGTGTCTCTACCTCCAAAAATTAGCATTTGTATTTCCTTCAGGTTGGGGTGCTCAGCCCGGGAAACTCTGTTGTGGCATAGTCAACAGAAAAGAGTCCAAAAGCCTTTGATTCCCTTTTGAATCACCCAAAAATGTAATGTCTTAATTTTTTCTTCTCTTTGTGACTAAAAAACCTATCAAGGAAAATTTAACTTGTGAAAATCATGAAAATCCATCCACATAAAAAAAATTAAGATAATAAAAATACGTGGAAATTCCCTATGCACAACAGTACATCAAACTCCCCCACACTTGGTTTATTATTTGTCCTCAAATAAATGCTTAGACAATTATTTCAGATGGATTACCAAAGAAACATATAGAAATGTCATAGATTATATCAATCAAATGAATATGTATTTTGGATGAATTATCATTAAAAATTACAACATTCATACTTCATGGCTCCCAAAATTTGTGAAGTTAGCTAATAAGGTAGACTTAATCTAAAACATCTAACCATTAATTCATAAATCAATATTACTTAAAACTGAATTTTCCATTATTAATTCAAAGAAATTCCCAACCTCCATTTCCATTTCATAATATAATTAGATTGGTTAATCTTAGTTTTCTTTGTCTCCAATTATAGGGCTACCACTTTTATAGGTCACACACCCTCATTGTCTTGTATCTTTTGGAACATGATGAAAGGTCATCAAAAATATTGGGCATTCCTTTGTATATTTAGAAAAAAAATCAGTTGAACGAGATAATAGCATTCAATTGGGCCCAATTTCTCATGTCAACACATGATAATAATTTGGAGCAAGTCAAGATTTTATGAAATTAAGACCACGTGATAACCACTCATGCGGAAACAACAATTCCCAAGCCTCACCTCTATTTATGCACAAATCTACTTCCACTTTAAGGGGTTCCTTGATTTAAATTACTCCAAACAAAATCATTTTTAAACAAAATGATTTCTAAATGAATAACTAAAGGTTCATTTTCAATCATTTAAATGTTTATTCATATCACAAATATGGTTTTTCAATCTAGAAATATGAGTAATTTTAGTAAATAATTCCCCAAAATTCATTTTTATCCAATTGATATATGCTTATGGAACCTATAACAACCTTTTAGAAAACTCCTAAGAAAACATGTCATCCTAGGAATTTGTTCAAGCCTTTAACCAAATGGGGTACCATAAGTGGGAA
This sequence comes from Viscum album, assembly GCA_963277665.1. Classification (NCBI taxonomy): domain Eukaryota; kingdom Viridiplantae; phylum Streptophyta; class Magnoliopsida; order Santalales; family Viscaceae; genus Viscum; species Viscum album. Next base: position 221,045,485 of record OY728119.1, read on the forward strand.
CCCTCCCCCACACATAAAACCAATCATGGTCCCCCGTGAAGGTAGGAATGTGGAGAAGGGTGGGAAAGGTACGTAGACCAGGGGAGGGAGAAAAACAAATGAGAGAAGAATTGTAGAACTAAAAAACTATCTTGGAAAGTTAATAAGTAGTGGAAATACATTGGTGTGCAATAGCCCACCAAGTGGAAGAGTGGATTTATGCTGAAAAGTGATTCACCTGCTGACTAAACAAGAAAACCCTAAGAGTGAAACAAGAAAAACAAAAGCACGTCGTAAGGAAACAAAAAGGGAGTACACAATCACACCATGAAAATTAAGCACAACATTTGAAAATAGAGTATAAAAAAGTCACACAAGAGAAATGGGGAAAAATAATAACAATATAACATCATCAATTCCATCCCGAAGAGGGATCATAGGTATCTAAAAACATTTCACAAGCCGCTTCATCCCAGGTTGGATCGGTAGTAGGCGAAGTTGTGGCCATTGGTTCGGAAGGAGCATAGGTGGTGGTGGGATCTTCTATTTATGCAGAGCCCCAAGTAGGATAAGTCTAGAACGGGGAAGATCAGGACATGTAATATGAGGGAGGATGGTTGGGAATAGCCACATAGATAGTGGGAGGTTGAAGACTGGTCGGGCTGAGCCCTTCCACCTCCAGCCTAGTTTTCTCTAGCAGCCAGTGGAACATCTAGTATTGATCCTGCTTCCATTTCCAAAATAGGTCTAAGTCGACATAGGGGGTTCCCTCTAGATTGGGGTAGGAAGGATAAGGAGGGTAATGTAGTGGACCCATATAATCAGATGAGGTTGCGGGGAAAACAGTTCATCTTGGGGAGAGGAGTGGTGGGAGGTAGTAGGTGCCACTGGAGGTTACTCTTCCATAGTGGCCACATATTGGGGTTTAGCTGGGGCGGATCTGGGATGACCACGAAATAAAAATCAATTTCTATCAACATCAAGCATCCTCATACACCAGAGAAGGTTGATTTCAATGAAAGGGATTGGTGGAACTCAATAAATTTTGTATCATCAAATCTGATGTCCAATCGATCCATCAGAAGAGTGATAAATAGATCAGAAAAAATATCCCCCTTCAGCTTGAAAAAACGGTCTTTATGTATTGGGAGAAGAGTAAGGAAAGGTTTAATTCGGTACCTGTGATCATGGAGTACAGGATGAATAAATCCTGATTACTCACATTTCCTTCACTATCAGATTGAGCTGTGAAATAGGTTGTAACAATTCGATGAAATACTCGATGGATGGGATTGAGAAATTGGGATGCCTTGGATATTTGAGGCACATAAGAGTCCCCGGGTTGGGCTATGGTGTCCTAGAAGTGTCATTCTACTATGGGATCCCACTCAAGAGGCACCTCGGAATAGGTGACAGATTGCACATATGCGCTATCATAAATCCCAACGAACGTTGCAAACTCGATGAGCCGTAAATTTTATCTTTTGTTCATGAGGTGGAATGTGACATTACCTTCAGCCTCACACATAAATACTTTCTAATCCTCACTGTACCGATCATGGAACTTGAAGGTTGTTGTGAATTCCAATACCAGTTCCTTGAACGTGGGTTAGTGAACGGCTAGGGCTCAGGTAAGGTTACCTCGGGCGATGAACATTTACAATTCTTCAAAAATCCCCAAAGGCTCAAGGTTTTCCAGGGAAAATTGGTGATGGGTATTTACTTACCAGGTTATCAATGTCCTATAACTAAAACTCTCCACCATTTTACTAAATTTTAAATGGGGTCCCAGGGTGGATGCGAAACTAGAACCACATGCATGCTTGGAGGATGACATTTTAGGGTGGGATTTTGTAACCAGCATGTAGTGAAGAACACACAACAACATCACATGAATTTACAGCAAGAAGAGAAAGAAAATTGAATTAATAAAATTAAAAAACTTAAATAACCTAATTCAAATCTCAAATATGGAAAATGACATTCCGAAATTAGGGTTTTGGTGAGAAAATATTTGGTACGCAAGTGGGTGGTAATGAATCAGTGAAAAACAAAGAGAAGAAATGGGGGCCAAAAATAAGGAGGAAAGAAGAAAAAAAGGGGGAAAGGGGGTGGTTGAACCCTAGGAAGAAAAGATAGAAAAGAAAATAAGAGTAGGGAAAGAAGAGGTAGAAAGAAAGAAAGAAAGAAAGAAAGAAAAAGAAGTGCCTTAATGGAAGACCCTGGTGGAAGGGGGAGGAAAGCTTGAAGGAGAAGAGGAGAGGGTCTTATGAAGACTTGGAGGAGAAGAACCGCATGATTTGGGAGAAGAATAGGGGGATGATCTTATAAGAAATCTTTGGTTTAAGTGGACTCATGGTTTGAGAACATGTTTTGGAAAACCATGCGCCAACCGGGCGGTTTTCCACTAAAAGAGAATTCCAAGGTGCACAGTTCGCGCACAGTTTGGTCAAACCATGCACCAGCTGTGCGGTTGGTTATGTTTGAAAATATTTTGAAAATATCCCTATTTTGAACTCAAAACACCCCTTTAAAATTGAAATCCTTGGTCCCCCCTAGAGTATAAAATATAATTTGTGATTTTCTTTAAGATATGTTAGCTATGAATTATAAAAATTCAATAATATATCACTCTTGTTGTAATGATTCTAAACTAAAACATAAAATCAATTGAAAACACACTATCATGCATCCCTAAGCACTCTAAAACAAACAATTATGTTTAACAAAAGTTTTTCAGAATGTCGGGTTACCTCCCGGTCAGTGCTGCATTTATAGTCTCGAGCTCGACTTACCTGGGCCTTGAGATACTTGAAATGCATGGTGGAGACCATAACCATCATGTACTCCATATTAAGATAGGGTTTGAGGAACTTCCCATTCAACTTGAAATTATGACCATCAGTACCAAAAACTTCCACCACACCATAGTGGAAAACCTTGATCACTTGGTAAGTTCCCAACCAATGGGACTTCAATTTTCTTAGAAATAGTCTCAAATGGGAGTTAAAAATTAATACCTCATTGTTGGGATGGAAGGTCCTTCAGGATATCATGTAGTCATGAACCACCTTTATATTCTCTTTATATAATTTGGCATTCTCATATGCCTCCCTCTGAATCTCATCAATCTCGATCAGTTGAAATTTCCACTTTTCTTCCGCAGCCTTCAGATCATAGTTTAAGGATTCCACGACCTAATAGGCTTTGTTCTCTAGTTCCACCAGCAAGTGCATGGTTCCCCATAGATTAAATGGAAGGAATAAATACCCAATAGTGTCTTGAAGGTGGTCCAGTATGCCCACAAGGAATCATCAATATTTTTGGACCAGTCCTTCCTTGAAGCTCTCACCGTCTTCTCCAAAATTTGCTTCAATTCACAGTTTGAAACCTCCACTTGACCTCTTGATTGGGGATGATAAGGTGTCATCTAGTTATACTTTACTCCATACTTCAAAAGCATATTCTTCATCAATAAGTTATTAAAATGTGTTCCTCTATCTCTTATCAAAACTCACGGAACTCCAAACCTATTGAAAATGTTTTTCTTTAAGAAGGCGACAACAACCTTCGTCGTGTTGCGTGTTGTGGATGCAACTTACACCCATTTGGAAACACAATCAACACAGACCAGAATATATAAATTCCCAAATGATGGGGGAAAGGGTCCCATGAAATCAATTTCCCACACATTTAAGACCTCCTCTTTAAGGATGGGGTGTTGTGGCATTTCATCTCGGCGGCCCATGTTACCAGTTCGTTGGCACCTGTCATAGAGAGAAACAAAATAATGAGCATCCTTATGCATTTAAGGATAAAAAAATCTAGATTTCAAAATATTTTCTATAGTTCAATATTTCCTGTGATTCCCTCTAGCTGGAGAAGAATGAAAAAAATCCAGAATTCTTTGAATTTTCTCATATGAGACACATCAGTGGATCACCCCATCGCCACATGAGCGGAAAAGCAGTGGTTCTTCCAAAAAATATTTTTTCACCTCAGATAGAAATCATTTATTTTGTTGAAATGTAAAATTTGGATGAATGACTCCTCTGGCCAAGTAATTTTAAATATCGGCATACCATGGATGAGGTTTTAGTTCAACTGAGAATAGTTTCTCATTTGGGAAATCCTCCTTAATTTCTTGGTCATCTTCTCTTTCTAAATGGGGAAATTTTAGCTGGGAGAGATGATTGGAAACAAAATTTTTGCTTCCCTTCTTATCCTGGATCTCCAAATTGAACTATTATAGGAGGATCACTCAATGGGTGATTCGTGGTTTGGCGTCCTTCTTATTCATAAAATACTTGAGTGTGGCATGATCAGTGTAGAAAATGACTTTATATATCACTAAGTAATAGTCAAACCTGTCAAACATGAAAACCACTGCTAACATTTTTTTTTTCTGTGGTAGTGTAATTTATTTTTTCTTCATTTAATACTTAGATTGTATAATAAATTGGTCTGAAGATTCAATTCATTTGTTGTCTGATCACTGCCCCCACCACATAATCACTTGCATCACACATAATCTCAAATTTCTCATCCCAATTCTAGGAAATCATAATGGTAGCCTCAACCAATATTTGTTTCAGAATTCGGAAGGTTGTAATTAATTTTTCATTAAATTTGAAGATTTTATCCTTTGAAAGGAGATTAATGAATGGGTGAGCTATTTTGGAAAAGTCACAAACGAACCGTCTATAAAAACCTGCATACCCCAGAAAATTCTGAATGGATCAAACAGAAGTTGGAATAGGTAGCTGTGAGATTACCTAAATCTTGGCCGGATCAACCTCAATCCCTTTCATGGAAATATGATGGCCTAAGATGATTCCATTTTGTACCATAAAATGGCATTTCTCCCAGATTAGAACCATATTAGTGTGCTCGCAGTGTTCAAGAACCAATTCTAAATTTCTCAAGTAGGTATTGAATGAATTTATATATACTGAGAAATCATCCATGAAAACTTCTAAAATATGCTCTAAAATATCATGAAATATTTCCAACATACACCATTGAAATGTGGCTGGAGCATTGCACATGCCGAAAGACATCTGTCGATATGAAAAGGTTCCATACAGGCATGTGAAGGTGCTATTTTCTTGGTCTTTAGGGGCAATAGAGATTTGGTTATATCTATAATAACCAGTTAAGAAGCAGTAGAACTCATGCCCCACCAATCTCTCCAACATATGATCCATAAAGGGAAGTGGGAAGTGGGAAGTGATCCTTTCTCGTGGCATTATTGAGATTCTGGTAGTCTACACAAACCCTCCATCCCATAACTATTATTTTTGGGATGAGTTAATTCTTCTCATTGGCAATAACAGTGATACCCCCTTCTTGGGCACCACATGAAAAGGAGTCACCCATGGACTGTCAGAAATTAGATAAATGATTCTGGCATCCAACAGTTTGATCACTTCCTTCTTTACTACCTTCTTCATTAGAGGATTCATCCACCACTGTGGTTTCCGAAAGGTATTTTCTCTTTCCTTGAGCAGCACCTTATGTGTGCAAATAGTGGGACTAATACCCTTAAGATCAGCGACTCTCCAACCAATGGAATTTTTTCTCCTCCTTAGAACTTGTAAGAGTGCCTCCTATTGATCTTTTGTGAGTGATGCATCAAGGATTACTGGTAGATTATTCTAATCCCCCAAGTACCCATATTTTAAGGAATATGAGATAGGTTTTAACTCAAGTTGTGGGGCTTTGAGAACTGAAGGCACAATTGGATTGACCTCGGCCTGCTCTAGAATATCTAGAACCACTGCTCACTGCCAATAATGACCTCCTTGGCCCATGATAATTTGCATCTCCTCTGGTTCTTCTTCAGGATGGGTGTCCTAAATGACAGGTTTATTGGTGAGTGAGCAACATCCCATGTCATCTCCCATGTGGCCAAAGTGATCATCCACTATAGTCAATGTATAACAATCCTACTTTTCCTTAAGTGAGACTTGTTTAACAGCCTTGAGGACGTTGTAAGAGGATTTTTCATCCCCCACTAAAAAGATCAACTCTCTTTGATGAACATCGATTAAAACTCTCCCAATAGCCAAGAAGGTTCATCCTAGAATCAGAGGTGCCTCTTAGTCTTCATCCATGTTGAGTATGATAAAATCTGCAAGTAGAATCAATCTTCCCACTTTTACTAGCACATCTTCTAGTAGACCTTAAGGATATTTAATTGAGTGATCATCCAGCTGTAATTACACTCGAGTTGGATTGAGATCATTTAGCCGCAATTTCTTGAAGACTCCAAATGGAATGAGATTGACACTAGCCCACATATCATCAAGGACCTTCCCAAACTCACAAGATCTAATTGTGCAAGGGATTTTGAAACTTACTAGATCTTAGAACTTAGGAGAAAGAGAGTGTTGCACCACTAATGATCATTCCTTGGTGAGGGGAATGGTTCTCAAGTCCTTAATTTTCCTCTTATTTGAGAGGATTATTTTCATAAACATTGTGTATGTGGGAATTAGAGTTAATGTCTCTACAAATGGAATGTTGATATGAAATTTCTAGAAGACTTATATAAACTTTTCAAATTGTTGATCCAGATTCCTTTGCTTCATTCTTGTGGGAAATGGTATGGTGGGTTCATAAGGCTTAACTACCTCTTTTCACTTTCCCCATGTGGCTTCTAGTTCCTTGAATAGTTCATGTTCATAGGGGGACTCCTTATCTTCAAATTCTCTTCCTAAGAGAGTACGGATTGATTTGGATTTGTAGCCTCACCGTGACTTATAGTTACTTTCTGGGGAAGCTCCTTCCCACTTCATAAAATTATATCATTGGCCTATTCCCTTGGATTCTTTTTAGTATTACTTGGTAGTGTACCAGGTTTCTTGGAAGAAAGTTGATTTGGAAAGCTACGTAATCTGATTTTCAAGGATTCTAATGGATGCCTCCTGATTCTAGAACCTTGTATTAGTAGTTGTGATGGATTTTGACATCACTTATTCCATCCTAGATGGGAGTTCCTACTGAGTTGGTTGTACTAATTTTTGAGGTGGTGGTTGCCTTGGCGATTGTTTCAGGCGAGTGTTTTGATACCCTTGTTGTTGGTAGGATCCTTGTTGAATTTGATTTCTTTACTTATTCCTAGGATAAAAATTCTGAAATTGCTGCTGACAATAACCTGGTGGTCTCTGTGGTCGGGGCTGAGGATTTTGCAGTTGCTACCCCCAGCCCATATTTTGATTATCTTTCCATTCTGGGTTATGTTATTTAGGGTAGTTATTTTTCCCTCGATTCTGAGAAATGTAGTTCACCTCACTTGTTGAAGTTTCAACACTTTCCTCCGAGCACTCACCCATGGCGTGGTTTTCTCCACATTCACTACATGTTGGGTGATTGACTACTTGAACTTGATACGTATGCTTTAGATTCAATGCATCTATATTCTTGGATACAACATCAAGTTGGGATATAAGCATTGTAGTGGCATCATTGTTATGCATGCCTCTCCTCTAAGTACCTTTCTCGGAATGCCATTGAAATTTGTTCATCGACATGTCTTTCGACAAATCAAAGAGTTCCTCTGGTGATTTCCTCATAAATATACCTCCAGCTACTACATACACCACTAATTTGGTGTTCATAGTGAGACCTCCATAGAAATTCTGGGCTTTCATCCACAACTTAAGGCCATTATGAGGGAATTTTTTCAACATCTCCTTGAAACGCTCCCAATACTCATATAAGGATTCAGAATCGTGTTGCTGAAAATTGTGAATCTCATTCTGAAAAGTGACCATCTTAGAGGGAGGAAAATACTTTGATAGAAATTCTTAGACCAATCCCTCCCAAGTAAGAATGGACCATTGAGGTAGTCCCTTGATCCAATCCTTCTCCTTATCCCTTAATGATAAGGGAAATAACCGAAGACAAATTGCATCCTCGGACACTTTGTGGTAACGGAATGTGTTACAAATTTCTAGAAAATTTGATAGATGGGAATTGGATTCTTCACTTGGTATGCCTCTAAACTAAATTGTGTTTTGAATAAGATACATTATAGCCGTATTGATCTCAATGATTTGGGCTTGCGCTGGTGATCTAACTATTCTGGTATCCTCTCCATGGATGGAAGGCATCCCATACTTAATAAGAGTATAGTGTAGAGGCATTTGTTCTTGATGCATTTGGGGTATATATTTCTGCTTCTCTTGAGGGAAATATCTTGGTTGATTTGAAGGTAAATATGGTTTCGGGTCTTGTGTAAGATATTGTCATTTATGTGGCTATCCAAACCCTAGCATAAACTGAGCTGGCAGTCTTTTTTGGTTCCATGGAATATACTCCATAAAATTCACTAGTGGATTCTAGTTCTGCTCCTCCTCAATAGCCAACTGTGGGTTTCCATAAATTACAGATGGTTTCCCAACTCTTTGGATAGCATATTGTTCTTATTCTTCCACATTTTCTATTAGGGATTTTGGGTTGCGGTCGCCCATAAGTGAACGTCATCGACTGGACAAGATTTTCTCAATTTCTGAATCAATCAGAAGTATTTTTGATGATTTTTCACTCTTGGAATGCGTGACCCGACTACTCATACACCTATGATTTTTCACAATACAAGAAAACACACCAAGTGTAATGGAGGAAGACAAGGGAAAAACATAAATGAGATTAAGAATAGAATTTGTAGAATTTTTAATTTTTGTTTTCACTTAGTTAATACAACTCAATTTATCAAAATATAGTTAATTTATCTCCCCAGCAACGGTGCCATAATTTGGTTTCATTCCATCTGAAGTGTTATGTTCGGAAACCCAAATTGATATTATCTTCCTTACTATTAGTATAGTGTAAGTATGGGGTCAATCCACATGGAGAATTAAGGTGTCATGATTCTTTGAATTACGATTAATTAAGTGAATATGCCAAATTTTAAAAATTATTTTTTATTTATTGTGGTGATTATCTTTCAAAATAATTAATGGTAAGGTTATTTCAATTCTATAATGATTAAACTAAAGATTAAAGGAAAAATCAAACTGATTATTGATGTTTTATGATAAAAACATGTCGGGGCAGTGAATGCTTGTGTAGGACATCAAAAATATCTTTTCCAATTGTGTTGTGTTGTTCATAATAAGCCAAATTTATGGGTTTTGAATGTGTCAAAACCCCCTTGGTCCAGTGAGTTCAGATTAAGTTGATAGAAATCAATTCCTTAGTCTAAAATTTGATTTCTAATATCTTTTCTTTAAGGAAAACCCTTTTGAAATAGAAAATGCACCCAATGATCATGAGTGGACTTGTCATAATTCACTTGATGATCCTAGGAAACTCTATTCTTGGTCTGATATGGGGTTTCTAGTGAAGTTAAGCAAGAAATGGTGGGGGAATTATATGAGGAAAATAAACAACACAATCATAGGAAAATTAATTGTTTAACAAACCCACATTTACCCACATCCCCAACACAAGGGGAATTTAGTTTCTCATGGAAAAAATGATGAAAATCATACTAATAACATATGAATAATCCATTACAATGGAATTAGAAAAGAGAAAATCAACAATTACAAAGGAAAAATTCCAAAACTTGCCTAGAATGAGTTCCAAGCTCTACCTCCACCAAGAACTATGTTCTCTGAATCATCCTTTGGCTCCTAAGTCTCTCCCACCTCATAATTCATCATCCCCCACTTGTACTAGAGTTTTTAGGGGTCTAATCCTCATGTCAGAGGTTGGGTAGGAGGGTAGATAGGGGTAGGTAGGTAGCTATGGTCAATTGCACGGTTACGACGCATGGTTTGTTAAACCGTGTGCACGACTCTGTCCATCAAAGAAATAGCACACAGTCTGGTTGGACGGGCCACACTATTTGGAAACCATTCAGAGACTGTGCGTGTGGGCTCTATCCTAAAATATCCAAAAACTACACGGTTTGAGGGTTGGTCCGCAAGGTTTAGAAACCATGCAGAGACCGTGTGGGGCCTTCTGTCTCAAAGATTCACACCCCTGCACGGTTTGCTGGGAATCTTCCCAATTTGGTTAACCATGCAAAGATCATGAAAGGTGTCTCTGCCTCCAAAAATCATCATTATTCTTGCCTTTAGGCTGGGTTTCTCGGCCCAGGAAACTCCACAGTGGCATACGTCGAGGGAAAAGGGTCCAAAAGCCTCCAATTCCCTTATGAATCACCAAAAATGCAATGTCTTCATTTTTCTTCCCTTGGTGACTAAAAGACCTATCAAGGAAAATTTAACTTGTGAAAATCATGAAAATCCATCCACATAACCATTTTTAAGATACTAAAAATAGGTGGAAATGCCCTATGCACATTAGTGCATCAGTTATTCACCCAAAAATTTACACTCTTTCCATATCCTGAGGTAATTTTGGAGTGAGAGATTGGATTGAAATTCAAACATGAGGGAGAATAAGCCAAGTTTCCTCATATTCTTCCCACTCTTATGAATTAAAATAAAACAATTATTCTAATTTTCTTACATTAAAAGGAAAAATAACCCCAATATTTTAATATTTACATTATCATGAACATCTAAGATATGTATTTTGCAACACAAACCACTAAACTTGTGTTCATTTAAAAAAATAATTATTTTTTGAATGATAAAAAAGTGAGTATACCCAATAAGAAGTTTCATATCATTATTAAGTAGGATAATTCACCCAATTTTTCATTCATAGTTATCCATATCTATAAATTTTCATTCGTAGTAGTCGCTTCCCCTACTGGCCCTATTCAAAGCATCCATATCTCCTTTTTTTTCTTATTTAAACCCCACTCTCAATTTCATATTTTACAATTTCCATAAGTCGATTCTCTTTATTGGTTCTACTAAGGTTTATTTTTGTTTTCAATTGATCCATGGTAGTTGGTATTGTATTCCAATCAGTGTTTTGAGATAAGGATTTCTGAAAATCCCACTGGGACACTTCATTAACTTTTATTGAAGTTTATTGTTTCATCATCTGATAAAAGATCATAAACTTTGATTCATAAGAACCCTATCATTGAAACACCACCTGAACCACCATGTACCAAGTGAATAAATTAATAAACAATAACTCCCCCATCATGTTGGACTCAAACCTTAAAATGTTACATAAATTGTCCTAGAATGACCACCTATTTTTCCCACAAAACATCAAATCAAGAACCTGGTCCAACAAACACATGTTTACCACAAGTTTTTTCTTCTTATGTCACCCTTATGTAAAATGACGACTTTTAAGGAATCATCACCAATAACATTCAAATGTTTGGATCTCCTTATTAGAAGTATTTATAACTTTCTCTTTTAATTATGAATACCTTATGTGTATTTTTTTACAAAAATGAATAATTTATGAACCTAATAGGATGGGTATGAATAGAAAATGGATGAGTGATGATAGTATGACAATAGAGTATGAGTATAGAGTTAAAAGTGTTCATAAATATTGCAATGGAGCATGCATACGAACCTTCTCAAATAATTTTTCAATGTTTACACTGTTTCTATTCAAGAAAAATTAGTCTGGAAGAGTTAGAAGAACATTTTATTTTCCATAGAAGAGTTAAAATCTATAAATATTGGAATAAACACATGGAGAAATTGAATGTACACATTGATTGTGATGATACTGTAATTTTTAGATCATTTGATATGAATACTTGTGTAAATAATAATGGATGTCATATGGATGAAATGAGAATAAAAATTGAAGATGTCCTTTATAACTATCCAAATTTATTTATGAATTTAAATAGTTCTGATAAGTGACCATTGTATACCGATAGTAATAAATATTCAAAATTTTCAGCTGTATTGATGTCAAATAATTTGAAAGCTAGTAGAGGATGGAGAAAAAAATGATTTATAGAACTACCTAGTCTCCGAAACTAAATAATGCAAGATGAAAATGAGATTCATTATTGAACATATGATGCTAAAGGAATTCTACATTAAATGGGAATGATCTCTTGAAAAATACATGCTTGTACAAATTATTTTATATTGTTTCACAAGGACCATGAATCACTTACATAATGTTCTAAGTGTCGTGTAAATTGATACAAGAAAGATAAATAAATTAATTTGAAAGTTGAATTTTAATTTCCCATGACTCCATGATTTATTTTCTTATATGGATATATAAAAACCACTATACAATATAAATTTCACGTAGACACAAGAATTTATGATGGGAAATTATGTCACCCAATATACTCCCCTTAGTAGAAGAAAATTTATTATGATTATCCTAAATTTATAAATGAGATGAGAAACCTCCATATTTTGTTATCTAAATATAGAATAAATCATTTTAGTGTACATATTAATACTAATAATACATGTCTATTTATGTTGTTAAATTATAACTTTCCACTATGGTTATGCATGAAGCACAATTACATTATGTTGTCTATCCTTATATATAGGCCAAAACAACCTAGTAATGATATTGATGTCTATTGAGATAAATTGATCAAATATCTAAAATTTATGTTGGATACATGCATTAAATTCCATGATGACCATAGAAATAATGAATTCACATTGAGGGCCATGTTGTACAAGATGATAAATGACTTTCCTTCTTGTGGTAATTTTTTAGGATACAACATTAAAGGAATGTTGGGGTGTCCTATTTGTGAAGAGTGCACAAACATAGTTTTGTTGAAATGTTCAAAAAAGTCTATGTTTTGAAGACATTATAAAGTTTTACCTTGATGGAATAAATACATATCCTGGATGACAACTTTTGATGGGATTACATAACAAGTCACAACATAATCTCCAATAACAGGTGATCAACTATCTGAGAAAGTATAGGACATTAAAACTATTTTTTGGTAAACCCTTTTGAAAATACCTTATAAAATCAGGTTGAAAAAATAGATCAATTTTCTTTTCATTACTATACTGGAATTTTTTGTACACATGAAATTTTATTGATGTCATGTATATAGAAAAAAGTGAATTTGATAGTGTTATTGGCAGGTCACTAAATGTTCCAAATAAAACAAAAGATGTAATCAAGGTTAGGTTTAATATGATTGACATGGGTATAAGGGAATATTTGGAGCTAGTGAAGGGTGTATGATGGATGTTTCTTCCTCCAGTATCTTACACTCTATCCTGATAAGAAAAATTATAAATTTTCAATTTACATAATGGTATAAAAGTTCTAGATATGTATTCAAAAAATATAAATAATATAGTTTCAATGACTAATTTAAAGATAAAATATCTAAAATAAAATGACCTTTATGTTTTTATGCAAGATTTAATTTTCATAACTTTACATTCCATTCAATTTAAAAATTTATGACATGCATTAACCAAAATCAGATTCTTTTTCAAAGAACTATGTAATAATGTTATAGGCTCAGTGAAGATTAAAATCATGAAAAATTAATTGTATTTATATTATGTGAATTAGAGATGTTCTTAACAAAATAATTATTTGATATAATGGTTTTCCTGATGGTTCACATGGATATAGTGGTTCAAATATGTAGTTCATCCCATTATAGATAGATTTACACCATTGAATGATATATAATTTTTTTGAAAGGGTGCTTCAAGAACCGAAGTTGGCCAGAAGGTTATATTGAAAAACAATATATTTTTGGAGAAACTATTGAACTCTATACTGATTACCTATTAGATTATGATAGAATCGATATCCTAAAGTCTCATCATAACAGATGTGTTATTGGAAAAGGGATTTATAGAAGATATGTTGTTATAATTACCATCACATAGCGGGAATAAGATCACCTTTACATTTTACATAATAGTACTAAGGTTTATTCATGTGTTGAAACCCAAAAAGTAATTATTAGACATTTCAATCCATCAAGGGTTGAAATATTGATATCAAATACACATAATCAAGAATTTATAGGGGGTTCTGAGATCATATTTATAAGGAGTTATCTAAAAATGAAAATTCAATTGTCAAAAAAATCAATTTCTAGATAAGGGACCAAATATAAATGTTATATTTGACAATGGATTTATAAGTAATGGTTATATGTTCTATATAAAGGAACAAGATGAACAATTTATGATGAAAAACCCATGAATTTATGCTTGTGGATTATGTGATACACATATTTGGTTCCAAGGATAGAAATAGATTTTTTGTGAATATTTCATATTTCAGCATCATCAAATTTATATTTGAGTTGGATTATAGAACATTCAAGTGATGATTTTCCATTGAAAATTTATTGACAATAGGAGTGCAGTGAAAGTTGATGAATCAGGCTTTGTGAAGGTGAATTTTAGTGTGAAATGTTTTAATGAAGAGCTATTAATAATGGAATCATAAGCAGTATAGGTATTTTATGTATCAAGTCTTGAAAAAAAGAATTGTTCAATTATACTATTAGTGACTAAAACAGCAACGATGAAAGATGAAAATAAAATTGAGGATGATACTTTCATTAGGATATCACAATAATTTCATGATAGTCCCAATGAAGAAAAATCCTTTTATGTTAGAGAGGACTACATATAGGGGATTTATATGCTCAATAGAGGATCCAAATCCCTTCAACCTTTAATGAAAAAAGTGGGTCCAATGAATATATTAAAGTTTTTTTAATATATTATGTGATATTATGTGTTATATAATACATTTATGTAATATAAATTAAATGTTTGACTACTCATGAGAAAATGACTTATGTACATGATGATGTTACCAATCCCAAAGAATAACAAATGATTGATGCTGAAACTATAGAATTATTAGGGGATAAATAAATATTGATGAAAAAAACAATAATAATGTAGCATTACCATGTTAAATAAAATTATCTAGGCCAGAAAAAAGAGTATAAAATTTGAGGTTGGATGGAATCAATGTGGACAACCTGATTACCCCCAATAAGTTAATGTTAATTATTTATGTTGGGGTCAAAATGATAATTCATGTTTTAATTGATATGGATATATGGAACTATGTCCAACCTATACTGAAGGAAACCCTTTGGGATGATATTAAGGTAATTTTATGATATTCTTTCTCTATTTTACCAAAAAATTATATAATAAAATATTGATTTATTTCTCACTATCCCTTGTATGGTTCACTTATTTTAGATGATTCCACAATAAATATGCCTTAATGGTCAGTATTAAATCTCATAGAGGATTCCAAAAACTTATTACAAAGCATCATCTCATGGATGTTGAGGGGATAGTACATCCCCACCCACCAGTTATATATTCACACATTATAAATAGGATACAAGTAAAGATTTCATTAGTAATCATGATGATAAATCATTTTAGGTGAAATGTAATTGATAATATTTTATTTTAAATTATTTATTTTATCCACTTTTATTCAAAAAAAATTATTTATAAAACAAAAAAGGATTGCTAAAAATAACCAATGTGCAGTAAAACCAATGTACCCCTATCACAAAGAAAGTATGGGGTACGCTTCCCTTGAAAATAAAATGGTATGTATTCTAAATCTATAATAAAAGTTTTAAATGATTTGAAACAACATAGGTTTATTTATATATAGATTTATGAATCAAAATCTGAATCCACTTCTATCCCACTTCATGTGCTATGGAAATAGGCCCACATAAATGAGGATAAACTAGTTGACGAAAACACACAATAAGTTTGGAAAGCATGTGTAAGTATGTAATAATAGTAATTCATTATGTTTTTTAATTTTATTTCAAAAAAATATATTTTTATATTCCTTTGTTTTTTATATGGTTTATACATAAGAATCATCATCGACCATACCTAAATAAAAAATACTTTAGTAGCTTTGAAGCAGCTAGAACAATATTTCCGCATTAAATGTGCATGTTTTGGACTATCACCTACAATATATTCCAAGAATACAAACTATAAGGGAGATACATATGTGATTATGAATGGAATTCAAGAATAGATTTATCCTTTCAAAGATATTTGGCATACCAATATATGCAAATGGTTCAAATCAAACTAGCAGTGGAATAAATATTACTACATAAAGAACCAAATGACCCCACTATCTTTGAGGCCATCCATTCCCCTCAACGTCTTACCTTACCTGAGGTAATAAATTTTTCAATTAATCTCTCTCCTAATGTGAATCAAACGACCTCTGATAACTTTATATAACTAAAATTATCCACGCTGATTTTGTAGGTGATTTATGTCTATCAATTCCTACACATCACATTATTGTGAGGGGTATGGTGTATAATATACTAGGATACATTCTACACAAAAAAACTCCCAAAATATCACATAATATTGGGGAATTAAGTAGCTAATGATCAGAACATTAAGTTTCCCATTCCTCTCAATGATCTGGAAGCTACTACGATCGATAATGATATTTTAAATTTCATAGCATCACCTTCTAATATTATAGAGATACATGAGGTCTGTACTTAAAAAAATATTAAATGAAAAATCATTAACAATTGATTAAAAAAGGCTTGAAATGAGGTATGATATTATAGAAGGATAAAATGATAAGGAAACAGAAGGTCAGATCAAGACAATCCAATTGATCAATAAAGAAATAAAAAGGACATTTTGGGAGTACCTTCTCTCTACCAGTTTCATTTTTGTATATATTAATGTTACATGTTTATATAGGCACAACATTCAAATATGGAAATATGTACTATATTAAATATTAATAATAAATATTTTGATATTTTGTTACAAACATGATTATTCTGGGGAGTAAAAATGAGATTGTCATGTTTTAATGGTTGAGAGTCTTAGTTATGAATACACACATGAGGTACATTTTCATAATATATCAATCCAAAATATGATCTTCTATGTTAATTAAAATTAATAAGTATCCATATTTTCTATAGGAATATATATTATTATTATATAAAGGTAAAACCATATGAAGTAAAATTTTGAATCATTAATCCCTTTATCATTTCTATGGTAAAAATTTCATTGGATTTGAAAGAAATTGAAGAGAAAAAAGGTGTACTAAGAGAGGTGTATGAGAATAAAGTATCAGAAAATAGACACTTATGGATTCCTATAATGTGGGGGTAAAAGTATAACATCTAATAATATAAAATATATTTTTATTTTTTCATTTCTTATTTGTTTTTTTGAAGTACTAGATGATTATCTCATTCAATTTCAATAACTCAAATATTTATTTTTTGGATCCAATGCCTGGATTTCTATCAAACCAACCATACATGATGTATATTGTGAATTTTTAATGCATTGAAATCAAAATTTTATAGATAATTTTTTAATTATATGTTTCAATTTCTATTTTAACTATATTTTTGTTATGATGTGGAGATCCATAAATATAGTCTAAAAGACGGTATGAGGTTAGTAACAGAACATAAGAATCCTACAGATTTCTTCAAATGGAAATAGATTAAGTTATATATAGTATATTTAACTATCAAAACATATTTCAACACAATTTACTTATTTTGGTCATTGTTTTTTTAGTGTAGAAAGCAAGATAATGATAATGATTGTGGATATTATGTTTTTTATTTTTTTTAACTATCACATACCATCAAAAGACTAGCATATCTGATTAGATAATTTTTTAAGGTAATTATAATTTTATTAAAAAAATTAATGATTTTTTGTCTATATTTTCTCAGTACTACCAAAATTTTTGACAATATAAATACTCAAAAGAAGAATTAAATTTGGTTAGAGATGAGTGGGAATCATAAATGGTGTCAAAATTTTTACCAACATCAAATCTAGGTGATTAACTATTATGTTTGTGATATAGTACATGTTATGACCTTATCAACACATTTTGGATGTGGAGAATTAGTATCATAGTGATAATATTTTATTTTTTTTACCTATTTCAAAAGGATAAGTATAATGGAGGGTTACGCTCTATGGATTCTGTCTGAGCTAGTAACATGTCTAAAGTTTCTCATTCTTGAGAGAGATTCGACTATGAGGCTAAAATTGAGATAATTGAAATAGGAAAATGGGTCAAGCATTTATATTGACATCATGACAAGGTGAATTGATACTATTTATTTAGTAAATTTCCATAGATATCATTCTTTAAGTTGAAAAATAAATCATGTGACAATTGAAGGCTTGTTTTTCTCAAAATCATGCGCTCTTAAATTAGATCACATCCATGGTGATAGTTCTTATCAACATGGATATGATAAAATTCAAGAGTACCTTATTTTTAGATCAATAAGAAATAACCTAATGTTTAGGAATCAGCCACAAATCAATCTAATACACCGTGATCCCAAAATGATTTAAAGTATATGTTTTTAGTTTAAAATTAACACTTTAGTTAAAAAAAAGTCACATACTCAAAGCCAATAAAACACCTTTAGATTATTTTGATCCATTATAAAAAAAATTCATAAGTCATTTTTATGTGTAAGAACTAGACTCACCTCAATCTGATATATATTATACTCAGTAAGACTTAAAGTGTATATTTTTAGTTTAAAATTGAAATTTTAGATCAAAACACACATCACATACTAAAAATTTAGAAAACCCATTTATATTTATTTTATAATTTATCACAATTATATATATTTAATTATTTATGTGTCGGAATCAACTTCACCCCAATCTAATACATGGTGTGTACGGTATGACTCGAAGGGTATGTTTTTTGTTTAAAATCGACATTTTAGTTCAAAACACACGTGACATACTCAAAACTAAACAAGAACATTCAAATTGTTTTGAAAAATTATGATATTGGTCTATATTACATTTTTTACATGTAATAATCTACAACACATCAATCCAACACAAGATGTGGTTGGTATGACTTTAAGTTGGTGTTTTCAATATAAAAGAGTCATTTTAGATTAAAATAAACATCACATATCCAAAACTAAGAAAACAAGCTCATAGTGTTTTTAAATATTGAGAAAATTATCTATGATTCATTTTTGGAATGTAAGAATATAAAATATTTCAATATAATAAATGATGATTTCGATATGACTCAAAGTACTTGCTTTTAATATAAAAGTTCCATATTAGTTTAAGATGAGTGTCATTATACTAAAATGGGAAAATGAGATAGGATTTTTTTTTCAAATTTTAGGACACTCCTCCATAATTCATTTTTGATGTGTAGGAATTGAACACACATTAGTCTGACACACGATGTGACTAGTATTACTCGAAGTGTGTGTTTTCAATATAAAGGTTTCATTTTAGATTAAAACGTGCATCACATCATTAAAATTGAGCAAATAAGATCGGATTATTTTCAAAATTTGGGATAATGATCCATAATTAATTTTTGACACGTAGGAATAGGATACACAACAATATGATTCATGATATAGAATATATGACTCTAAGTATATGTTTTTAACATAAAAGTGTCATTTTAGTATAAAATGTGTATCACTATCAAAAAATGATCAAATTAGCTCAAATAATTTTCAATATTTAGGAAAATTATCCATAATTTATTTGTTACATTTAGGACTTAGTATAACTCAATGTCCATGTTTTTAATATATATGTGACATTTTAGTTTAAAATACACTTCAAAAATCCAAAACCAATAAAACAATCTTATATTGTTTTAAAATATTATGATAATTATCTATAATTTATTTTTATCCTATAATAATTGATTGTATATCAATATGACACATGAGTTGGTTGGTATGAATCAAAGTGCATGTTTTCAAAATAAAAGTTT
Source organism: Viscum album (assembly GCA_963277665.1). NCBI lineage: Eukaryota > Viridiplantae > Streptophyta > Magnoliopsida > Santalales > Viscaceae > Viscum > Viscum album. The sequence continues at coordinate 221,065,156 of OY728119.1, forward strand.
CATTTTAGTTCAAAATGTGCATCATCCAAAATCAAGAAAACAATATTGGATTGATTTCAAGATTTAATAAATTAGTCTATAATTTTTTTTGATGTGTGGTAATTGACTACACATCAATACGACGAAAAATGTTGTTGGTATGACTCAAAGTATGTGTTTTTAATATAAAAGTGTCATTTTAGTTTAAAATACACATCACATTGACAAAATAGAGAAAATGAGGTCAAATTATTTTCCAACACTATAAAAATGATACATGATTCATTATTGACATATAGGAATTGAAGGAATGTCAATCCAGTTACAATGTGTCTGATATGACTCTAAGTTCATGCTTTTAATATAAGTGTCATTTTAGTTGGAAAAAAATGTCATTATCCAAAAATGAGAAAAAGTCCTCGGATTTTTTTCAATAATTAGTAAAAAACTACATAGTTAATTTTGTATGTGTAATATTTGACTGAACATCAATGTAATACATGATATGGCTAGTATGACTCAAATTTCTTGTTTTCAATATAAAAGTGTCATTTTAGTTTAAAGCATGTGTTACAAATACAAAACCAAGAAAACGATATAGGATTATTTTAAAACATTAGGTAAATGATCTATAATTTATTTATGATGTGTAGGAGTCAACAAAACTTCAATTTGGCACACGATGTGGCCGGTTTGACTCAGAGTGCATGTTCCCAATATAAAAGTGTCATTTTAGTTTAAAATGTGTATTGCATATACAAAACCAATAAAACATGCTCAAATTGTTTTAAAATAATATTAAAATTATCCATAATTAATTTGTGAGATGTTGGAATCAACCACACATCAATCTGACACATGATATGGTTGATATGAATCAAAGTGCATGATTTCAATATAAAATTACCATTTTAGTTTAAAATTCATCACATAGACAAAACTAAGAAAATGATCTGGTGTTATTTTCAAAATTTATTAAAATGATTCATAATTCATTTGTGATGTGTCATTATAAACCACACACCAATTCAATACATTATGTGGTTATTATTACTCAAAGTGTGTGTTTTCAATATAAAAGTGTTATTTTAATTCAAAATATGCATCGCATATCCAAAACTGATCAAATGAGGTCAATTTGTTTTAAAAAAATTGGATAATGATCCATAATTAATTTGTGAAATGTTGGAATCAAACAAAAATAAATCTAATACACGATGTGGTTATTATGACTTAAAGTGCATGTTTTCATTATAAAATCTCCATTTTATTTCAAAACACGCATCACATAGCCAAAACTGAGAAAACTAGCTTGGATTTTTTTTAAACTTAATGAAATTGATTCATATTTTATTTTTGAAGTTTAATAATTGATAGAACATAAATCTAATGCATGATGTGGATGATATGAATCGAAGTGTGGGTTTTTAATATAAAAGTGTCATTTTATTTTATAGCATGCATCATTATCCAAAAATAAGAAAATGAGATTGGATTGATTTCAAAGTTTAAGAAAATTCTCCCTAATTCATTTTTGATGTGTAGTAATTAACTGTATGTCAATCTGATACACGGTGTGGCCAGTGTGAGTCAAACTGCATGTTTTCGATATAAAAGTTCTAGTTTAGTTTATAATGCACATGACATTGACAAAGTCAAGAAAACGAGATTGGTTTATTTTAAAACATTATGTTAAAAATACATAATTCATTTTTGATGTTCAGGAATTTACCTCACACCAGTTAGATGTAGGATATATATGGTAGGCCTCCAAGTACATGTTTTCAATATATAAGTATCATTTTAGTTTAAAATGAGCATTACTAGTAAAAAAAGAGAAAAAGTGATTGAATTATTTTCAAAATTTAGGAAATTGATCTGTAATGCATTTTTAACATGTAGGAATTGAATGCACGTCAATTTGACACATGATTTACTTAGTATGAATCAAAGTGAATGTTTTCAATATAAATGTTCCATTTTAGTTTAAAACGTATGTCAAAAATACAAACCCAATAAAACGAGATCGGGTTGTTTTCAAACATTAATAAAATGATCCATAATTCATTTTTGACATATATAAATTGACTGCACATCAATCTGACAAACAATGTGGCTGGTTTGACACGAAGTACATGATTTTAATATAATAGTTCCATTTTAGTTTAAAACACGTATCACATAGACAAAACCAATAAAACGATCTCATATTATTTGCAAACATTAGAAAAACAATCCATAATTCTTTTATAACATGTAGGGATTAACCGAAAGTCAATCTAACACATGATTAACTGATAGTATCATTAATATATATAGTAATTAACAATATAATTTATTATATGTGGATAATATAACAATAAAATTATAATTTTTTTATTTTTTATTTATTTTTACTAAAATAAACATTTGTTTCATTGTAGGGATAAGATTTTAAACAGAGGTTCGTCGTTGAAAAAAAATTCATCTAGTTTTACTTATTTATAAGAGTTGTATTTTTTTAATAATTATAAATATAACATCACTTTAAATAATTTTATGTAATTTTTGAATTTAAATGATAGTTAAATTTGATATTTGTATTCAAATATGTTTTTTTAATATTTTTATTTTAGTTCATTTATTCTAATTATGTTTGTTTTTATAGGGGTGTTATAGAGATATAGTTGTGTGGAAATTGATATGACCTTTATCAGTGCTATAAAAACCACACATAAAGGCTCCATATATTAGAATTAGTGAAAGTGATGATAAAGAGTACCTTTATCTGTGCTAAAAATGAAGCACTAATAAATCCCTCATGTTTTTAATGGAACTTAGTTAGTCATCACTTTTTTACATTGACAAATACCATTTAAGTATTTTAAGGGCCTCATCTATTGTAGTGATACATAAATATCATCCCATTGACATTGTGATTGGTAATGTTTGTTCTAGTATGAAAATAAAAGGCTATGATTTAAACTTCATTGCAAATTTTTCTTTTGTTTCTGATCATGTTCCTAATAATGTTATTAATGCTTTGAATGATTCTAACTGGATTGTTGCTATAAAATATGATCTTAATCAGTTTGTTATAAATAATTTTTGTACTTTCCTAGAATTTAATATGGATAATAAGGTAACTTGAACTAAATGGATCTTTAGAAAAATTATGGTTGAATCTAGAAATATTTTCAAAAATAATATCAGAATTGTTCCCCAAGGATATCATCAAGAAGAAGGTATAGAATTTGAAGATTCATTTGCACCTACTTTCAAGTTTGAGGATATTAGAATCATATTAGCTTTATATTTTTTTTAAAGGTTTTAAATTTTATAAAATTGATGTTAAAAGTGCTTTCTTAAATGGTTTTATACTTAGAGAAGTTTATATTTCCCACCCCCTAGTTTTGAAAATGAGAATTTTCTAATCATGTTTTTAAATTATCTAAAGATTTATATGGTGAAATATAAGAACCTTATTATTAGTATGAGAGTAATTATTTATTTCTATTAAATAATAGTTTTAGGAAAGTTAATAATGATCAAAAACTTTTTATTAAATGAATTTATAATGATATTTTAATTTTTAAAAGTTATGTTGATGAAATAGTTTTTAGTTCTTCTAGTGAATTGACTTGTAATGATTTTTATAATTTGATGTAATCTGATTTTGATATGAGATTAATGGAAGAGTTAAAGTAATTTATTATTCTTAAAATTTCTCAAAGGAAATATAGAAACTTTCTTAATCAATCAATGTATGCAAAAGATTTGGTCAAATGGATGGTCTCATTTCCTACAAGTCTATGAAAAATCCTATGATCACTAGTTAAAAATTTTATGTTGATGCTTCTGATAAATATTTTTTATATTAAGTTTTTTAGAGTCATGATACATATACAGCTTTATTTGATTACATCTAGACTTGAAACCATGTTTAGTGTTTTTCTATGTGCAATATTTCAAGCTGATCCTAAATAGATTTGTATTAAAGCTATAAAAAGAATAATTAGATATGTAAAAGGAACTGTTAAATCAAGTTTGTTTTATTCTTAATATTAATTTTTTGATTTAATATCTTATTATGACTCTAATTTTGGAGTTTTTAGATTTGACAGAAAAATCATATCAGGTATGTGTACTTTTCTTGGAAAAAGTTTTATTTCTTTGTCTTATAGGAAGAAATTATATGTTTCTCTATATACTGCACAATATGAGTATATATCTGCTTCTAGATGATAGGCTCAATGTTTATATACTGAGAAAAAATTTGGTGGTTTTGGTGTTTATTTTAATAAATTAACTATTTATTTTGATAATTCATCTATAATCCCTATCTCAAAAAATCCCTTAAAACATTATAAACGAAATCATATCAATCTTAGATTTCATTTTATTAGAGATCATGTGAATAAGGGTGATATTTTTTTGGAATTTTTTCCTACTAAGAATCAAATTGTAGACATATTTACTAAGCCATTGGAGCCAACTCAGTTTGGGAAAAAATTGTACTTGGGATATTGGAAGCTTAATTGTTTTATCATTCTATATGTATAGGGAGAGTTTCTATTTTATCTTTTTTTTATTTGTAAAATGGGGATAAAATAAAATGTTCCTAGTTTTAAATGTTTAGGTTACATAACCCAAAAAAGGGGGATATTTTATGTGCATGTGTTTTCATGTATTTTGTTATTACGCATTGTTAGTTTGTGATTTTGAATATTCCAAAACCACTCATTATTTTAAATAGAAATTAGTTATACTAGATTATTTTATGTTTTTATATCTTGAGTTATATTGATCTAAATTTTATAATTCCAATTCCATATAAAGTATATTAAGTTTATCTAACTTTTATTCACCTACGAAAAAACACTAAATAAATATCTAGAATGATAACATTTTTCTCCAAACACACTGTATGCTTTTGGTTTCAATAATATTTTTCAATTTATAGTGTTTTAATGTTTTCTTTAGTTATTCTATTATAACTTGAGTTATAGAGATAAGATTCTCACACAAATTATTCTGTTAAATATTTAAAATATTTATTTACATTTCATTAAACTAAATGGAAGACTAAAATTGTTGTTTTAATTCTATAAAAATTTTAAAAAAAAATATGAAATAGTTGTGGAATTTTGGAATTTCCAGAATTCAAAATCAGATTTATTTAAATTATATATATTTTGACATACATTATAATCACATATATTTTGTTTCATTTGAAAGATATGTAGTTTTATATAATTAATTAAACTGAATGAAAGTATGAAAATTCCTTTTAGATTCCTTAAAAATGTCCAAATGTCTATAACATTCCGGTCATTTTGTTTGCATTTTTTGTTCAATGTTGTCACTATTTTTTGATGTTTTCTCATGTTATAAATGTTTTATCAAAGATTTATTTGATGCATTGAAATTTTCTTGATTTTATATACATTTTATATAACCAGTCCAACATCTAAATTTGATGATTAGAAGGTCCATAAATATATCAAATCTAATGTTATCAAGATTATGTATAAAATGAGGTATTGTTTATATTCTCTTACCTTCGGTGCTTCCTCCATGAACCAAAATCTTCTCCCAATCCATGTTTTACTAGTAACACTATTAAATCCATTCGGCATGATCACATTCATATCCTTGAAAGGATGCTTCATCAATATCATCACCACCAAAACCTCTCAAAACTAGCATCTTCAGCCTTTAGGTGCATTCAATCTTCCACACAACACCACAAGAAGATCCCTCTTTGCAGTAGCATGGTCTTCCAATGAGCATATGACACAATTCATGGAAGAATATCCATAGTAGAAACACATATTCATTCATGAAAAACCACATCACCTCCACCATTGGTATCATTATTACTAATTCTCAGTGGTAGATCATCCAACATCTACCGATCCCTAGTAGTTCTCCTAATAATGAAATAGTAGATCTTCTCTTCATGTAATGGTAGGTAATACAACATGTATTTATGCATGGTTGATCTCATATTCATGAAATAGTAGAGAATCCCACATCTACCATATCTCAACGGTGGATCATATATCTCTCAATTCAACAATGGTAGTTCCACAGCGAACATCAATATGTGTTGTGATGGTAGTACCATCAAATTGAATGTAGCTCCATCAGTACTGGTTGGGACGGTAGCTCCATCACCCATCCATAATGTTAGTACTACTTTTCAACACCACATTATAAATCTCTTACTACCACCAGGTAAATTATTTTCTCTTATCTTCAGTGAAAATTATGTATAATACCATCAATTATAAAAATATTCAACCAAAAATTAAACTTTTTTTATGCTACCATTAAAAAAGGTCATGCTATATTTTTGGTATATTTATTTATTTTAAATAATCCATGTTTATAATAATTTTATTATTATTTTTCTTATTCTATAATTATTTATTAATCATGATCAGTCTATGAGAATAGTTTTAAAATATTTTGAGCATGTTTCAGTATTGTTTTCATTGTTTGTAAATGCATGTAACTTATATTTACTGGTTAATATGAAAGTTTTTTTGTGATTAAATTATTCATTTTAATATCTTATAAATTACTTATTAATATTGATAACTATTTTAAAAGTATTTTTAATGTATTAAGTGCTTGTTAATAGTGTTTTACATTTTATAAATTTATACAGGGAGATATTAATATAGTTTTATTTATATTAAATATTCATGCTATATTTATGGAATGTCCTTGAACAATTATTATATAGAATATTTGAATTAATTAATAGTTAATTCAAATTGGTTTGAATTGGGCTTTATGTTTTAAATTCAGACAATTATTGTTACGGCTATTTTAGACAATAATTTTCTATCTCTTTAATATTTTTGTAATTTGAATGAATTTACTTAATTAGAGATTTTTTTTTAGTTTTGTTTTATAGATTCAATATAAAGTTTTTGAGACACATTTAAAGTATATAAAACCAGTTATAATAGCTTTTACACTCATTTTTTGTTCGAGAAAAAGATGTGAAATTTAAATGTGTTATACAATATATAAATTCATGTGAAATCTCTGTTTCATCATCTGAATTATCTCTTTAGCGCAGAATTACATCTTCTTCGACTTCTACTGCCTTAGGGAGATGATCTAAACCTTTTATCAAGAACAAGTACCTATGATTCCTTTGTTTAAACTTCCATTACATTCTGGTATCTTGTGTCTATAACACTATTTAATATCTCTCACATGCAATCTCACTTTCTATTTATGATTTTACATGAAAAAAGAATTTTATTTATTCAGGTTGTGACTCCCCGATTCTAAAAGTAAATACCATTCAGGTTATGACTCGATATCTAATATCAAGATTCTAATTGATTTTTTCATCCCTATACAAATGTCAAGTTTCTATTTATTCTTCCACTATAAAAATTACTTTCTAATCAGCTTGTGATTTTCCTTTAAAATCAGGTAGTTCAAAATGTATCTCTCACTAAGTAGAGAGGTATAAGAGTATACTAGGTTCAGTTTGGACTGAACTACTATAAAAAACATCATTGTTTTAATTATTTTATTTCGCTGTTAATTAAATATTTTAATTAACTTTTATATTTAATTTAAATAATTAATCAATTCATTTAATAAATTTTAATTAAGTATATTCTCCCCCTTTAGATTATCTTCCATTACCCTTTCAGACTAAACAGTGTCCTCAATAACAGTGTTAAGGATATTTTTATAGTATTTCTATTCAATAATGGGAACTACCCATGATTTTAATTATTCTACACTGGGGATATATTGTAATGATATCATTTATATTCCTTCTCTTGATGGATTACGATTATTTCAGAGAGATTTTCATGGAACTGATTTCTATTCCACGGGTAAATAAAACTATGAAAGAGAAAATTATTATTTTTATGTTGAAAAATTCTAACTTCGATGTGTTATGTTTATGTTATGGTTCTTGGACATTTTTTATGATGAAGAATAAATCTTATATATCTCATAATGATGGGAGATCCTAATATAGCTCTCCAATGCATTGGTAAATGGGATAGAGTTAACCATCTATAGGATTATCCTATAAGATTATTTTAATTTACTAAGTATGTTATTCAATTTGTAAGAGTGATTGTAAGAGTAATATGAAAATTATTTTCCAAGTTACCAATATGTTTTATTTATTCTTGATTTAAGTACTAATAGATCCTTTTATTTATGGGTTTTTATATGGATCATGGTTATTAACATATATGACACTTGTCTTATGTTAAATATTTTTGTCATGTCTCATATTTTATGATCTAGGTTTTTATGGGAATTAATTATATTATTATACACTTATTAAATTTTATTATTTCATCGTATACTTATGTGTATCTTAATCTCACTGATGACTTTCAATTATTAATGCTTATGTTTACCCTTACTAAGAAATTGAGATCACCCTTCTTATGTTACCTTTTCATCAGGTTATGAAGACAGGTTTTATGTAATTTATGCTTATGAAGGTTACTAAATGTGATGAACATGGTTTAAGATGATATAGACTTTTATGAATTAGTTTTTTATGTATCCAAGTTGTTATGTAAGTGTTTGTCCTGATTCTATAAAACTTTAAACCTAAAAGGTCCCATGGAATGTTTGTGATCCAATATTCTCATTTGATATTGTAAGTTTTGAATGGTTGAAATTTGTTCACATTTATTGGTATAAAATCCAAAATTGTAAATATTATATTTTTAGCATTGTAACCAGGAGTGCAGGTTCAGGGCTATTATAGTTGGTATCAGTGAAAAAGATTAGATAACTTTGGAGATTATGATTTTTTAATATGAGGTTAACTTAAGAGCTATGGATAATATCATGGGTTTATAAGATTATATTTTATTATAATTTAAGAGGCATGGAAAACACAGTTTAAGGTTTTTAGTGATGGGATTTTAAAGTGATTGGTGATATTTTAGGGAGATGTTTAATTTTTTTAAGGTACATGTGACCATTTGGTGTATCATGCAGTTTAATGTGAATAATTTTTTAGGAAAATGATATCAAATTTTTAGGTATATAAGATAAAGGTTATGATATAACCATTGAGGTTAAAACATTCTTTAATGTCATGTTTATTAATGTAATTTGGGATGTGGGGAAATTTATTTATGGAGTGATCAATGTTGAAATTTTGGTGTTATTGTTGAATTTTTAGTATTAATATATTATTTATTCATATAATGGTTTATTAATTTTGGATATTATCTTAACTTTTTATAATGATTTCATTTTTGGTTAATACCTAAAGATATGTTGAATATATTGTTATCCTTTTCTAGATTTTGTGATCCATTAAAAGCTGATTTTTTCTCTTTAGGTATGAAAAATTCATCGCGAGTCCTCATATTTTGAAGAAAAATATGAGATTGGGGTTGAAATTTATTAAATTATAAAATTATAATTTTTATTTAATTATATTTCATAATTTTCATTATCTATATAGTAAATGAATTCCTCAACTCTAAAAAGGGATCTTGAAAAAAAATGTTATCTTATTACATTAATTTTTGATGAATTGATGGACCTTTTCACACCACATTGGTTTATAGTATTGTGGTAATTGAATTTTCCATGATCATTCACATTATTGTTATCAATGATATTTTCCACTGTACATCATTATATAGAAACTAATTTTTTCTCAATGTCTATATTTTCACTTCCCAATAATAATCTCATACTTGGAAACTTAGTTCCATGTTATTCTAAATGAACTTATTATTTATCATTTCATACACTCAAAATGAATATTTATTCACCCTTTTAATTATTTGATTTATAAAAAAAGGTATTTTTAATTATTATATATATTTTAATTTCATTAACATATGTTTTATTTTCCACTCATTGGAATTGATAATGAAATTTTTTTAAACCCATTTGATTTGGTGTGAGATAAAATTACAAGGATGAAATTTCAAAAAGGGAGAAAGAATGTAACAAAAAAAGTAATGTTAAGATAAATCCTTTACTTATTATTAATATAAATTAATTATATTTTATATAGTTATATTTAATATAAGAATGTTAGGTAATTTAGAATTCATGCATTATATGGTTTTATTTAAAATAATGATTTCCTAATTATATAAGTTTAATTTTTTTAAAAAGGATCATTATTTTTGAAATAATCAATTAAAAATTGTAACAACCCGAGATTTTATAAGATACATTCTTTTTAATTTCATTCATATCTTCTATTGTACGACACACCAATATTATCTTGTGCTATACGCAACACCGTATTAGCTTGCAGTATACGCAACACTTTTCTTGTCTCTTGTTACACACAATTTTCAAGTTAGTTTGATAGAAGTTATTCTACGCAACATTGAGTGTGTATATATATATATATATATATATATATTCAATGTATAAATAAAATATGGTTGGATTCTATTATACGCAACAAAAAAGGAGTCGTGCACTACACGCAACCCTGAATTGGCTTGCATTAAACGCAATCGCGACCTTCCTCGATAGCGTGTGTTGTACGCAATACCGGGATTTACTAAACAATGATATATTGTTATAATATTGTTATGAACTAGCCGTTATGAATAGTTTTAACTAAATTATGAATTTTATAACATTATTATTCATCTTACACATTTTCTAGAACATGGTATAAGAACAAAATAAATTTTTCGGGTAAAATAAGTATTTTTCAAAAAATGTAGTTTTGCTGCCTTTTGATGGCGCACCCACTTTAAATCTAGTTTTTGACATGTTTATAAGTTCAATTTGACAAAATAAAATTCTTATTTTGAATCATGATATAAAAATTTACATTAGATAAAGTTTTGATATTTTTCTGCTAACTTTCATATTTTAATGAATAGTAAAAACACGCTATATTTTAATTAAAAACAACTTTTTTCATCGTAATATCTTATGTGGTTAAATTATAATATTTAATGGTTTTAAAGTATAAATAGAATATATTTTTACCATTTAATATAATGTATGTCATTAGCATTGATTTTACCTTGAATTCGTAGGTTAAATCAATTCAATATTTTGCAATGTTTTAAAGAAAAACTCGTTTTCTTTCGACAACGGGATTAATTTTAATTTAATTACTGCATCTTTTATGTATTGAATTTGGAAAAATGGATTCCATATTTGGAATCATTGGGTCCAAATTATGTTAATGAGCTATTTTTTATTTTTGGGCATTGTGAATAGTAACTACGGTAAATTTTATTTACTATAGTTAAAGGTAAATCGGGTAATTAAGGGTAAATATAAGATTATAAAATTACCCTAAAACTTGGAAAAATCCTATTGGATGGCTAAAAGTAGACTCATATAACATAAGGGTCGGATTAGATTCATTTTATGGACTTTTGTTCATGAAAATAATTTAATTATTATTAAAACCAAAGAATGTGACAACAGGTCACTTTCTTAAATATTATAAGTATAATAATTTTAATTTAGTGATAAACTTCATGAAACTTCGAAAATGAATAGTCTACAGAAATATAATAAAATTATCTATATCATAGGAATTTATTTAGAATTGTTAGGGATTAAATAATTATTATTTATTATGACACAAAGATGATGCAGTAATTGTCTTATTAATGAAATATTGACATAATTGATGTTATAAATGCCCAAATAAATGCAATTTGAGACTTTTTATGACTTAAATTAATTTTATAGGTTAATATGACATGTTATTGTTGATATAAGTAAATTTTTGCGAACTTATCATTCTGTTATAAATTTCATAAAAATCATGTACCAAATAGTGTCAAAATTGTCATAAATTAGTTTTTAAAACAAATATTATATTATTAATTGTTATTTAATTCCTAAAAATATAAGGTTCGGACAAATGACTTAGATAAGGATAGATATATTAATAATAAACAACTTGGGGTTCGTTTGGCTTGTTATGGTAAGTTTATTAACCATATAGTGTAAGAAAACTAAAAGACACGGTAAAAGTTAAATTATTTAACTTAGAGTTAAATCTAATTGATAAGGTTAAAATAATAACCTAAACTTGTCTAAATCCTATTGGATGAGAGGATTTAGACCCATACCCACTTTATATTCGAAATAAGACCCTTTGGAACCATTATAAACCGAATTTGACCTTAATATAAAATAATATTTTGTGATTTTCCTAAGGTGCCCCTCTCCTCCCTTATAAAAGGGCACCTCCTCCCTCTCCTCCTCACACCAATTTGAGCATTCAAGCTCGGCCAACCCCTGAAAAAATCTCTTCTACACTTCCCTAGTATAATCCTAGAGGTCCTGGTCTTCTTCAAAGACCATCCTTAGTTCTTTAAGTGGAGGTTAAGTGAAGGCGTGTCAAAAAGAGGTAATATCCATTACCGAACTTTTTCAATTTCTTTCTTCTTCAACTTCTTCTTCTTTAGTTGTTTCATGGTAAAGTAATAACATTAGTATTTATTATATACTGATATGTTATTATAAATATGAAACAACTCTAATTAACCTTCTATCTGTCCTACAGAAAAAGGAAATCACCGCGCGTGCGTACGTACGGAATACCGTCTCCACGCCGTGGTGTAATCTATTTTCCGCCACCACCTTAATTGGATGGGTATAATGGTGTAATGAATAACTATATATGATTATTATAAAGTTATATTGATACTGAAATAGTATACATACACTTCAACACAATTCCATGACCATGGGAACGATATCATCGCTCGTGCGTACGTACGGACTACCGTCTCCACGACGCGATGAGATTCATTATCCATGTTAACCATTCCAGAATGATTATAAAGTATATATAATGAATAATAATGAAATATATGACATGGTAAATCTACGGGATTTATGTATATATATATGTATGTCATCTACTTACTTCCATTCAAGACAATAAGGAAAGGAAAATAGCGTTCATGCGTACGTACGGACTACCGTCTCCATGAACGGTATGTTTCATTTCATTTATCTATCTATTATATATATATATATATACTAAATATATATGATATATAAATCATGTTTTATATTCTGGAAGTAATTAAATCATGATATAAGTAATAATAATGTCAAGAACAACAAGTCCAAACACCTACGATGAATGAAACGATTTTACCCAAAACGCTTCTTTAACATGGAATTTACAAAAGAACGGGTAATATAAAGTCATAAGTGAATCATATATGATATCATAACAATGAATATGATTCTTTAATAAGTTAATGACATTATTTAAATCATTATACAGGAGGTTCGGATACGTACAAAGCATATCAGACATAAGGTAAGGGAAATATCACAATCTCATTTTTTATCCGAGATTGTTTATACTTTGGCATTTATTGGGGTCTATTTTATCATCCACATCCATGTTTCCTCAATATGTAATATTATTTCCATCCACCTACAATTTTTTAAATCCAATTTTACCCTTCGGTGAGTTTTTAGTAAAGGATATGAAAGGAATCTGTTGACGTTTTTTTTGTACGAGGTACTTTTTGACCTTTCCGACAAAAGTACGAAGAATGTTTTTTTTAACTTATACGGCATGAATGGATTTTTAAAACATTATTTCCAAGAAGCTTCCTTTACATGTTTTCAAGTTTATTTTTAATCAACTTATTTTAGTTTAAAAATTTTATGACATGTTAAGAAAGGAAAATGTTTTTGAAGTAGAAAGGATATTTTCCTCAAGAATGGAGTTCAAGTGTTTTATCAAAATTATTTTCCATCTAAGATAATATAGGGTTCTGTTTCTATACCTATTATTACATTTACTTGATTATGTTGTGATGGAAATATTTTTATGAATTCCTTTATCTTATATGAATTGTTTTATGATGTCATGATGTTTAAGATTCCCATTTTTATTACATGGGTTATGCAATGACATATGATTTATGATTTTGTGGCACACATAAGAATGGAATCATTATGAGATGGGTGGGACCTATATATCCCTCCATTTCATTGGGTAAAGATTTCATATCTCATGAGATAGACATGGCTGGAACGGTAGGTTATACCGGTTCAGTGAAACAGGACTGAAACGAGGAGTGAACTCGGTTCAGAAAGGGACTTTGTCCACTAAGATAGTCTTGGAAATTAGTCTTGACTAATAAGAAATGATTCTCTATGATTATGTGTGTATGCCACAAAGTTTCATGTTTTATGTTATGATTATTGGGATTACATTTCACTACTATGATTTATCCCATGTTATGAAATTATGCTCTCTTTTGCAGGTTAAGATTTCCAAAAGTTATGTGCTTATGTATATGATGTGATTGATATTTCTTTGTTTACCCTTACTGAGCATTTTAGCTCACCCTTTTATATGTTTTCTTCTCCCCAAGATTCAAAGCTAGGTTTTAGGTAAGAAAACAAAAGGGGAAGATCTTTATGGGAGATGTTGAAGATCATTCACAATGATTAGAAGATTATTTCTCTAAGTTTCCAAAGACACTAAACTATTACGGTCCTTGTGTGTTTGTTTTAATTATGTATCAAGTATTCCGCAAATGTAATGTCATGTCCATGTACGTCAGGCTTCGGGTCTCTACAGTTGGTATCAGAGGAAAAGTTTAGTCAACCTTTGGAAACTAGGATTCGAAAACGTTTGTGAGATCCCTAGAGATATTTCTAAGGTATGTCTAGGGATGTCCCTAAGGATAAGTATACGTATAGGATATAGTCCTAGAACTATGGTAAAGATATTAGATTAGACCAAAGATGTTAGATATTGAATTTACTCCCCCTTTATTATGATTTTTGCCTCTCACACTATTCTTTTCGGGTTTTAGGAAATGGTTGGAAACAAGATGATTCACGATAATGGAGGATATGATGGACAATGTAATGATATTCTTCATGAGAAACCAAATGAAATGGGATTTTGAAGTCCAAACATCATTATTATGCTGAATCAGCAATCTCATAATATGATCAATAAAGTAAAATTTGGTAAGTTTCCTGACTCGGCTAATGAGAGAAAGATGGAGTTTCATGATGATCATAGAGGAAAGAAAGTTCAATTTCCCCTATGTAAATCATGTGGGAAGAGGAATCAATGAGAATGTTTCAAAGGAACTGGAAGATGCTTTGGGTGTGGAAAAGAAGGACACAAATCTAGTAAGTGCAAAGGAAAAGGTTCAGTTAACACTAGGGATGAGGATAATGGTATTGCTACGACATCAACAATGGTTAAATGTTTTAAATGTGGAATGTATGGGAATTATGCAAACCAATGCCCTAAGGGAAAGTCTCATGAATAGAATCAGTGTGGTCGTATGGGTAGTATTTATGTGGATGATGATGAAGAGACTATAAATGATATGTGAGATGAAAGAATTGTTGAAGCTCGGTCAATGGTTTAAGAATGTAGTGGAATGATTACATGTTTATCATGTGTAATGTTGTATAAGTAATCTCATGGTACTATGGAATAAAGATACATCTAAGGATTGTTACACTGTTGTCTTTCCTTGAGTTTTGAAAGTGTATGATTAATGGTACCAGTATCCATGAAAGGTTATTCAGATATTTTTGGAATGTAGATGATATGCGCATAATGAAGGGATAAGTAGAAAATTAAATGTTTGATAGTATTCATGAGCTCATGACTGATATAAGGAGAAGGTTATATCATGGTTTGAGTATATATAATTTTGAGGATTTTGGTATGTGGAAAGTGTTAACGTTTAACTGCATTCATTTTTTCACTAAGGTTCAATGGGTATTCAATAGAATACATGATTAAGGCCTTTGAATGTTTAGAATGTAACCAACAAGACATATCTTATGATATATGGGGATCAACGATGGTATTAGATCTCTAGTAATCGTTTTCACTATATTATGAGAGTGGACTGAAGTATTATGGATAAGCCTAAATATTGGAATGGATTATGTTGGACATAAGTTAGTATTGTTTAAGGATAGAAGTTTTTTTCATATTATTGATGGGATGTTATAGTAATATAGTTTTAGAAAAAGGACAACCTGCAGGACGGGCGACAGCCCATTGCGTCGGACAAGGCTGTAGGAATCGATCCCACAACCGAAGTGTGACTGGCCTTTATCGCCTACCACTGGCCTACAGGTAGTCCCTGGTTAGTAGAAACTAGTTATATTTTATTACGCGGTATGATATATGAAGTATAAGTTCATTTTTGGAATCATATATGATTAACTTCACTATAGATGGTCTTATGTATTTTGTAACCTTTTGTTTGAGACAGATGGAATGACCCATCATTCTATCACATGATCTGCTAACACATCACGAATGACAAATTCAACTTCATTTCTTTAAGAGATGAAGTAGAAATTGTCCAAAGAATGACAAATGGTGAGACTATACCAAAATCACGAAAGTATTTCTTCTAATTCCAATTTCATCAACTTTAGGGAAATGATCTTGAAAAACCAAAAATGTTGTCCTACTGCCCTTATATCTGATGAATCAGATGGTACCTTAGATAATCACAAATCTATGGCTTTGTGATTGTTGGATTTTTCATAGCCATGTTCTCTACCACTCTCCATCAGAACATGATGGTTAGATTTCTCTTCCATATCCATATTTTCACCTATGTGGAAACCCAGTGATTAGTTTATTTGGGTAACCGTTATGTTTCATACTTTTGTTTTTAAAGATTGGTTTTGGTATTCCTTTTTTCGATGTGGGTTTCTATTAAAGAAACTTTTGAATAGTAAACCATTTATAACCCCAACGAATTTCGAGGGCGAAATTCATTTTAAGGGGGGTAGAATGTAACAACCCGAGATTTTATAAGATACATTCTTTTTAATTTCATTCATATCTTCTATTGTACGACACACCAAGATTATTTTGTGCTATACGCAACACCATATTAGCTTGCAGTATACGCAACACTTTTCTTGGCTCTTGTTACACACAATTTTCAAGTTCGTTTGATAAAAGTTATTCTACGCAACATTGAGTGTATATATATATATATATATATATATATTCAATGTATAAATAAAATATGGTTGGATTCTATTATACGCAACAAAAAAGGAGTCGTGCACTACATGCAACCCTGACTTGGCTTGCATTACACGCAATCGCGACCTTCCTCGATAGCGTGTGTTGTACGCAATACCGGGATTTACTAAACAATGATATATTGTTATAATATTGTTATGAACTAGCCGTTATGAATAGTGTTAACTAAATTTTGAATTTTATAACATTATTATCCATCTTACACATTTTCTAGAACATGGTATAAGAACAAAATACATTTTTCGGGTAAAATAAGTATTTTTCAAAAAATGTAGTTTTGCCGCCTTTTGATGGCGCACCCACTTTAAATATAGTTTTTGACATGTTTATAAGTTCAATTTGACAAAATAAAATTCTTATTTTGAATCAGGATATAAAAATTTACATTAGATAAAGTTTTGATATTTTTCTGATAACTTTCATATTTTAATGAATAGTAAAAACACGCTATATTTTAATTAAAAACAAATTTTTCATTGTAATATATTATGTGGTTAAATTATAATATTTAATGGTTTTAAAGTATAAATAGAATATATTTTTACCATTTAATATAATGTATGTCATTAGCATTGATTTTACCTTGAATTCGTAGGTTAAATCAATTCAATCTTTTGCAATGTTTTAAAGAAAAACCTGTTTTCTTTCGACAATGGGATTAATTTTAATTTAATTTCTGAATATTTTGTGTATTGAATTTGGAAAAATGGATTCCATATTTGGAATCAGTGGGTCCAAATTATGTTAATAAGCTATTTTTTATTTTTGGACATTGTGAATAGTAACTATGGTAAATTTTATTTACTATAGTTAAAGGTAAATCGGGTAATTAAGGGTAAATATAAGATTATAAAATTACCCTAACACTTGGAAAAATCCTATTGGATGGCTAAAAGTAGACACATATAACCTAAGGGTCGTATTAGATTCATTTTATGGACTTTTGTTCATGAAAATAATTTTATTATTATTAAAACCAAAGAATATGACAACATGTCACTTTCTTAAATCTTATAAGTATAATAATTTTAATTTAGTGATAAACTTCATGAAACTTCGAACATGAATAGTATCCAGAAATCTAATACAATTATATAAATCATAGGAATTTATTTAGAATTTTTAGGGATTAAATAATTATCATTTATTATGACACAAAGATGATGCAGTAATTGTCTTATTAATGAAATATTGACATAATTGATGTTATAAATGCCCAAATAAATGTAATTTGAGACTTTTTATGACTTACATTAATTTTATAGGTTAATATTACATGTTATTGTTGATATAAGTAACTTTTTTAGAACTCATCATTCTGTTATAAATTTCATAAAAATCATGTACCAAATAGTGTCAAAATTGACATAAATTAGTTTTTAAAACAAATATTATATTATTAATTGTTATTTAATTACTAAAAATCTAAGGTTAGGCCAAATGACTTAGATAAGGATAGATATATTAATAATAAACAACTTGGGGTTCTTTTGTCTTGTTATGGTAAGTTTATTAACAATATAGTTTAAGAAAACAAAAAGACACGGTAAAAGTTAAATTATTTAACTTAGAGTTAAATCTAATTGATAAGGTTAAAATAATAACCTAAACTTGTCTAAATCCTATTGTATGAGATTATTTAGACCCATAACCACTTTATATTCGAAATAAGACCCTTTGGAACCATTATAAACCGAATTTGACCTTAATATAAAATAATATTTTGAGATTTTCCTAAGGTGCCCCTCTCCTCCCTTATAAAAGGGCACCTCCTCCCTCTCCTCCTCACACCAATTTGAGCATTCAAGCTCGGCCAACCCCTACCAAAATCTCTTCTCCACTTCCCTAGTATCATCCTAGAGGTCCTGGTCTTCTTAAAAGACCATCCTTAGTTCTTTAAGTGGAGGTTAAGTGAAGGCGCGTCAAAAAGAGGTGATATCCATTACCGATCTTTTTCAATTTCTTTCTTCTTCAACTTCTTCTTATTTAGTTGTTTCATGGTAAAGTAATAACATAAGTATTTCTTATATACTTATATGTTATTATAAATATGAAACAACTCTAATTAACCTTCTATCCGTCCTATGGAAAAAGGAAATCACCGCGCGTGCGTACGTACGGAATACCGTCTCCATACCGTGGTGTAATCTATTTTCCGCCACCACCTTAATTGGATGGGTATAATGGTGTAATGAGTAACTATATATGATTATTATAAAGTTATATTGATACTAAAATAGTATACATACACTTCAACACAATTCCATGACCATGGGAACGATATCATCGCTCGTGCGTACGTACGGACTACCGTCTCCACGACGCGATGAGATTGATTATCCATGTTAACCATTCCAGAATGATTATAAAGTATATATAATGAATAATAATGAAATATATGACATGTTAAATCTACTCGATATATGTATATATATATATATATGTATTTCATCTTCTTACTTCCATTCAAGACAATAAGGAAAGGAAAACAGCGTTCATGCGTACGTACAGACTACCGTCTCCATGAACGGTGTGTTTCATTTCATTTATCTATCTATTATATATATATATATACTGAATATATATGATATATAAATCATGTTTTATATTCTGGAAGTAAGTAAATCATGATATAAGTAATAATAATTTGAAGAACAACAAGTCCAAACACCTACGATAAATGAAACGATTTTACCCAAAACGCTTCTTTAACATGGAATTTACAAAAGAACGAGTAATATAAAGTCATAAGTGAACCATATATGATATCATAATAATGAATATGATTATTTAATAAGTTAATTACATTATTTAAATCATTATACAGGAGGTTCGGATACGTACAAATCATATCAGACATAAGGTAAGGGAAATATCACAATCTCATTTTTTATCCGAGATTGTTTATACTTTGGCATTTACTGGGGTGTATTTTATCATCCACATCCATGTTTCCTCAATATGTAATATTATTTCCATCCACCTATAATTTTTTAAATCCAATTTTACCCTTCGATGAGTTTTTAGTAAAGGATGTGAAAGGAATCTTTTGACGTTTTTTTTGTACGAGGTACTTTTTGACCTTTCCGACAAAAGTACGAAGAATGTTTTTTTTAACTTATACGGCATGAATGGATTTTTAAAACATTATTTCAAAGAAGCTTCCTTTACATGTTTTCAAGTTTATTTTTAATCAACTTCTTTTAGTTTAAAAATTGTATGACATGTTAAGAAAGGAAAATGTTTTTGAAGTAGAAAGGATATTTTCCTCAAGAATGGAGTTCAAGTGTTTTATCAAAATTATTTTCCATATAAGATAATATAGGGTTCTGTTTCTATCCCTATTATTACATTTACTTGATTATGTTGTGATGGAAATATTTTTATGAATTCCTTTATCTTATATGAATTGTTTTATGATGTCATGATGTTTAAGATTCCCATTTTTATTACATGGGTTATGCAATGACGTATGATTTATGATTTTGTGGCACACATAAGAATGGTATCATTATGAGATGGGTGGGACCTATATCTCCCTCCAATGCATTGGTTAAAGATTTCATATCTCATGAGATAGACATGGCTGGAATGGTAGGTTATACCGGTTCAGTGAAACAGGACTGAAACGAGGAGTGAACTCGGTTCAGAAAGGGACTTTGTCCACTAAGATAGTCTTGGAAATGATTCTTGACTAAAAAGAAATGATTCTATATGATTATGCGTGTATGCCACAAAGTTTCATGTTTAATGTTATGATTATTGGGATTACATTTCACTACTATGATTTATCCCATGTTATGAAATTATGCTCTCTTTTGCAGGTTAAGATTTCCAAAAGTTATGTGCTTATGTATATGATGTGATTGATATTTCTTTGTTTATCCTTACTGAACATTTGAGCTCACCCTTTTATATGTTTTCTTCTCCCCAATATTCAAAGCTTGGTTTTAGGTAAGAAAACAAAAGGGGAAGATCTTTATGGGAGATGTTGAAGATCATTCACCATGATTAGAAGATTATTTCTCTAAGTTTCCAAAGACACTAAACTATTACGGTCCTTGTGTGTTTGTTTTAATTATGTATCAAGTATTCCGCAAATGTAATGTCATGTCCATGTACGTCAGGCTTCGGGTCTCTACAAAAATTATCTTAGGTTGAATTTTTGATAATTTTTTAAAAATCTAGATTTTTAAAAAAATAGTGAAAAAACTGAGTTTTATTGAAAACACTCTTTCCTTTTCAGGTATTTAGAAATTAAAGTTCTATTTTATATTAGAATAAAATTTTATTTTTTTATTATTATTTAAAAAAATCCAATAAATTTTATTGTAATCATAATTATAATTTAATTTGGTATAAAAAAATTTATACATAAAAGTATTTTTTTTCTTAGATTCTGTTATTCATTGGGTTTTGTGGGTTTTAATAAATTAAATTATGAAAACTAAATGAATTGAATTTGATAAAATTTATCTCAAATTTTGAATCAATGGGTACAAATTTTTTAAATAAGTCCCTTTTATTTTTTGTCATTATGAATAGTAATCAAAGTAAATATTTGTCACCCTAGTAAGTGTAAATTATGCCATTAAAGTTAAAAATTATCTGATAAGAAATAAACATGACCTAAAAATTACATTAATATATTGTATGAGTCTATTTCAAACATACTCATACATGATTATATGTTATGGAAATTTTGTTCCATTTTCCTTTTAACATGACTTATATTTTATATTAAGTAAATAAAAAAATGTTACTATCTTGGTTATAAATTTTGATTATATATTCAAATTGAAAGAAAAATATGTTTTCAATGAATATTAAATGTTATAATGAGTGTATTGAAATTATTTATATGATTTAAATTTATTTTTTATTTTTAGTGATGAAATAATAACCTAAAATTCTTATGCATCACTAGCATTATGCTTGTGCAAGCAGTAGAGAATTGAAGTAAATGATTTTAGAAACATATAAAGTAATAATTTTAGGATTAATTATATTTTCACTAAATTTTATAATTAATAATATTTTTTTATTTATTTTGAAGTATATTTTATTCTAAATCCATTGTTTTCATGTTGTTTTCAATGTCAAATTATGTGAATATTTCTTAAAATTACCTTAATAGTATTTTTAGTTCAGTATTTTTTTTTTGAATTATTAAAAAAACAATAAAATAATTGAAGAGGAAAATTATAATGAGAAATTATATTCAATATCATCCCTTATCCATTTATGTGACAATTTTTAACTTAGAAGTAAATTTATAACCATTTTATATTGAAAAAGTTGTTACATTGGTTAAGGTTAAAAACGGTTAACAAAATGGTTCATCTAAATGAAAAGGTTTAAAATGATATCAAAACCTATAAATATTTGATTGGATAATTATATAAAGAACATATAAATATTTTATTCAAATAAATTTTATTTTAAAACCATTTTACATGATTTAGGCATATATCATATTATAATATTTTATTTATTTCTAAAAGTCCCCTCCCCTCACTTATAAAAGGACAACCCATATCATCTCCTATACACATTTCAAGAGCCTCTTAGGACAAATAATACCTTCCCAAATCCCATATTAACATCCATCCCCTTATTTTATAGGACATATACTAGTCATAATACCAACCTAAAAAATACTATGGTGTAAAGTAATGGAGGTTGTCTAAAGAAGAGGTATAGCTTTTAACCAAATGTTTTAGTTTTAATTATTCTTCTACCTACTTCAGATAAAATTATACCAAGATAAAATAGTAATGTAACTTTCTTATTTATAGTGATATTTTATTATTTTAATTTAATTCCCCGTATCCATCTCTTCTTGTATCAAATAGAAAATTAAACCATTGTTCACCTCCATAGTGGATTACCACCTCACGAACCGACGTAATTCATTTTCTCTCACTGCCTCTCACAGATGGTTATAAATATGGATTTAATGTATATATATGATACTCATGACATAAGTATTATTTATAATATATGATATATAATCTATAATCTATTTTCTAACCTTTACTTCCTTTGAAAATTGATAATATTGTTCCTCTGTATGTGTGGATTACCACCTCTATAAAGCGACATGGTTAATTATCATCATTGTATCACATAGCTGATATATATATAAGTTTATTTAAATATATAATTTTATATTTTTGATATAATAATTGTTTTTAATGGTAAAATTATATTTACCTTTTTCCCCTCAAGATCAATGAAAAATTAAAATGTCACTCATGCGTACATACGACCCACCATCTCTTTGACTTTAACATAATTCATTTTTAATAACAATCATTCAAGATTGATTTTAAAAGATTAATTAATGTATTAAAATTATAATAATTTTATTTTTATTATTCTTGATAATAGGGGACAATGACCACTTTGACCATGATTAACATACCATGGTCATCTTACAACTATGAACCAAACGCCCTCAAAACGTTAAATGTAAACTTTATCAATTAAGTAATTAAATATATCAACATAATAAATGAAAAAACTGGTTTAATAATAATGTAATAAAAATGAAAATTATTCTTAAAAATTTAATTAATTTATATATGTTTATTATATAGGTTTTAAAGTACATATATATCAATCTTAGACTTGAGGTAATAGATTTCATCTCAATTCAACTTCATTGTGGAATATTTCAATGTTATACACCTAATTTATTTTATATGGTGTATATTCTTCCATTTTACATGTTATTTTATGAATCCTTAAAACTTCATGGTATTTATGTTACAATTCATGTTAATTCACCCAAGGGGTTTGATTTGGAAGTTACTAAAGTGGTAAGGGGTTTCTTAACTCAATTGCATCTCATTGAGTTACAATACTTCTTCATTGATTTTTTATGCCATGATTTTGTGTGACTTGATATCTAAATTTTTTATGTTTTATTTGAAATTTTTTTATGAGGATTTAAATATTTCTAGATAATTTATTCATGGATTAATTTTTACTTCAAATTTTATGATTATTACAAGTATATTTTCCTCAAGAATGATTTCAATGATCATTTATGGAATTTCTATTCATAAATGACAACATCCATTGATTTTAATTATGATACACTAAGAATATATTGTAATGATACTATACTTATTTTTTCTATGGATTTATTATGACTATTTTGAATAAATTTTTATGGAACCTGTTTCTTTTCCATGTGTAAATCATGCTATGAAATAACAATAGTTATTTTTATGTTGAATAATTAAATATTTAATGTTTTGTGATTAAGTTATAGTCCTTGTATTTTATTTATAATGATGAGTGAGCTTGATATAGCTCATGAAAATGGGTGACCCTAATATATATATATCTAATGTACTGGGTAAAGGGACAAAATTAACCAGTTTTAGGTTTCTCCTATGAGCTTATTGAAATTTACCATGTGAGTTATTCCATTTGTTAGAGTGATATGAAAATAATTTTTCAATTTACCAATATCTTTTTTGACGGTTCCAGGCATTGTGGAATCATCCTTTACTGGTATGACCAACTCATCTTTTAGTCATAAATCATGTGTAATCATTACTTTACACGACCAAATCATCATGTCCAACACATGATCAAAAATTTATTGACTAATAACACTACATATTTTTTTCTTTGATTTATAATTTATTCATTTTTAATATATATTATTTTAATATTATTTTAATTTCTTAATTATAATATTTATTTCTATAAATTAATTCATTAACATTTATGATTTTTAATATTTTTAAAATATATACATTTAATATGTATTCGTTTAATTTTAATATATATTCACTTTAAAAAAACTACTTATATAAATAATAAAACTCATTCATTTAAAAAAAATCTTAAGTCTATTGATTATTAGTTATTAAATTTCACTCATTTATATTATTTATATATTTATGATTATTTATTCATTAATAATGTAAATTCAATTTTAACTTTTTATTATTTATTCATTTTTAATATATATTCATTTAATATTGTTTAATTTACTTCATATGGTTTTGGATTTCATAGCACTAAAATGAAAGTACTGATAAAGACTAATAATTATCAGTGCTAAGAGTATGCTTAAATAAAGTGTGACCCTTATTAGTGCTTTATATTTTAGCATTGATAAATATGTTTCTTTATAAAACCTTTTTAAAAATCACTGATAAAACCATTTTGATATTTTAAAATGGAACCCTAATAGGGACTAAATTATGATGATCAAAAAAACTGAATAAATATTATTTATTATAACTTGTTAAATCCAATAGTAAAAATTAACTAAGATTGAAAATGAAATTAGTGTGTAGCACTCTAGGTCTCTTTCTTAGTGTAATTAGGCATGACCATCTAAATTCCAAGGTTAGAATCTAGAAACACACTAATGCATCAATAGATAAATAAGTTAACATCACAATGATGTCAAACCTTCTATGAACATTTATCATGTAATATAATACTTTTATCACAATATATCAAATCAATAAGGTTACATGCTGGTTCCATCAACCTCTATGCTCTATGTCTCTTTATTTGAAATTATAGAAATGAACTTTCCCATCAAACACAATGGATGTAGATTTATTTAGGAAATTCATTTCCTATCAATGGGCCTAACATATTAACTTTGGTCAAGAGATAACGGGGATAAATCCATTCTTATGGTATCTATTAATTTTATATCATTCATAACACACCCAACATATCCTACTTCACCGCGAACATATTTCATCATGATTATTATTAATACATAAAATTACGTAAGTCATGATATCAATTAATGATAATATTAAATTATATTGATCAATACACATTTCCATGGATAGAAACATCTAATGACACGTGGAAATGTGGATTTCTTATTGATGGGCCAGTTCTCACAACCTCCCATCTTGGAGATTACCAAGGGATATCATCATGAGAAAGTGTTTCAATGCCTTATGAGCTTTCAACCCCTAATATATGATATTTTATTTTTCCCATCAGAAAATATCATCTGGCCATGGAAAAAGGTTCAAGAATAATGTTGTAGAGCCTATAGGTTCTCATCATAGAGGAGAACTGCTATGAACTTTTAGTAAGAAATGTATTCTAAGGACATTATCACACACATATGTAAATTATGCATAAGAATAATCATGATTTTTTAATGAAACTTATTTAATAATAAAAAACATGTAATCAAGTGCTAAACAAGTTGGTTCTATGAAACCAAATCCAACAGACTTCCACTTTCACTAGTACCAATTGACAACAACTTTCATTCCACTATCTCTCACATGATAGTCATGCTTCTGATGGGATAATGACTTCATTAAGGGGTATTCCTTGTTTTCCTCTACGGATACCTTTCTAATTAAAAATTAACCTCATTTATAAAAATCCCTCAAGATATGAAACTTCATAAGTATGTGTTTTTTACTTTGGTGTGACCTTGTCTCCTTAGAGAGGGCCACTATTGCATTGTTATCAGAGTAAACAATGATATGATATTTTCTTCTAGGTAAAAAATCAATATTTTATAAAAAAAAATGAATCTAGACTAATTTCCCGGATGCATCAGAAGCCAAAATATACTTATAATTTACTATAGAATCAATAAGAACTGGTTTATTTGAAATATTCCAGGTCACGACTACTCAATTAAGAAAAAATTCATATCTAGATAGTGACTTCAGTCATTATAATATGTATGAAAACTATCATATCTATAACCCTTTATTACTCGATCTTCTCTCCTCCACACACCAGGAACATATCCTTAGTACGCCTTGTATACATATAGATAACCTTAACATTAGTCCAATGATGGTAACCTATATCTTCTTGAAATATTTCTACCATGCTCAAATAATAGGAAACATAAAGCCTCACACATAACATGACATACATTTTGGATTCTATCACATAAAAATATGGGATCTTACTTATTCTATCTCTTTCCACTTGTGATTAAGGACTTATTTTTTTGAAATATGTATACCATGTGACTTTGGAACTAATTCTCTCTTGAATTGTTCCATATTGAACCTCTTAAGTATTTGTTCAATATATATACCTTGACATAGTCCGAGTAGTATCTTAGATCTATCCACTCCAACATAACATTTTTATTTTCTCAACATTTTTAAGGGGAAAGTGAGAACCGTCATAGATTAAAAACAGATCAAGCTTCAAAGGAAACAACAGACTTCCATGAAGACAAATGTACTACCAAAAAACCACTCATAAACACATGGATCACATTCATTCTTAATGAAACCAAATTCATTTATAGCTTCATCAAATTGAATTTTTCATGACCTAGATGCTTGAATTAATCCATAAATTGATTTCTACATCTTTCATACCATTTTAGAATTTCCTGGTGTCACAAACCCGTCTATTTGTGTCATATAAACATCCTCTTGAGGGTTCCCATTAAGGTAATATATTTTGAAATCCATTTTCTAAATATCATATACATGGTACACAACTATATAAAAAAATTCTAATGATTTTTAACATGGAATTTTTATAAAAGGTTTTTTCATAGTCAATACCTTGATGTTTTCTAAATCCTTTATCCACCAATCATTCAATATATATATATTCATTTTACCTTCCATTTCCATATTTCTCTTGAATACCCATTTACACACAATTGGTTTTACATCAACCAGTGGATCAATCAATACTAAAAAATGTATTTGATACATAGAATCCATCTCAAAATTCATCTATTCTTCCCATCTTGATGCTTATGGTCTCTCTACTATTTCCTTGTAAGAGAGAGGATAATCATTGTCAACCAATAATGAGTCACCATCATTAGTGACTAGAAAAAAATATCTCTATTATTCTCTTAACTCTCATGTACATCTATACAAAAATTTTATATTAGTAACACCTTCTTCCTTGGGGACCTATAGAATCGGTTCCTATACCGACTCTTATGTATCTTGAGTATAAACTTCATCGAAGTCAATCTTTCTCCCACTATCCTCCTCGAGGATATACTCCCTATCATGATACATGGAATGTATTGCAACATTTAATTTATTTTATGAAGGTTTGTATAGATAGTATCCCTTTGAATCATTGTTATATCCTATAAGAATACACACCATACCTCAGGGTACAAGTTTGTTTCTTGATATATCCTTTACAAATTCCCCATAATCCCATGAATAAACATTTTACAAAATGGTTTTGATTCCACTACATAACTAAAAGGTAATATTATTTTCCACTTTGGTTGTTACTTGTTTTAGTATGCATAATTTCACCTATAATTCATATCCTCAAAAGGAAAATGGAAGGCATTCATGACTCATCATTGACCTTACCATGTCCAATATGGTATAATTACTCATTTTCGTAACACTATTTCATTGTGGTGTATAAGGGGAATGGGGTTGATATAAAATCCCATACTCTCATAGAAATTTGATAATGTGTTTCTTGAGATATTCACCACCTTGATTGAATTGAAGTTTATTTATCTTCTTACCATGATAAATCTAAACCTCATTCCTAATCTCTTTGAAATTTTCAAAGGATTTAGACTTATACCTCATCAAGTAGATATAACCATGTTTGCTCAAGTTATTAGTAAAATTAATAAAGTATGAGAATACACCTTTAACTTCTACATGAAAATTTACACACACATTAGTGTATACCAATTCTTGAATATCTGTGGCCCTTTCACCATGATTTTTTCATAGTGGTTTAGTCGGAATGGCCCAAAGGCCTTCATTTTTTTTTATTTTGATAATCCACCTTTCAAGGGGTTAGTTCAAACCCTTACAAGGCCCGAAGTCTTAGAGACAATTACATGACCAGTAGGTCTTAGAGGGAATCGCCCTGACAAGACAACTTGGAACTACTTCTCCCCAGCATATGTCATAATATTAGCACTCCACCTTTGCAGGGCTGGTTGACTAGTTGTTCTATGCAAGGTCACACAGGCCTAGTACTGATGGCAAATCCATACCCTCTCATTATTCCAATTCTGGTTAGCTCTACTCTAGTGAATGCGCCTACCCTGATCCTCATCTGAAATCTTATCCCTTGTAGTCTTGACCGGTACATCTGCATCATGTGGCCCAAAGGCCTTAGGGAGGCCCAAAGGACTTAAGGTGGCCCGGAGGCCTTGAGAAACAACTGGCCCAAAGGCCTTGGGTGGCCCAAAATCCTTACAGGACCTGAGGACCAAACCGGTGGCCCAGCGGCCCAGATGGATGAATAGTTTCTACTTCTACAATACTGAATAGTGCCTACTACAATACTACTACAGTAATTATAAAATTAGGGACCATTATTTCCAAAGATGAAAATAAATCCATCCATATCTAAAATAGAAATGAAAATAATGTTTTGGGTAACACTAGGAACATAATAACAGTTCTTTAAAACCAAAATTAATCTTGTCGGCAGCGTGAGATGGCAGTCTTCAATGACTAGAGTAGCCATCCTTGCTCTATTAGTAGCCTATAAATCCACCTCATCACTATTAATCTTCAAAAATATACTTGGTTTCTATATTTGGATACATATGTGATCACCCTTTGCAGTATCTAATACCCAAATTTTAGATATGAAAAGATTACACTCAATAACCAACACACCTAAAGCGACCTATTTCTTATTTGGATGGGTGAAATTTCTCTTACAATGGCCCTTCTTGCCTCATAAAAAACATACCATATCATATTACATTCCATAAATCTGGATCTTATTCTTAATAATGGATGATTCTATAGATCCTTATACTTAGAATGAGTCTTTGGACCCTTTAACATGTTCCAATTATTCCTATTCATCTTAAGGGTAGTGGTTTTGTCACACCTTGTGTCATTATCAACTTGGTGGATAAGAGTAATAAGCTTTGATAGTGACTTCTCTAAATTTCTCATATTATTTTTAAAAATAAAAATAGAGTAGTTTTTGGGTAGTGAGAAAAAAAATTATATTTGTATGAAACTCATCAGGGATGTTAAAACTCAAGATGTACAGGCTCTCAATATATCCATTCATCATGACTATATATGGCCCAGCTGTCACCAACTATCCATACATTCATGAGAAAAGTGAATTAGAGATCTCATATCTCTATGATCACACATTCTCTCGATAAAGATCCCAAAGGTGAGAAAATATGTTATATGAATCTATATTCTCATATTGCTTTAAAATATCATTATAAATTGAGGATAACATGAAACATTGGGCCTCCATTTCATCGTTCACATGATTCAAATTAAGAGATACCTCTTACTCACTAGCCTCTTTGGAAAGCGACTCAGTAAGTGGGGTTTCCATCATGTGAATTTTCTATTCATGGCATAGTATAATGCACAAGTTACAATATCATTCTTGCAAATTCACACTGGTATTAAGGTTATTCATATCTAGTATGGATCATAGTGATATTATTGAAGTTGTTTTATTTTCTATTTTATACAAATTAAGAGTCGATAATTAGTACCTTTTTATTATAAAAATATATTACTAAAATTAAAATTAATTAAATTATTATTAATCTCCAGCTATTTTTCAAAACCAAATTTCTCTCACCATCAAATTTGTAATATATTTTCTCTTTTATATTATATTGTCAAGGATCCATATTCCTTTCTCAAAACAATTAATTTGGCCTAATAATCTATTTAAAGGGTTTTAGGTAGTCGTAAATTTTCAACTAAATTAACTCATAGTTCCTTGATATATTGAGCAGACTCCCTAATCCTGAAATTATATTTTAATATTTCCTTAACCTTTGACTATTAGTTAAACAATTTCCTTCTTGGGTAGTACACCCTTGATATAAACTAATTTAATTCAACCCAAAACATCAAGCTAAAATATCTACGATAATTGAAAGCATCCCAACTTGGGCTAGTCATGTAATGTGAACATTGAGTTCTATTTTAACATAAGTATCAAAAGAATAAATTGTCTTAATATATTTTAATTGAGGTATTTTTATCCTTATGTGTAAATCCCATTATATCCTTTTACGTTCATTTTTAATATTATGTGGATTTTACTTAAGTGATTATCTATATCATACAAAACATTTATATACAATCTGATTATATCTTAGTCCATACTGCATGCTTGTTAATTTATTTATTAGGTGATCACACAACATTCACAAACATGAATAATTAACCATCAAACCTATAGAAGTAAAATATAAGTGGCTTGATATTTAGATTCTCTGATGGTTATTTTTTAAGCAGGTGATAAACTGACCCTCAACCCTAGGGGGAAACACCTTAAAACATAGCATGATTAATGTTGCAGTATTCCACCTTGGATCCAATTCATCACCTCAATTTTATTCACCTTAGCTTCTTAACTTTGACCACATCCACTTGGTTGGGAGCTCCATCCTTACATAAGATTTTACTCACACGTAGGTCGGGGGGATCCAATGGATTGGATAAAGGTAGTTTATATAAAAGAAATAGTGGGAATATATAACATTACATAATAAAGAGGAGGGATGACTTGTAGGCCACTAATAATATTTTAACCATAATAAATTCAAGGAAACTAATCCCACACATGATCTGGTGTAATATCATGATCATCCGCACATCAAACAATGAGAAAACATTTCCAATCATGTTATTAGTTACATATATTCATTATTGAATTAACATAATGCTCCATGAATTAATCCAATTAATTAAATTTAGCTTAATTCCATCTAACAATCATTAAATCACCATCGTAAATAATTTAAAAAATAATAATTTCATTTAAAATTAATGTAATAAAAAAGTGTACTTGAAGGAAATGTTGTGTGTTTGTAAAAATTTTAACACATGAATTAATTTAAAATATAATTTTTAATATTATGACATGGAATGTACTATTGAATTAACAACACATATAAGACATAATTAATAGGTTTGATACATTTAATTATTATTATTTTGTGAAAATTTGAAAACACTATCGACATCTGACTACACTGCATGAAAAAATTTATATAGTTTGAGCATTTCTTCTATCTATGTGCATAGAACATGACTTGGGTATATCTATGTTGCCTTATGTAGACGTTTTTGAGGAACACAGCTTGTAATGGGAATACATGGTGTGTTACCTTAGAGTTTCACAACATGTATATCCCCATGTCATGTATCTGGTATATGGATCACTGAGACACCCCATGTTCTCAGCCATATGAAGACATGAAATACACAACATTTAAGGTACTTACATGGTGTTCAGTTCTACATTCTGAGTCACGGTCTTTCTAGATCCACAGGTAGATCCTCTTTTATCATATCATAGATCTGATTTGATCGGATCTATCCAACATTTTCTTATGATATAGATGTGAAAAAAATACACGACATGTATACGGGAAATACACACCATGTACTCTATTTTTTTCTAGGAAAAACCTTCAGTTCCACCATATAGTGTAAATTGAATGTTTCTTCATTAATAATCATTAACTAATTACTGTTTATGTCATCAAGAATTAAAAAAGTGAAGAGATGATGATGTCAGATATTAAAATGAATCATTTTAAGTAAAATAAAATGAAAACACATGAAACTAATCAATGAATAATAAATAATTATAAATTAAACTTGTGTTCTCTCTAACACCACTTGATGGTTCTAGGCACAATGAAATCATCCTTTTTTGGTATGAAAAAACATGGATTTTAGTTTTAATTCATGTGTATTCATTGCTTTAAATGATCAATGCATAGTTTCTATTCTAAATAGAACATTACTTGACTAGTTTAAAACACTGGAATGATGGGTGGAGGATATCAACATGTAATTTATAATTAATTTATAAGTAGATATAGAATTACCTTAACTCGTAATTATATCTTCATTGATGATCAGTAAAAATTATATCATCGCACTATCGTTGTGTTGTAAGATCCAATTGATCAATCCCTCTAGTGGTGACCCACATGTTCACCATAATATCTAGACAATTCCATAGAATTACTAGGTTATAACACAGCCGATTCTGATTACTTGTGTTGTTCATGGTTGATCGTAGAAGAATTCTTCTTGAAATAAGAATAATTCTTGAAAATATCTCATTGGATTAAGAGAGGAATATAGGAGAGTGCTCTAGATCTCTCAATATATCTCTAGGGATAGAGAGATTATCACTTTATCTGTTGTGTGAGCCAATTTTTCTTTAGAAAAGAGATATAATTAGAGACTTATTTTGGTAGTTTTAGGGTTGGAAAAGTTCACACAAGCCCTTTATCAATTACATAATTTTTAGTTGACACCATATCTAATAATAATAATATAAATATTATTATTAAAAAATTTATATGTTCAATGCATAAATAATATAAATAAATATCATTTATATCATTTCCACTCAGACCATTAAACTCAATTCACTTTCCCTCGTCCACATTTATTGATCCCTGAATAATAACTATTTATTTATTAAATAAATATCATTGCATTATTTATTGATAAAAATAATAAATATTATATTCACCAAACATGGAAACAAATATTATTTATTATTATTTAAATCACTTATTATTTTTAATAAAATGTGATTAAATTAATGAAATCAACCTAACTGAATAAATCTTATTTATTTTAACTTTTAAAATTCAATGCTAGAATTTAACTAAAATTTTGAATACACTTAGTGTGTAAACCACTAGGCCTCTTACTCAGTAGCATTATAAATAACTGCCTAAAGTACAAGGTTAGACTTTAGAAACATACCAAGACATCTATAGAGAAATAAGTTTTTCAATGATGTCCAACCTCCTATAAAAGTTTACTGCATAATGTAATCCTTTTATAACTATTTCTCAAATCAAGAAGGTTTCATACTAGTGCCATAAACTTATATGCTCGATGTCTCTTTATATGAATTTATATAAATTAACATTCCTATAGAACACCATTACCATGTATTTATTCAGGCAGTTCTATTCCCATAAAATGGTATGAGATATTAACTTTCATCAAGAGACAAAGGGGATAAATCCGTTCTCGTATTATCTATTAATGTTATTTCATTCATGATTCACCCAACATATCATACATCACCAAGAAAATATATCTCCATGGTTTTCTTCAATACATCAAAGTATGAAAGTCATGATATCCATTAATGATAATATTAAAGTCTATAGATCAATACACACACCCACATATAGGAATATCCAAAGACACATAGAAATGTGGATAACCTATTGATGGGCCTATTACCATAACCTCTTATCTTAGATAATAATAAGGGAGAAAAAATGAGAAGGTATAACAATGTATTATGAGTCTCCAACCCCTAATATAATGTATTGCTTGTGTCCCATAAAAAAATATTATCCTCCCATATAATAAGGTTGAAGAATAATGTCATGGTTCCTCTAGGTTTTCATCATAGTGGGGAACTGTTGTAACCTTTTAGAAAAACATATATTTTAAGGACATTATCACATATAGATATTATATAGAATAAAAATCATGAAGTGATTAAAAAAATTATTTAATGGGAAAAAACATGTAATCAAGTACTAAAAAATTTGGTTTTAGGGAACAAACTCCAACATTTTCTTTATGTTTCCATTATATTATAAAGAACCATTTTCTTAATGATT
The DNA here is from genome assembly GCA_963277665.1 of Viscum album. Lineage (NCBI taxonomy): Eukaryota > Viridiplantae > Streptophyta > Magnoliopsida > Santalales > Viscaceae > Viscum > Viscum album. The sequence continues at coordinate 221,099,802 of OY728119.1, forward strand.
GTTTTCACATGTCTCTCGATATTTGACTTATATGAATCTTCCTTATGATAAATATTTATTCCAAGTCACATTTTTTATTATCCATGTTTTTATTGGTATGAATTCTCATATTTTGTTCTCCTACACATTGATTATATCATCATACACTTATGATTATCTTGTTATCACTAATGAAATTCAATTGTTAATTCTTATGTTTACCCCTACACATAATTTGAGCTCACCCTTCATGTCTTTCCTTTTCCATATGTTTTCAAGAGAGGTTTTATGTATGTCATTCTTAGGAAGGTTAACAGATATGAAGAAGTTAGTTGGAGATGATGTAAATTTTTATGAACCAGTTTTTTATGTATCCAAGTTGTTATATAAGTGTGTTTCATATTCTCTATAAATATAAACCTAAGAATTCCCTATAAATGAAATGAATCCAATATCTATATTTTATTTTCTAAGGGATTTATGGTTGAAATCAGGTCATTTTTTTAGTATCAAATCCATAAATATAAATATTATGTTTTAGTAGTAAATTTGGGAGTGAGAGTTTGGGGCTATTTTGTGTGTGTGTGTGTGTGTGTCAATGGTATAATGGATTAGTTTAATGGTACATGCATATTTTTGTAGGACGTAATGGCCTAATGTTCTAACATTTACACATTCACCTTAGGCTATGATGGCTTAGGGTTATGTGATGTTTTGGGTTGTGTTGGCTCTCGATAATAGCATAATTCATTGGGTGATTATGTGGAAAATTGGTGGTTGGGATGTGGATGTGTTTTTGGTGATGTGGTGGTTATTATGTGGTTTTAGTTCCAGTAATATGGTTATTTGGTGAATTTTTTGTTGTGGTGACATGTCTATGGTTGTGGTATGACTCTAGTGACTTAGTGATTGGTCAGATATGAACAAATGTGAATGTAATTTGACATAAATTGTTGATATCATATGGTTATTATAATTACTAAAAAGTATGAATTTGTTACTAGACCATTTTCATTATTCTTGTTTGATTTTAGAAACCTAATATTTCTTTGATTATTTACATTAATGATATATTAATCTAATGAGATATGATTGATCAATTAATAAGGATATAATTTTTGGCTTCCTCTTTAAATTATTAAAAAACCCCTAAGAATACTAATCGCTACCACTTAATTATGAATTATTAATGTTATAAAACTAATTTAGAGATGCATATGGAAAAACTAAATGTGGAAGCTAGAGTATTGTTTATGTTATTCTTACTTTTGATTGGATGGATTTTTTAGCCATTATACCTCGATAACCCCTATATCTCCTTAGTTGATGTCAACCATGTCTATCATGAAACTTATATTTCACATGGATATAAAACTACTTAAAACATAATCCTACTGATTAATCCTAAGTTATCACCCTTATATAGTGTTATTAAGTAGTTTTTCTAAACAATTAAATGAATATTTGAAGATTTCATTGTTTAAGTAGCTAGAGTGAAGCCAAGGGGGTCTTTTTGGAGATCATTACTTTTTTTACATTTAATTATCATGTAGGCATTTTTTTGAATTGTAAACTGTATCCTTTGGGATTACATATATGGAGTTTATTGGTGGTTTTATTTTAGTTTTCATGAAAATTAATGAGGTTAATTCCTCCTATACATGTTATAGATACCTCAGGTGCTAGCTGTTGACTTGGGTCTGAATAGAGGCGGGTTTCGAGTGCCACACTTACATTCACTACCCACCAAGGTGAAGTTTTAATGGGGGTCATAATCGAGATTATATCTCAATAATGTAGTAACCCATACTTATTGACTAACCCTTACGTATCAGAGTATCATACAAAGGAAATAAACATTATATATCTATATTTCTAGTGTTGTAACCCTTACTGATCCATAGAGTAACCTTTATATATCGATTAATTTAATCTAATGAATTTGGTCATATTTGATGATATATGCTATAATTTCATTAAAAATGAAGACTATTTTCATGAAACCTAAGTTTTAGTTGTAGTACATGATATCACATTTATTTTAGCTTATAACACAAAACAAACCCATAAGATCTCGTAGTATCAGGACTTAAGCTACAAACCAGTCATACCATCTAACCAAAAAGAAATTACTGAGCACTATGAAAAATACCAATGACATGATATGATAAAGGAAATTATATTCCATATCACATACTATGACTCAAGGTATATATTACAATGTGATATACCCACATTAGTGTATATTCAAGAGTATATTAACATTATTTATCAACTAGTACTAATGAAAAATAAATTATTATAAATTATTATATTTTAAAAAAATCCCAATTTTTAAAATATGAATAATATTATATTATTTAATATTGTATTAAAATAATAAATTAAATATGATAAGTAAATAAATATTCAGGTATCATGGAATTAGAAAAATACATTTCTAATTTTGACAATTTAAAAAAATAAAAATGAAATTATAAATAACAAACTAACTAAAACAATCATGATATTTTACTATTTTTATAAAAACTTTTATATTTTATTAAAAATATACAATTATTTTATAACATATTAAATAAATAAAATATTAATAAAATCATTCATTTTTTAAAAATAAAACTTTTTATTAAATTTTTATTACACTTATGGAAGTTGACTTTTTTAGAAAGAGTTTTCTTCAATAAATTTTATCATAAGGTGGTTTTTAGTGAAGAAAATTCCTTATAAATAATTTAAAAATTATTATTTTATACAAAGTGAATTTATTTAAAAAATATATAGGATGCGTCGTCTTAGAAAACAACTATCTTATGATGAAATTTATTCCTTAAATTATTGAAATATTTTGAGTCAAACCTTAATATAAAAAAATAATTTATTAATTTTCTAATAAAGGTTATATTTTTAAAAGGGTAATGAATCAGGGCTTACTTATATCTAGCATCATATCTCTTCTTTACTAATTTCTTTTTCAGAACCCCACTATTCTTTGAATTAATAATGATTCCTTGAAAAGATTATTAATGCCAAACATTTACAACGGTTGTATGAAAAACCATATATTTTATTTGATTTGGGTTGAAATGGAGCTATAGAAGCCTCTTCTATATCATACTCAGCTGAGGGATAGTGGTTTCAATATTTCTTCATAAAAAATCTTTTATAATTGAAAGATTTGTGGTTTTTCTTCCCTTAATATACACAGTCATATGAAAATAAATTAGAACAAGCAGGATTTTAGGTATCTAAGATTATCTGAGGGCCCATTATAAATTTAGTTATTATTGGTAACCTTAATCCATTGGTTCCCACTTCTCTAGATCCATTCAATAATTAGGTTTTTGCAACCCCAACACTAGTTCCCTACTCCGGTCATCCTTTTATCGGGTCTGACCTAATCCCCACTGCTCTAACTCCTTTATCTAGTTTAGGTACTTCTATTTCTAAAACTTATTCATGCATTTCTATCCATTGGGATTCTATTATATTTGAATTGTCCATTTAGGGATATATCTCAAGGTAGGTTCTCACTTAATCCTCTTCTATAAATATCATAGTTATCCAATATGGTTTTGACTTATCATTAAACAAAGGCCGATGAATACCTTCTATTATCCCCAATGATAATCACTCCTCCTCATATCCATACTTATAATTGGGGAAGTTAGGTGCATTGAATCCCCATCCTAGTGTGAATTTTTTATCAGGACATTATATCCTCTAGTATTTATTTTTTTTTATCTTCATAAACTAGTGCATGATGCTAAGGATACTTAAAATTTGGTAGGGAACATTTATTTTCTTCTTTTTTCTCATGAATGACCCATTAATGACCATATTTGGTTTTTTATAGCTCCCCTAGATAATTCTTATGTTCACTCATATGTCCTGCATGTTAATTGTAAAATATTTGTGCAATTGTCTTCTTTTGTAATGATTTATGTCAAATGTTATATTAATGGTCATTGAGACCATTAACAGTATCTTTTTCATATTGATCTAGGAACCTTCCCTTGGATTTTTAAGGTGAATTATATATAATCTCTGAGCCATAGATGGAAGACAAATCCTTGTATAACATTTATAAGTTTGTTTCAAATTTTCATTTGATGGATCTAGTATTCTTTATAGATTTTTTTAACTATGAAATAATCTACATAATGGGAAATAATTTTCCATGAGTCTTATTTTTCACTATTATAAACAATGGTTTGACATTGATGATTTTCTACAGTAGGTTTCAGTGGGTGATCTGCCAATCAATTTTGAAAATTATAGGATATTACATGTAAATTTTGGCCCAATCTAAGGAGACTTTTCCTACACTCATCTCTAATTTATCTTATAAGGTGGAATCTATTGATTCTTCTCTCAAATTACAAAGTTTTACTTATGTGGTATGAAAATTATCTATGAAACTAGGATCTATTTATGGTCATCCTTAAAACGATAAAATTCAAGTTATAAAACAATCTATAGACACCTAGTTTTTTTGGGGAGATCAAAACATATATTGTTTTAATTTTTGTCTTAGGTAAAGATATTTCAATAGATAAATCAATTCATAATTAAATATTGAACCTTTTTTACGATTCTAACATTATTTTACAACTTATAGAGAACGTTATTGAAAAATTTCTCACCTCATGCATTGATGTTACACTTCTTCATTCCATGGGTTTAAGGAATGTTGACCTTTGTGGTTTTTTCCTATACCACTCAATCTCTCATTTACCATTCTCAGAGTGAGATTATTACATCCATGAATTTTAAGAGTTAATTATTTAATGCCTTCAAAAAAATTATTTCATTGAAAAAATCCAAGGAAAATAGGTTTCATGGATATTTCTCCCACTCTTCTTGTAAAAATTTCAATATTTATATAGTATCTATTATAATTGATTTTTTTGGGTTGAGGATCTCTTCCATGGATGGTTGTTCAATTATCTTGGATTTATTCCTAAATAAAAAATTTCGACATCATTCAAGAAAATTTTCTTGATTAATGTGTGAAACCATCATTATAAAATCTGTCTCATACTTATTAATGATCTTTTTTCATCCTTTATCCTAAGGATAATCACTAAGGAATAACATGGATTCTTGGTTTTGAGGAGAATCTAAGGTTTTGTTGGCCTTTATCAAGAGAATATCCTCGATATTGTAAGGTATATCCATGGGGGTAATGTTATGATCAAGGTTTATATGGTAAAGTAATTTGACCATTTTTAATTCATATTTTTCTTTATTATGTTTTATCATTTAAGATTATCAAAAGTATAATTTTTAGACTTATTTCATATTATTGGTCGCCTACTTCTCTGCCTAGTAGAAGATTTTTTCCCTCCCTTTATATCACCATAAGGTCTACAACTAAGTGGACCCATATATCAAAATTTATTGATCATTTTTCAAGTATATTTCCGCATAAATCTTATTTATCTAATGGATAAGGAATGCATAGGTAAGTTTCAAGGATGTTATGAATTCCCATATATCTATCATATCATTTTTTTGGATATCATGATTATTATTAATAATGATATTCATAGCTCTATTAGGGTTAATAAAAATATCCTAGATATTTATAATAAATGCATTAGCTAGTGTGTGAACCAAAATATATATAGATTCTTCACATTTTTTTTATGTTTTGGTTTTCTAGGCAGATAGTCTGGTTTTACTATTGGAGTATTTATGTGCCCCTTTAATTCATAACCTCATTAATTTCTTCTATTTTGATGTGTTGGTGTCTAATGTATCATCTCATATCCAGAATTGGATGAACTACCATCTTCTCTTTAGAGGTAAAATGAACTTCCTAAAATGTGTGTTATCTTCACTACCTATACATATTTTTCTATGGTTAATATTCATAATTTAATTATTTAAAATAATGAAATGTTATTTTGTAACTTCTTAGGACTCTTGAGGTGAATAGACATTATATTGTGTTAGTTTTAGTTTTATCTTTCTATTATATTCTAAAAGATGATTAATCCTCTATGAAATTGGTGACACTATGCATTACCTTTATGAAAAAATGGTACATGATTTCATTATCAAATCATCCATTTGGGTTGGATTAATGTGAAGGTAATATTACCTCTCTAGAAACTATGAGGCCCCTTTATGGTTAAACTTTGGTAACAATTTTGACATGAAATTTAATTTCTTCTCCATTGATCAAGAGTCATGGATTTTTTAAAATAAATATTCTCTAGTTTTCCTTTTCTTTTATAAATGGTCAGGGACTTTGTCCCTGGATGAGCTTTCCTGGTATTCTCTAGTTTTGGAAAAATTAAGAGTTATTTTTGTTATCTCTATTTTATAGATTATCTAAAATACATGGAATGAAACTATTCTTGACCATTGTAATAACTCTTCTATAGTACATTTTAATTAGCTAAACTCATTATTTAATAGAATTTTGGTCACTATTAAGTATACATATTTTCCTTTAAAAATCACATGATATTGAGTACACAACAGAATTCATATTATCTTATTACTAATCAAAAAGTAATTTTGATATACTATAGGTGACCTATGGATGGATTCAAACTTAATATATATAGAATCTATATTAGTGGAAGTATAGTGTAAGGATGACTTGTTTTGAATTAGTTAGATGTGGAATTTCCCAATTATATTTTCTCTATGGGTTATCACTTTACATGGCTTTAAAACCACCATATTCTTTCATTGAATTTGAATCATTTATTATTAAAAAATTATTTCTAAAAAATAATACTATTAGAATAAAGTAGATTCAAGATAGAGATTGATGTTGTGCTTATTTTTAATCAATTTTCTTGTAATTGAGGGTGTTCTGATGACCATGGAAGATTTTTTTATGTGGGTATGATTTTTGAAGTTTTATATATTATTTATTGTAAAAAGAAGCACAAAGATCAATAATTTTTTGAAGAAAATGATGGAGTTTACCATATCTAATTTGAGTGTTGTGTTGTTAGACAAAAATACTTCAAGGTAACATTGTAGTGTTTTTGGGTTTATTGTGTTTGTTGAAAAAGAGGGTTTCCATGGTAAGTTGTGAAGTTCCGAAGATATTTTTGACAAGGTATGTTGAAAAATATCCATGAAAATGGAATGTATTAACTAGATATGGTAAAGAAAGATGTGTTTTCATGATGACACGGTTTCCCAATGTTTGAAAAAAAATTGGGTCCAAAATCTGGAGTTTGTAAAAAGGTGTTTTTGTCTAAGGGAGAAATTTCATGCAAAATTACAATGTTTCATGCAAGTTTGATGGTGATTTGAAAATTTTTGTGCAAGTCAAGATTCAAGATCGCCACATAAAAATACAGTTAAGGAAAAAGGTGCATGTAAGATCTGAAATTGTGTGAAAGATGGGTTTTTTGTGAAAAATGAGTTTCTTGCAGTAGTAGGCACAAAATAATCTTACACACCAAATATGACATCAAAATGTAAAGTTTAGTGACCTAATTATGTTGCACGCAAGGAAGTTATTCCATGAAAAATGGATTTGTTGCACGCACAAAGGATAACACGTAAGGAACTAGCATGCAGGGTCATTAGGGTCTATAAATAGGCACTTACCCCCTCATTTTAGTAGCTCAACCCTTAGAGAATATTAGGGATTTGAATCACGTAATATTTGAGTGAAAATCATAAAAGTTTTACGCAAGAAGAGTTGTGGGAAGCAATGAATAAAATGTTAGTTGCGAACAAAAAAAGAACTTGTGTCTTAAATGGTCAAGGGAGTTGCATGCAAAGTGTAAGAGTTGTGTGCAAGAGTAAGTCCCGCAACAAACTAAAAGTTGCATGGGAGTTGAGAGTTTCGTGAAAAAACCTAAATGTTCAGTTTAAGGTGGTAAATCTTCACACAAGGCATCAAAAGGATGCATTAAATACAAAGGTGTGTAAACCAGAAGGGATTTCCTTGTAAATTTGTGGTAAAGTGATATTCATCAAGTGGATAAAATTATAACTTCAACAGAGCATCTATCTAAAAACCTACCAAGGAGAGATTGAGGGAGTGACCCTTGGGAAGCAGTGAGTTTTCCCTAAACATTGTAAAGGTAGTGAGTCTGAGCATAGAAGTGATTTATCTCAAAAATTATTTTTCATTGAGTCTTAGTGGATTTGGTACATTGGAATACAGTCATTGTATGCTCTTTGGACATATCCTAGTGAGGGTGAACCAAGTAAAATTTTTGTAACTCATGCATGCTTTCATTTCAATTCATTAATTGTTGTAGGAAAGGGAGATAATAGTGTTTTTTTCTAACGATGAAAGAATATCTGAAGGTGTAGTTGTTTTAATTTTTCATACACTAATTAATCCCCCCCCCCCATTAGGGTATTTAACCAAGTTGTGATAACATGTTTCCTTTCTTTTCCAACAATACATGTTCATCGGTTTGGGTGCTACACAAATCAAGGAGTCTATCAAATTCCCTAATGAGTTCTACATAAAGAAAGGAGGTGTTGTTCTTGTGGAGATAAGTAAACAACTTGACACATTTTAAAAAGTTTTGGGTTGCAAACAAGTCATGGATTTTTTCCTATAGATACCCAATTGAGAAAATCTTCTAAGCGAAGGAGTTAAGAGAAGTAGTTAGGATAAGAAATTAAGAAATGTATTTCAGTGAACATGGTTTCAATAATTATTCATACTAATGGTATTAAGAATAACCTACTTATGTGAACATTCCATATAAAATGGAGTTGGAAGAAGTGGACTTGGGGGAATTTGAGTTGGGAAAAGTCTTGGACATGGGCATAGTATAATATGGAGATACCATGGACTTGGGTGGAGCATACTTGGACAAATCCAAGGAATTTGGGGAAACATAAGTGGGTGAAGTTATTGACTTAGAAGAATTGTTCATGGGATAAACTATGGACTTGGGTGAACTACCTTAATAGATATTGATTAATTAATTAGAGAATAAAACTCACACTTTATTGGTGAAATTCTCAATCAACATTTATTTAGAATTTGTATAATCCTTCAAGTTGAAAAACTGAGACAATATCATCTAGAGTATTGTGCATGGAGGAGTTGATAAAAGTGATCCAAGGGAGGTAGTGTTTTATCACAAAACTCATTGTAAAGGATGTGTACCTTACATGGAGTGAGCATTGCCGAACAATTTTATTCAACAAAAAACTAGTGATGCTTATATGATTCTGATATGATTGAAATATATTCAGTGTGACCTCCTTGGAAAAGCCATTATTGGTGAACCAAGAAAAAAATATTTTGTTTGATTTTATCATTTCATTTGTGTGTTTGGTGAATGTGAATTATAATAAGACATGATTAATGAGTTCCTAACAACATAGGGAAATGATCCAATTTTTAAAAGAAAAAATTTCCACCATGATTCACCCATACCATCTTAGGGTGTCTTGACATATAATAAGTTGTATCAGATTCCAAGTTCCATGTGTTGAATCTATCATTAGAGATTATTTGAGACAGATAATACAATAAATTTTAAAGAATTTTCTCTATTTTATGTAGGAAACTACTAGATTTGGAGAATATAAGGATATAGAAAATTCGATCTCTTGATCTAGAATATCTTTCTACTATATTATATGGGATTGAATTTAATGATACAACATAGTAGTCCATGACCAAAATATACAAGAAATGGAAGATGATGATGTTAAATATCAAAATTCTTTATCTAGAGCTATATCAAATCATATTTATTTCAATGTGATGTTCTGCACCGGTGGTAAATCCATGTGGGAGAAACAAATCAACATATATAAATGTGATATTAAGTTGAAGGATTCCAAGATATAGGTCATGAAAAAAAGATTCAGAAATATAAAAATGCATCCAATTGATAATGTCGATAGCTTCTTTAACAAAATAAATAAATATTTTGGAGTTATTTGGGGACTTAGGGAAGAGACAATGGATATCAATATTGTTAAGATGCTTTTGTGATGGTTTTCACCTCTATAAAAAATAGATATCTCATCTATAGATGAAATATATTTGTCCAAACATTCTCTAGGTGATTTGTTAACCAGTTTGGTGTCTTATTAAGTATGAGTCAAGCCAAAAGGGACATCATTACACACATGTAAGGAGGATCATGACATCTATAAAGATGGAAATGGTAAGGAGGATGTGAATGGTTAACATCCCACTCTTCTGAATAGAAAATTCAAGACAGGAAAGGGTATATTCAAAGGTAGCTTCTCTCATCATGCTTCCAATGTGTTAAAGTTGATCATATTATAGAAAGGCTACCGAAAATATTTGATAATGATGAATGTGTAGCATAAGTTAAATATAATCCAAGAATAATCTTACCTTTTATATGAGACACCAAAACCAATAGTTCACTGGGAATAAAATTTCAATGAAATATACTTGTGGGAAAAGAATAGAATGATAATAAAGACCATCATAAGGAAAGAGAAATAGAATTAATATATAATAAATAAGTTTCATTGAACATTACTATTGAGAAGGAATAATATGAACTGAAAAATGTGGATAAACCTAATGGAGAAGGTGATTTCAATATAAATAAAAAATGATATCTTCAAGAAATTTATATTCAATAATAAAAATTGGAAATATTAACAATCATCTAAAATAATCCTCTTATTATGTGGATCAACACGAAGCAAAAATCCATGGATGAGTTTTTAAATCACATGAATTTAAAATTTAAAATTTCCATGATTGGTGAACCCACAAAATTTATAGAGATACCAATTAAAGAGAAGAAGAATGATATTGTTATCTCTCATGGAAAATATTCCAGTGATCTATTAATGATGTTCAACATGTTTTATTCCTAACCAAATTCAACTTCAATTGTAGTTGGAATAAATCCTGGTAACTATTGTTGGTTCCGAGCATAGTGGAAGCACCTTGGATGGCATGGTCAACTTTTAATTTAGTGTTAATTTATGGATAATCTTGTCTTCACGTGATTAAAGTTTCATTTTTGTTTAAAACCATACATTACTAAACTAGAGAAAGAAATGTCAAAACCATAATATGATTTTCTTCAAATGTAATTTATATATAATTGATGAGAAGATTTAAAAAAACTCAACTTGTAATTTAGATTTCATTTGGGTTCAGGTTTACTATATATTTTCATTCCATCATTGTGATGTAGGATCCAAGTATAGAATATATATAGCAGTGATCTACCCATGCACTACCATCTCTGAATGTCTTTGTAGAATCGTCAGGTGCTAGCAAGGATGGTCCTAATAACTTGCTTTTTTCATGGTTGATCATAGTAAAATTCATCTTGAAGGAGGAATAAATCTTGATGTTCTCTCTATGAATTTATAGGGGTGGAAGAGAGAGTGATTTCTATATCTCCAAATATTTCTATAGAGCTTTAGAGAGTCTATCTCTATCTTCTATTCACAACAGCAGTGATTCTAGAATTTTTTTTAATTATATATTTATTTTGGAAGGTTTAAAGATGGAAAACTGTACCAATGACCCTTCCCTAAATCTTAATTCTTAGTTAAACTATTTTCTAATAATATCATTATCATTATTATTATTATTATTATTTTATTAACACGTGAAACACTTTCAGAATATTAATAAATATCATTTATTCCATTTCTAATTAGACCATTAATCTTGAACCATTTTCCTTCTTCAATATTTACTGATCCTTGATTAATAAATATTTATTTATTAAATAAGTATCACTAAATTATTCATTACTAAATATAATAAATATTATATTTTCCAAACCTTTAAAATAAGCATTTATTATTATTATTATTTATCTTACTCATTCTTTTGAATAACTTTCGATTAAATCGTAGTGATCAAATACACCTGAATAAATATTATTTATTATATTTGTTAAATTCAATACATGAATCTGAATGAGATTGTGGATACACTTAGTCTGTGAAACTCTAGGGATCCTTCTCAAAGGTATTAGGTATAACCACCTAATGTCCAAGGATAACATCTAGAAACATGCCAAGGTTCCCATTGAGAAAGATGTTAATGTCTCATTGACATAAAACCTCCTACGAATGCTTTGCATGTAGTATATTCCATTAATTTTGATATCTCAAATCAAGATGGTTGCATGTTGGTTCTATCAACTCATATACTCAATGTCTCATTTTTCTATTTTCCCAATCCAAACTCTCCCACTGAACACCTTGTCCTTGGATTTAATCTTGTAGTTATATTCCCATTAAAGGGCTTGAGATATGAACTTATATCAAGGGATATAAGGGATAAGATTTTTATCACATTATCCACTAATGAAATATCACTTGTGAAGCACCAAGCATATCCTACTTCCCTGTGAAAAAATGTTGTCACGTTTTTCTTCATTTCATAAAATCACATGAGATATGATATCCATTAATAATAATCATAAAATCTAAGGATCAACACATGCATTCATAGATATGAATATTCAATGACACCTGTTAATGTTGATTTCTAATTGACATGACTATTCTCATAACATCATATCTAAGAGATTACCAAGGGATAAAACCATGTAAAATTATCTCAATGACTTGTGGGCCTCCTTCCCTTGATTGTATGTGTATTCTATGTCATGTCAGACATTTTCATCTATCCATGGAATAATATTCAAGAATAATTTCATGGAACCTTCTGGTTCTCATTATAACAGGGAACTTATATGACCTTTTCAGTTCAACATATATTATTAGGAAATTATCACATGATGATTCTATGTGGAGTAATAATCATAATGTGATAATGAACATCCTTAATAGTGAAAACATATAATAAATTATATGGATTTCGGTTATAGGGAAGCAACTCCAACAGAATCCCACATACACCGGAGTCAACTGATAACAACTCTCAGTCCACTTACTCTCACATGATACCTATCCCTATGCTGAGTTAGGGCCTTCTTTAAGGGTTCTTTCTCATTTTAATATGTGGATACTCTAATCACTATAACTTCACCTCATTGAGAAAAATCCCTAAAGAGATAAAACTTCCAAAGTATGTGATTTATTCTTTGATATGACCTCAGAAATTTGGAAAGGGCTACCACTGCATTGTTATCATAGTAATCTATGATACTATCTTGATTACTAGGAACCATATAAAGATATTGGAAAAGTTAAAATTCTAAACTATTTCCTTTGTTGCATCGGGAGTCGCAATATACTCATACTCTATAATAGAATTAGTGATAACTGGCAGTTTTGAACTCTTCCAACTCATAGATCCTCTATTGAGAAAAAATATGTTTCCTGGTTGTGACATCAGATTATTATGATATGTTTGAAAGATTTCATCGGTATAACCATTAATGAATAGATCTCCATATCCTCCATATACCTAGAACATATCCTAAGTTTTCCTAAGATACTCAAGGATGGCCTTAATAGCAATCCAATGTTGTTCACCTGTATATGATTGATATCAATCTTCCCTTCTCAAATCATAGGGAACATCAAGCCTTGTACAAAAAATATAATAAATGATAGATCTTATCAAAGAAGAATATTTGATCTTACTCATTCTCTCTCTTTCCTCTTGTGTCTAAGGTCACATAATATTGGAAAGATATAAACCATGTGTCACTGAAACCAAACCCCTCTTAAATTTTTCTATACTAAACCACTTCAATTTCTGGTCAATTTCTGGTCAATTTATGTTCTTTGACGTAGTACAAGAAGCCTCTTGGATCATTTGTGCATGACCATGTTCCCTAGAATTTAGGATGTTTCACCTAAGTCCTTTATGGAGAAGCACTTAGTCAATCGCACCTTAACCTCTTGTAATTATGGAATATCATTTCCAATTAGTAATATTTCATCAACATATACTACTGTGAAAACAATTTTAATCCCACTAAACCATTCATAAACAAATATCTCATACTCATTCTTAATGAAACCAATTTTTTATAGCTTCATCAAACTGAATGTTCCACTGTCTGGATGATTACCTTAATCTATTAATGGATCTCTGTAACTTGTATAAATTTTTAGCATTGCAAATATTCCCAAACCCTTGTGGTTTTATTATATACACATCCAATGAAATGTTCCCTTCAAGGAAAGAAGTTTTGACATCCATTTACCAAATCTCATATTTATGGTAATCTATTATTTCAAAAAAAAATCTGATTGATTTAAACATGGCCACTAGAGAAATGATTTCTATGTAGTCAAATCCTTGATTTTTTCTAAACCCTTTAGCCAAAAGCCTTGCATTTTAGATATTTAATTTATCTTCCATGCCTAGTTTTCCATTGAGTACCCATTTACACCCAATAGGATTTACATCAATTAGAGGATCAATTTAATCCCAAACATAGTTTTTTTACATGGAATCCATCTTAGAATTCATTAAAAGTTTTCATATTTTAGAATCATCAGACTCTACTCCCTCCTTGTAGGAGAGACTATCGTTATCAACAACCAATAATAAGTCACTATACTCAATGACTATAAAACCATATCTCTCTAGTTCTCTTACCTCTCTGGTGATCTTATGCAATACTTGTGTTTCTGAAATAACATATTCCATGGGGGCATGTGGAATTTTTTCATGGGAAAAATCTTTAGTATATTGGATATTAACTTCATTTCATTCCCCCTTTAGAATGTTCCCCCTGTTAAAAAAAAGAAAGGTCTTTCGATCGTCACTTTTTTATTTGAAGGGTTGTATATAGAGTATCCACTTGTTTCCATGGGATGCCCTATAAAGCTAAACTTCATGACTGTAGACGCCGAAAAAGTCCGTAACTCTCAGAGAAAGTTTCGAAATGACGAAGCGAGGTCATATTCGGACTCGGAGACCCGGTCCGGATGGCCCGGAAGTGGTGCGCAAAATTAAGGAGGACTTGCGCGAAAAAATGTTGCCCGCGTGAAGGAAGTCCAGGATTCGCGTAAAAAACACCAGGATGGCGCGCAATTTTGCGTGCCCGGTTCCGCGCGGTGAGGCTTTGCGCGCCGACAGGTCCTGGCGCGGAAGATTTCGCGCGCCGCCTGGATTTCGCGTCGGCCGATGCCTATAAATAGAAGGCGACCTCAACCGTTTCGGGGTTGAGAAATTCAGACCAGCTCCCGTGCATGCAATTCGGCCTCCCGCGCGCGCAAGATGACTTCCAGGTAATTCCCTTTTTCGCGCAATCTTGCTCCGGGGTTCGCCTTTGCGCGCAACCCCACTGGCTTAAGTGAATTTGTCAAACTCCTCCGGGTTCTTCCTTTGCGCACAATCCCTTCCAATTGCGCGCAATCCCTTCCAAATTGCGCGTAATTCCTCTGATAGGTTTCGCTAGGGGCCCATTGGGTGCAATCCCCTATCCGCACGCAAACCAGGCGTATTGCGCGCAATCCCCTATCCGCGCACAATCCAGGCCCTTTGCGTGCTAGTCCCCATTCGCGTGCAATCCCCTGGCCCAATTGCACGTCATCTCGGTGTTTTGCGCACAAACCTTCTCTTTGCGCGCAAAACCCAGGACCTCTCACCTTGACGCCCTGCGTAGGCGCCCGATGTCTCCCATGTCGGGCATGCACGTCATGCGTTGTTTTCCCGTACGGCCTTCCAGGCTCGTACGAAGTAACCTCAAGGTCCTTTGGGCGGTGTTTCCCGTTGCGTTGCTTTGCCTTATGCTTCTTCGCATAGGCACGCTAACGGCTATTGCTTCTTCGCATAGTCACGCTAACGTGGACCCCTCGATGGTTCGTCCTGCGGCCCCCCTTCACTACGGCATTGCCGATGCCTTCCCTCCCACAAGGGGTAGAGGGTGTTGGGCATGTAAGCCCTAGGGGTGTGGAGCGAACCCACCTCGTCCAAGCTGCAGAACGTTAAACTGCTAAGCGCCTCGTCCTTAACACATGACGTTAAACTGTGGTCCGACCCCATGCCTCGCACGCAGGGTCCCCCCGGCTCGGACATTCTTTACGCCCACTCGTCTCCACGGGAATGGATTCTTCCTCACATGGAATGAGATCCTCCTTGTCGGAGTGGCGTTTGTCCGCGGGGGAAGGGCTGCCTCAGAGCGTAAGCCCCTAGCCTCTCTTACGGAAGGTCGCACCCATGCACCTCCGTACTTCCCCACCGCCAAGGCCAGTGGAGCCCCTTTCCCATTGTGCTTTGTCGCACCACGGGCCTCCAACCTGGAGTAAGCCCCGGCACCCAGGGCCGCTAACCATGCGTAAGCCCCTGTTTCCTCTTTGGGCCGCTCAACGTGTAAGCCCCTTTCTGCTTCTCACGGACGCACCCTTTGCGACGTGATCGTCTGGTCCCTGCTGCCTCTTATTTCTCACACCGAGCATGACTCACGTGGGCTTAGAGCGCGCATCGACCATGACATCCTCCTATGGACCGCCTCAGAGAGTAAGCCTCATCCCAGCGAACTACGTGGACTTTGATCCGTGCTAACGCATGGTACGTAGGAAGCCTCCACGAGGTTCAAGCCCACTGCCCGGTCGTTCCAACTTCTTCATGTCAGTTCGCCAACCCTATGGGCCGCCTTAGAGCGTAAGCCCCAAAGCCCTCGTCCCGCATGACGTTAAACTGTATGACCTCGTCCCGCATGACGTTAAACTGTATGCCCTCGTCCCGCATGACGTTAAACTGTATGTCCTCGTCCCGCATGACGTTAAACTGTATGCCTCGAACTACGTGGACTTTGATCCGTGCTAATGCATGGTACGTAGGAAGCCTCCACGAGGTTCAGGCCCATCACTCAGTTGTCCCGACCCCTCCGTGTCGGTTCATACCCACCATCATGGGCCGCCTCAGAGCATAAGCCCCATACCTCACACCCACGTCTCGCCCTGACCTCTCCCTCGAGCCCACGTGCCTCGGGAAGCTCATGCCCTAGCCCGGAGATCTTACTCCCTCCAGGCTCCAATCCATGCGTTCATTCCCACGGGTCGCCTCTTCAGGTGTCCCACCACCCACCGAACTACGCAGACTTTGATTCCCTGCCATGGGGATACGTAGGAACCCTTCATGAGGTTCAAGCCCGTCACTCCATCACCCATCCTGATCCTTACCCGGACCGCCACATCCCGGTGGGATCATGCCACCCCATTCCACTCCATAGTATCCGGGAAGGCGCCCACATGCTGGCCCCAATATCAGTGTCCCCCCTAGGGGGTCCTTCAATCTGATTCACTTTCAGTGTTCCGATCAGTTCGATCCGTCTCCGAAAGACATTAAACTCGCGACATACCCCATGTTAAACATGGGAAGCTGAGGAAAACCTCAGATGGTACACAATTCCCCGTGTTTGATGTGGGATGCCTCGGGCTTCCGCGCCCTCGAGAAGACCTATGATAAGGGACAAAAGACAGATATGTCAATCCCCAGCGTCAAGGCGCGCCGACGACACCCCAGCGTGACCATTCTCCTCACCGAAGGTTGCTGCCCCGACCAGACCCCTTGGAGCGTCTCGACGGAAGCAGCGTAATTAACTGGCGTCCATGTAGATATGGCGCCGGGAACGAGCTTCACGAACCCGTCTTAAATCTATGAGGGAGACCCGGACTAGGTGACGAGCTCCGAGGAGGAATCCACAGAAGGAAGAACTGACATCCCATCATCCCGGTTTCGATCAAGGAGCAGACGTCCCTGAACAAGGAACGGATGTCGCCCGCCTTTGGAAAGTGGGAATGCGGGGCAACAAGCCGCGCGTCCTCCCCCCCCCCCCCTCCCCGCGTGACGGACGCGCGCGCGCGCCCTGGCTTAAAAGCGTCGGAAACAATGACTTAGGGTACTAGTTGGTCACTTAATCTTCCCCTAACAAATGCCTCACAACCCCATGTATGGACATGTGAAAAAATAAGTTTATTTCCACTCCATAACTTGAAGGGAATACTATTTTTCACTTTAGTTGGTACTTGGTTTAGTATGTATGATGTCGTCTGTAATGAATATACCCAAAATGATAATGAACGTCTTGCATGGATCAACATAAACTGTATAATTTCCAGTAATATATGGTTTCTCTATTTACTAAAACCATTCCACTGTGTTGTATAAGGTGGTGTGAGTTGAGATAAATCGCTTATTACTATAGAAAGTCACTAAAATCTTGGTTAAGATATTCACCATCTCGATATGATCAAAGTTTCTTTATCTTTTTTTAACAAAGATGATTCTCAACATCATTCTTGAACTCTTTTAAATTCTCAAAGGATTCATACTTATAGATCATAATGTAGATATAATTGTACATACTCAACTCATTACTAAAACATATAAAGTATGAGACTCCACATCTATATTCTACATGAAAAGGTTCACACACATTGGTGTGTACCAATTCTAGAATATTTGGGGCTCTTTCACCTTGATCACTGAATAGTGGTTTGTTCATCTTTCCCTATAAACAAGTGTGTCATCTTTCAAGTGGTTTTAGCTCAAAAGAGTATAAGTAACCTTCTTGACAGAGCTTTGTCAAAGGCTTCTCAATTACATGAACAAGATGGTTATTCCACAACTGGGTGTCATATGTCTCACATATATTTATTTTGTTATCAAATTTTAGTATTTAGTTTTTACTATTTAATACAAAAATACCGATATTCAATTGTTCCATACAATATCATATGATTTATTTATAAAAGTAGTGTCCCTTATTTCCAAAGATGAAAATAAATACATCCGCATCTAAAAGAGAAATGAAAATGATGTTCTTCGTAACATTAGGCACATAAAACAATTCTTTAAAACCAAAATAAATCTTTTTGTTAGTGTGAGGTTGTAGTCACCAATGGCTAGAGCAGTCAGCCTTACTCCATTGGTATCCTATAGATCTACCTCATCTCTGGAAAACTTCTGAAATCTACTTGGTTCCTCTATTAGGATATAAATGTGATTAGCACATGCATTATCTAATACCCAACATACAGATATAGAAATATTACAATCAATAATGAGTGCACCTGAAGCTTCCACTTTCTTCATAGTAGGGTTCAATTCCTCTTACAATGGCCCAATTTCCCAATGAAAAACATACCACATCATGTTCCATTCCTTGCCTCTGGATCTTCTTATTCTTGGAAGGATAATTCTCTAGAGCTTTAGACATGGAATTATTATTCAGTCCCTTTTCCATGTTCTTCCCCTTCTTATTCACCATAAGTACCATGAGTTTTTCATGATCTATGTATTTATCAACTAAGTGAATAAAAGTAAGAAGTTTTGAAAGTTTATTCTCTCTATTTCTCATAATATATTTCACAATAAAACTAAAGAAGTTTTGGGGTGGTGGGGACAAAATGTGATCTTTGTGAAACTCATAAAGGATATTAATACCCAAGATTTCAAGGAACTCAATGTATATAATCATCTTGAAAACATGTGTCCCAACTACTATCGACTCTCCATGCCTACATGTGAACAGTGAATTAGAGATCTTGTATCTCCTTGATCTTTTCTTCTCTTGATAGAGATCACAATGGTGAGAGATGATTTTATACGTATCCATAACCTCATATTGCTTTAAAATATTATTGGATATGGAGGACATCATGAAATGTTGAGCATCTATTGTATCATCCACATGTATCAAATAGAGAGATACTTCTTCCTCACAAGCCTCTTTGGAAAGAAACTCAGGAAGTGGGGTTTTCATCACATATAATTTATGTTATTGGAATAGAAAAATATATAAGTGCCTACACCTTTATTGGAAATTCATATTGGTGAGAAGTTTTTCCTTTTCTAGAATGGATCTCAATGGTATTGTTGAAGTCATTCTATTTTCTATTTCTACAAATTAAGAGAAGATTATTCTTACATTTTTTATTATAAAAACATATTAAAAAAATAATTTAATTAAATTCTATTAATCTCCTTTGATTTTTTTTTGTAACCAAATAACCCTCACCATTAATTTCAAAATATCTTATCATTTAGATATTCGAGTGGAAAGTATCCATATTCCCCACATCATAACCCAAATCTGGGCATGAAGAGTTATTTGAAGAGTTTTAGGTTGGCGTAACCTACCAACTATATTAACTCAAAGTTCTTTGATCTGTTGAGTGGGAACCCCAATCCTAAAATCATAAATAAATATTTCATCAACATTTTCATCTTAGTTTCACCATGTTTTGTTTGTGCGGTCAACCCTTGATTTAAATCATGTTAATTCAAACCAACACATTAAGCTAAAATATTCATGATAATTGGAAGATCTCCAACTTGGGCTAGTCGAGAAATTTGAACTATGTGGTCAATTCTAACCTATGTTTTGTAAGGATATTCGACTTCATAATTTAATTGAGGCATTTTACCTTTATTCATAAATACCATTTTATCACATGCCATGTTAATAATAAATTTATTTAACTTGAGTGATAAATCATGCATGATAAATCATTCATACATAATCTGGTTATTTATCATTCCATATTGCATGATTGTTAATTCATTTATTAAATGATCATCCAACATCCAAAAACATAAATAATTAATCATGACAATGACATAAATAAATAAAAAAGTGGAATTATCATGAAATTATATATTAGTTAGTTTATATAGTTGATGATAAACTAACCCTCCCAATGGGAAAACACCATGAACCATAGCTTGTTTTGTGTTGCAGCATTCCTCCTTTCTTCCTATATATCGGTTTGATTGGTTTCTCCCCAACTAATCGGCTCAGACCACCTCCTATATCCTAGGATCTCCAAACTTACATAAGATTTTACACACATAAAGGTGAGGGGATCCAATAGATTTTATAAAGGAGGTATACATAAAAGAAACTGCGGGCATGCAGGCCCAGGCCATCAAGTTTCATTCACACAAAATAATTATATTTTATTATCAAAGAAGAGCAGGTCCAAATAAAGAAGAGGCATCAAAAAAGAAAACTGAAACCAGAACAGAAAAAAGAGATAACCAAGCTTTATGGGGTCCTAAAATAGTGTAGCCCAAGAGAATCTGCCTCCATGAGTCTCTCCCCCTCCACCGGTAGAGAATTCATTCTTTGAATATAATAATACCTAGCACCATTTCCCACCATTGACACCATGAAATTCACCACTTTTTTACCCTCACACCAGGCGTGGACACTTATCCAGTCATTAATATGACCCCAGCACTTTCTAATAATGTAATCTATCGACCAGGGGATGGTACCTGAACAATGCAGGGATTTGTATAGTGTTGTGCAATCCGTTTCAATCTCCGCTAGGCTGATATTATGATGACTTCATATATGGAGACCTGTGAACATAACCGTCACCTCATCTTGTAGGGAGTCCCTGGGACCAAAGACTACTGTAAAGGCTATGATAATTGACCCCCATTGATCTCGGACCACACCTCCTCCCTTCATCATACCCATACAGTAAGATCCATAAGTGTTGAGCTTTAAGCCGGAGAGGGGGGATGCCAACAGACCCAACGTCCTTTATTAGGGATTGAGGAATTAGGAGTATGGAGCCTACCCAGCAGAATCAGATGCAGCATAGGTGCCTCTTCCTAGTTACGAATGAGGCGGGTCAGATCAATGATAAGGTTTTTGGTTCTAGTAACTACTGTTCTTTCCGCGCAGGAGGTTCCATCCACCCGAACACTATTTCGTGCCTTCTAGAGGATCAAAAAACCTGCAATGAGGACCAAAAATATTTCCTTCCATTCAACGCCCACTGTTCCCATGCCCTGAAACCAGAATTCCAGAAAGATGCTACCCTGCATACCTGTGATGTCTCTGAAAGTGATTCACACTGCACGAGCCCAATCTCCCTTGAAAAATAGATGCTTGGAGATCTCCTCCTTTGGGCCCCTACAACACCAACATCTGGAGGCCATATTTATCCTTGTACGCTTTATGTTTTCATCAGTTGGGAGGGCTCAGTTTTTGATTCTCCAAAGAAGAAAATTAAATTTGGCGGGTATCTCTTTACAACATAGCATCTCCTCCCATCTATCGTCACTGTCCAGAGACACCAACACTCCCCTGTAGACCTTCATCAATAATTTTCCTAGGAAGGACGCTGTAAACACAGACATGTTTGGTTCACTGTTCAATTCAATAATATCAAAGAAATCCCGCTGCTGTTTGTCCAGAATTGAATTAATAAAATTTTGATGCATGCTTGCATTCTTGAAGGTAATACCTGGCACCGGGAAGGAAGGGAATCTGATCTTCGTTCCAAAACAATTGTGGCTCCAGAATGAAATCTCCCCCCTCCCCACTATCCATCGGGAATGGTCTTGGAGTATTGAGAGGTGAGGTTGAATGATAGATCAAAGAGAGAAAGGACCACCTCTTGTCTTCCATGAACCTACCCCAAAGAGAGCGCTCCTCATGAATATCCTACGCCAGCTTTGCATGCATGCTTTGGAGTGTCTGAGTGGTTTTTCACATTGATACTTCCCTCCATCATCATCCTAGCCATTCTTCCCCAAGAGGCCCTGTGATTCTTACCTTTCGTATGAGCATCCCATATGAACAAAGCCAAAAAAAATCAATATGAGAGATGACAGATTTCGAAACTTTAGTCGCTGAGGGCATGGACCAGAATAGTGTGGAGAACGATGTTCACCAGGGCAATTCCACCGCTGAAGGAGAAGAAATGGGTTTTCCAATTCAAAATCCTCCTAGTGATCCTCTCAACAATTTTATCAAAGTGTTGAATGTGAGGTTTAAATGACGAAATGGTTGCACTCAGGTATTCTATGGGGAAAAATATCCTCTGCATATCAAGGTCATTGGTGACAGAGGAGATCCTCCTTTCTGAAAAATTTAAAAACTGATTTTGGTACAATTGACTATCTATCCACTCAATTTGCAGTAATCTTCAATGACCATATTGATTCCTCAAACTGATCTCTTTGTAGCATTGGAAAATTGATGGTGTCATCGGCAAACATGATATGTGAGATAGTACACGAGTGTTTCCTGCATATGTATGGCCGTATGTCCCTCCGTTGAATACTCCTATTGATTAAGCGGCCAAGGACATATTGGGTGATAATGAATAAGGTAGGGGATAAAGGTTCACCTTGCCTTAGTCCTCTAGTATCTTTGAAAAATCCGCAGTTTTTTTCCAAGAAAGAAAGTGAGAGCCAAGAGGAGCTGAAGAACCTGAACACAAGATCGTTGACCCAAGTAAAAAATCTCATTCTATCCAACACCTTGATGATGAAATTCCATTCAACTTGGTCATATGATTTTTCCATGGACAACTTGATTTCCATATTAGATCAAAGTACCTTTTGGTTGATGTCAATAATCACCTATTGAGCCAGAGCAATCACCCCTTGAATGGACCTCCCTTTTACAAACCCATGTTGTTCATCAGATATCCATCAGGGAAGATGTGAGGAAACTCTTCTGTTAATCACACCAGCTAGCACCTAATAAGAAAAATCGCACATTCTAATCGGGTGGTAATGGTGAATCAATGAGGGGTTCCTGATTTTGGGAATCAACGCCAGAGTGGTGGCACCAACAACCTAAGGGCCTAAAAAATTCCAGAACAACACACACAACATCCCTCTTGGGAAGACCCCATGAAGCCCTGTAGAAGGACCTGGAGAAGTCCTATGGCCCCAGGGAACTCTCCAGTATATGTTTTCCCCAGAGTAGATTTTTACCAAGATGCACTCATTACTTCATTATAACCTGGAGTGTTGATCCATTGCTGAGAGAAAGATAACCTCCAACCACGATTATTCCTAGTAGATAAAGTAACCGAAAGCAGAGAATGGTCAGAAATACTTCTCACAAATATGTGTTACCTTTGCATCTGGGAAAGTGGATGTGCCCTAGAAATTGGTGAGATAATGATCCAGGTGACACCATGTTTGAAGATCCCCTTTCTAGTTGTTGCACCATGTAAAGAAATCACCGGTATATACCATGTCAAGCAGCCCATTCCTTGCCATAATGGAAAAAAATTCACAGCTGGTCTTCCTTGGGAAGTATCCTCTTCCTTTTTTTCTCTTTCGGGTCAACAACAATGTTGAAGTATCCCCCAAGAACCATGGGGACTCCCCCAGATTGAAAATTCAAAGATTATGCCATAATGATTCCCTTACCTGTGCATCACAATTCCCATAAACAAACGTGAAGAAAAAACTGCCGGCTCTAGCTGAGATCTTTATAGTGACATATTGATCTGATGCTTCAATGAGATCCAATGATAATTTGGGATTCCAGAAGAGTCATATGTGATTATTTTGAGGATTGAAATGCAAATAACCACTCATTCTTACACAAAATTTGAAGTCATCTATTTTGGAGGAATCTTATTTGGGATCGAGCACTGCCGCAAGGTAGAAATTCCTTGATTGAACCTCCTTCGCAATAAAATCTGTCTTGAACTGATCACCCAAGCCTTGAGCGTTCCAAATAAGAAATGAAATCATGGAATTAGGGAACACCTGGTACTGGCCCCATGAAACATGGCTCGCTGATGCTGAGAAGATATTTGTGCTAAAGAATATTTGATCTGAGACCTTGTGCACATCCCCTTGGATGAAGGCGATGGAAACAACACATTAGGAGAATAAAATTCCTGGAAATGGGTTGAAGCCCTCTAAAGCAGCCTGTGGTGAGGGAAGGGAGAATAAAAAGTTGCAGCATGTCTGGGATGGGATCGCAAGACCTTGTTAACTAGTGGGGAGACTTGAGGGTCCTTAGGATAGGAAGATACCACCAGCTCATTCTAGGTGGAATACAGATCCGAGGAGGTAGCATCCTATTGGATAAGAGCTAAAGCATTTTAATAAATTGGAGTAGAGGCCGACACCTGAACAGAGGGACCAGGATCACATAGAGGAGCTAGTTTGAGCAACTCTGACCTGCAAACTATTTTTTTGGCTCAGTCTAGCGATTTTTGGCACTCTAGAAGACCCCATGGAGGATCAAGCAGGGAGGCGCTATGGCACGATGCCTTATATGGAACCAAATCCATATAAAGAGACTCCTACAATTCCACATGTTGCTGATGAGCACATTCTCACAGAACTGAGAACCGAGGGAGAACTCCAGGAGCTTCATTCTGAACCCAATCTCGATCTGATTCCTTTCAGACTGATTTTCTCAACACACCTCTAGTAGACTGGGACTCCGTAGTAACACAAGTAGAACCCTGCAGACCAACACCTAGTTTCGATGACCGGTATTTCCTGAAAACAGGCTGAGTGTGCCCATATAAATGATAGAACAAACAGTATCTGGGCTGTGAGGGGTACACAAGAATTTGAGACCAAACAAACGAATCTTGGACTTGCAATCGAATCTTATCAGGAAGGGGCTTGAAGATATCCATCTCGACACAAATCCTGGCTACATAAGACTCCTCAAGGTTAAGCGTACGATCCGCCACACAGAGGAATTCCAAAACTGAGTCTCCGATAGCACGGAGGAGAGACAAGTTCTAAAAAGGGAGAGGAATACCCCGTAGAGAGATCCACACCGCTGCATGAGAATATTCTCTGCCGAAATGGGATTCCATTGACCACCTGGAAAGGGGGAAACGCCACCTACCTAAGGATATTGGGGCATGGTACCATGCCTGCATGAAGTCCTCCCACTTTGCCAGTACCACGCAGACAGAGTTGCGATTTTGGGAGGAGACCCGCGCCGGAGAGTCCAGACCCCAGGAGCTCACAAAATGATGAAAGCGGGGAAGCTCCGGCTTATCCGCTCCAAACCTTGCCACCAAAGTCCACTCCAGCAAATTAGAAGCCTCCTGGAAAACGGAAGCCAGAATATCCAACACCGGAGTGGTACCCTCGGGGGATTTATCAATTGCATTGATTCATTAATTAATTAATATAATGTTCCATGAATTAATTCTATCCATGAATCCATAACTCGCAATCATCTTTAATTTTTAGAAAATAATAATAATTTAAAATTAATGGTGTGCACAATTGTACAAGGAAAATGTGTGTTCTTATCCAAAAAATTTATATAGAATTGATTTACTATATGACATGGAATTTACTATTAAATAAATAACACAAGAAACACATGTGAATAAGTTTGAATATATATTTAATTTTTTCCCATGTAAAAGTATGAACATTGTTCTATAGATGACTACACAACACAGACTATTTTACATGACATGTATTATCTTCTGCCCATGTCTACAACAAAGGTCTTGGGACATGGCATGTTGCCTCCCACATACTAGTTTGAGGTACATGGTGGATTGTCCAACATACACTATGCGTGGCATCAAAGTAACATGGCATGTTAGTCCTCGGGTCATGTATCTAATACATGAAATACCGGGACACCTCATGTTCTTGGTCATGGCAAACCAGTAATTACACATGTGACAGTCTATCAAGATCTACACATCATTCTTATATTGTCTGATCATAGATCTGATTTCATAATATCAATCCAATTTCATCATATATATGTGATTTTATCATGAGGTACAAACATGAAAATTCTAATACATGGTGTTAATTTAGGATTTACATGTCATGATATCTAGTTTTTTTCCAGGAAGATCCATTAGCATATCCAGATGGTGTTTTTATGTTGTTACTTCATTTTTAATCATTTTCATTTACTGGCTATGTCATTGTGAATGAAAAAGGTAAGATATGATTATGTCCACTTTAAAAAAATGATATAAGTAAATGGAAATGAAAACACATGCAAACAATAAAAGAATAATAAATTATTTTAAATTAATCATGTTACCACACTAATAAAACTTGTTGGTTTTGGGCGCAACGAAAATTCCTTGGATGACATTTCTTACTTGTATTTTAGTATTAATTTATGGATAACTGTTATTAAACATGATAAAAACATCATGACCAATGAAAACCATACAATACTTGACTTAAAAAAGAAACGCCAGAACAAGAAGTGGAGTATCTTCACATGTAATTTATAATTAAGTTATAAGAAAAATTAGAATTGTTTCAACTTGTAATTATGATTTTATTGATGATCTATTTCACTAGATCTTGTCATACCATCACTGTGTTTCATGATTCGATTATATAATCTCTTTAATGGTGACCCACACATGCATTACAATATCTGAACATCTTTTTGTACTCTCTGAGTTCAAGCACAGCCAATCCTAATTGCTTGTGTTGTTCGTGGTTGATCATAGAATAATTCTTTTGAAGGAGGAAGAACTCTTAAAGTTCTCTTGATGGCTTGAAAGGGGTGGAGGAAAGAGCATGTTTTAGATCTCCATATCTCCCTCTAGGGCATGAGAGATTCTCTCTCTATAGGTTGTGTATAAAAAGATTGGTTCTAGAAAGTGTTATAATTAGATATTTATTATAGAAAGGTTAGGGTTGGAAAATTGAACACAAGCGCTTTCCCTATTTAACAATTCTTCATTGACCCCTTTTACAATCATAATAATAATATTATTAATTTCTTTTCATTCTCAACACATTAAGAATATAAAAAATATCATTTATACAATTTCTAATTAGACCATTAAGATTAATTTTTTTCCTTCGACGTCATTTACCGATCATTGAATAATGACTGTTTATTTATTAAATAAATATCACTACATTATTCATCAATAAATATAATAAATATTATATTCTCCAAACCTTTCAAATAAAAATATATTATTATTATTATTATTATCTAACCCACCTATTCTTTCGATTAATTTTTTTATTAATTGTTGGAGATCAACCAAACCTGAATAAATATTATTTATTCTAACATGTTAAATTCAACACTTGAATTTAACTGAGATTACATATATGCTTAGTGTGTAACCCTCTAGGTATCCTTCTTAGCTCCATTAGGCATAACCACCTAAAGTGCAAGGCAAACATCTAATAACATGCCCAGGCTCCAATAGAGAAATAACTTAATGTCACCATGACATTCAAACTCTTCTGAATGATTTTTATATAGTTAATCCCTTTATCGTGATATCTCTAATCAAGCAGGTTGCATGTTGGTTTCATCAACATATATGCTCGATGTATCTTTCATTGAAATTATGGAATTGAACTCACCTAAAAAACACCATGGCCATATATTTACTCAGGCTATTCTAAACCCATCAAAGGTATTTAGATATATCAACTTCCATCAAAGGAAAGAAGGGATAAATCAATTATCACATTATCTATTAATGCAATATCACTCGCAACACACCCAACATATCCTACTTCTCCATGAACATATGATGTCAAAGTTTTATTTAATATATAAAAGTACATGATTCATGATATCTATTAGTGATAATCATATTGAAGCTTCTATTCTCATAACCTCATATCTTGGAGATTATTAAGGGAGAAAACTATGAGAAGGTATCTCAATTTCTTATGAGTGTAATACCCCTGGTATCCTATATTGTAAATGTCTCTTCATAAAATAGAATATGCCCCAAGAAAATGTTCACGAATAATGTCATGAAGCCATCTGGTTCTCCTCATAGTGTGGAACTTCTATAAACTTTTTAGTGTGACATATATTCTTAGGACATTACTAAAAAAATAATTTATAATAACAATCATAATATGATAAGAAACATCATTAATAATTAAAACATGTAATCAATTACTAAGTAATTCAGTTCTTCGGTGCCCACTGCAACAATTATGAGGATGTGAAATATGTTAATCCCACTATGTATATGAGGATAAATAGAGGAATTATATATTTTAATAAAACTCATCTGAATATTATCTTAGCAACATATTTACCAACTTGATTCCAATGTAATTTTAATGAAGAGAATCTCACAGAGGTAAAATGAATCATGAGGTATATTCAAGGTACTCTCAATTTTGTATTTATTTTTGAATAAGGAAATGATCATGAATTGTTATAATTTCCCATTGCTAACTGAGATCATGATTTGGATGATTAAAAAACCATAGTTGTTGTGCATTAATTATGGGTACAAAATGTGTGTTATAGTTAATAAGGATGTTATAAATCACTTAACTCTAAATGGAAGAAAAAATATATATCTATCTTATTAAGTCATGCACTCAGATTTTGTGGCAGAAGTAATAATTGGAAGATATTTATGAAGATTTGAATCATTGATGATGATTTTATATGATAATAAGAGTGTGATTGATGTCACAACATATCTTGTATGAAACTTCTATGATATTTACTTTAGGTATCAATTCCTTAAAGAAAATGTGGATTAAGGAATGGTAAAAGGGGAATATGTTGGAACTAATGGCAACATGGTAGACATCATGACTAAGACATTGGCCACACTGGTTTTTTAGAAGCATCTGTTGATACTCATTATTCAATCACCTCCCACAATTTGAGGAGGTTTAGATATTTTCTATATCCCTGTTGGTTTCTAAAATTCTATCTAGTGGGTTTTGTGTACTGTATTTCCCTTTGGGTTTATTTTAAATTGGAAATACATGAGAGTAAAATCAATGGAGATAAACTAGAATTGAAGGATTCAACATGTTGTTTTATGAGGATTATATATGGTATGAACATCAAGAGTGATATAATCCATCAAGAATGGATTTTTTTCATGAAATATTACATAGGTATTTTCAAAATGAGGAATGGGTTGAGGAATGGAATAATATCTTGAAATCATGGATTCAATAATTGGGTTTTAGGCAGATTATATGGTATTGAAATTAGAGGGTGATAAAATCCACATGGAATAGAGTATGTTCGAGCTACAATACATAGTTATTTTTTGTATGAGAAATGGATTAACACACGAAATGATCTATTGAACTATTGTTTTCTACATTTTGAATTTCTCATGAAGACTTATGGTGATGGATGGCTTATTTCATTGCTATATGGTATAAGTAATAATTTTATGCTAAATTGAATTTCAATTTATTTTCCCAACAAACCCAAATGGGGATAATATTTGAAACATGGTAATTCTGTTTCATTTTAGTTTAGGCTTCATGTGCAATTCTCGGGTGTTAGTTACACACACTGATCAAGTTACTGTGACAATTCAAGAGCCTACTGTTCACTAGACTAGGCGCCACATAAAGTAAGGAGATATTTATCTTATGAAGATGGGGAAATGACTCATAAATTTTTCTAGAGCTAAGGGTTTCATGAATGTATGAGTTTTTACATATAAATTCCCTATCAATCCAACCAATTAGGGTAATGTTGTTTGGTAAAATGATTAAGGATCTCTCCCATCACACAACATTGAGGTTAGAATTTGGTAGAATCAGTGGAGGGAATCTTATGAGAAAAGGTGTTCAATGAAGTAGTTGAGAGTATAAATTAAATAAAGTATTTTGGTGAACAAGGTTTGTGAATAGAAAATACCGAAGGTAGTAGGGTAAACCTATGTGGGTTAGGATAGCATAGAAAATGGAGTTGGATAATATAGAGTTGGGAAAAACTAAATTGGGTGGATCCTAGGACATGGGTGAAGCATAATTGGTTGAAGCTAAGGATGTAGTTAGAGAATACATGGTAAAAGACAGAGACATGAGAGAAGCATAGTTAAGAGAAGATAATAAACTAGGAAAAGTTATCCTAGTATAAACTAGGGTCTTCAATGAACTAATTGAGTATATAATGAGGGATTCAATTGAGCATCGAATATGGAATTTATTAAGGAAATTCTATGTAACAACCCAGTTCTAGTAACCTAGAGACAATGTTTACTTTATTACATTGGTACATGATGAAAGGGATCAAGAAATAAAGGATAGATCAGTTTATCAGTCTTAGGTGATAAGATACATTCATTATATCCATATTACTTTGGAAAATTAAATCATAGAATGAAAAACATTATTTTATCCTTGAAGATAATTTAATGATTCTTTCTTTATATAATGGGTAATGGAATATGTAATTAATGTTGAGGTCATATTCTTAGTACGAATAATCATACAATAGAATCTTCCATGAGTATATAATGTATAACAATATTGTAGAGTAAATAATCAATACATATTCCATCTAATAAATAACATGATCATGAAATGCATCCATCAATGGAAGTAAATACATGGATAATAATAATTGAATTCTCACATAAGTAAATTAGTAATATCTATAATTCCTGATATTATACCTAATAAATTATGCCATGATATAATGATACTTTCTTTCAAGGATATTTTCTAAGACACATTCAATAATTGGGTAAGAATACACCAAATACCCAACTAACAGAGCATGACAACTGATTTGCCTCATGGAACATGTCAATGCATCAAGGGACTAACTATAATAGTGATTAGATTATCAGTGCTTTTGTATCACTGATAAAAGTGATCTCTAACACTGTTAAAAGGGGGTTTTTTAGTAGTGATCGATGATTGATCCCTCTAAATGAGGAATATAAACCTTGGTAAAGTCATCTTTGAGAATAAATCATATGTTATTGAGCATTTCAATGAACTGGTTGATCGAAAATACACATATGGAAATCTTTTCGAGCCAAATATTGAATTTGGGGTCACTCGATTGAGTTGGGATGATATCCTAGCATGGTAATCAATGATTTTTATTTCTAGTACTATGATATAAGATCATATATACTTTAAACCATAATTTTCAATGATATTCAATGCACGGTTCATGTATTATTATAGGAGTTGGTAGTATGAGATATTTGGGTTGTCATTCAACTTGTGCTGAGTTTATTTGATTAATCCCACCGAGTTATTGATGTTTGGATTAAATCATCAAGTTTTAAATGGGGATTTGATTATTAGTGGATGAATTTAGGATGGAAGAAAATTCATTGTAGGTTCTTGTTGGAAGTCATAAATTAATTCCTATATAGAGACATTGAATATATATACATTTGTTATGGTTCTTTTCATGCTGTGGTAGTTATCGAGGGTTAAGTAGGATAGAAGATGAACATTATAAAGTTAAGAATGATGTTGATGTCAGGGTTGATAAAGGCGTTTGTTCATTCCATATAAAATTTCTTATAATGATCAGTTGATGATGTATGATCATATGATTAAATTTATGGAGAGTGTATTACCATTTGATGATGCCTCGGTTTTGAGAATGAAGAACTGACACAATGGATTTTTGAAAGCTTCTGGATTCAGCTTCTAAGGTTAGTGAAGTATACAATATGCCAAGATTTGTCTCTAGGTTCACTTCACTCTGAACAGAAAAAATTCATGTAGTGGGGTTACATGTAGTTAAAATTATTTTCTTGTGTCACATACTAGTGATAGTTCCCAGTTAAGATTGTCACACAGAAGATATCAAGAAAAAATTTAGTTTTTGGTAAGTTTTGTAGGTTGTGAACTTGAGTAAAATATTTATCAAATGAGAAACATAAAAATATTAGAGTGGAATAGTATACTTTTTAGAAAACACATAATGGAGTGGAGAACTGGAGATCAGAATCACAAAATCGGAGTAGAAGTTAGCGCACTTACAACTGGAGCAAGAAGATAATATTTACAATAATCTCCTTGTCTCTTTCTCTTCTTCCTCAATTATACTATTTAAAAATGATTTTATTGAATCATTTATTTCTTCAATTCAAAAAAAAAACATGTAACTATTTTAATTAGTGGAATCATATTGGTATGATTATAAACATTAATATGTTTTGTTTTTGACCCCACAATTTTATGAGTGAAACTTAAGATCAAATATCCCTTTTTTCATTCTGAATGAGTTTAAATTATATAAGATTTAGGTTTTCTATGAGGTTAATATCTTTTTAATTTTATTTTAACACATCGATTTTGACCAAATGTGAGTGACTAGTGAGGTCACAATAGTTTTGGGGGTTTTTGAGGCTTGTTCAGTGCCTATATCCTGATTTTTTATAAAAGGGAAGCTAGGTATTAGGGTTAGTAGAGACTGTGTGACATAGACCACATGGTTTTAATAAACAATTAAAGGAATTTCGAAGTCCAAACTAGGGCTGTATAGTTTAATAAAATCTTGCTTCCAAGGGTGTACACCCATGTGAGTCACCTGTAATTTTTTTTCAGAGGCCAAATGCACGGTCAGTGCATAATTTATCTAAATGTGCCCCATGATTGGGTGAGGGGTGACTGATGATAGTGTAATATAGCATAGTTTGAGCACATTTTTTCAATACGTTCA
This sequence comes from Viscum album, assembly GCA_963277665.1. Lineage (NCBI taxonomy): Eukaryota > Viridiplantae > Streptophyta > Magnoliopsida > Santalales > Viscaceae > Viscum > Viscum album. The sequence goes on from OY728119.1 coordinate 221,132,819, forward strand.
CATGAACCATGTGAGGTCCTTATTAAGGTAGTAAGGGGGAACACAATTGGTACACAATTTGTCTAACTGCTCATCCAAACCATACAGACTATTTGAAATGTGTCAAATGACCATTTTTGTCCTGTTGATTTAAATTTTTTAACCCTATTTCTAATTTTTCTTCCTCAAGTATATTTCTTATCATCATGTGAGAGTTTTTCAAGCCTGATCTAGGCTGATCTACTGATTCTCCTTCTAGACTAGGATTCAATCATCATTTATCTTATTGGATCCATGTCGATAAGTTATTCATTAATCTCACACCTTTCATCATTTGTCTTCGTATTGATGGATTTATTTTGTTGTGATACAATATTCCCTATTTCTAGGGTATTCATCTATTCTTCCATTTTATCCCAATATAACCAAATTAGAGGTCGATACTAGATGAGCGTTCTATTACAGACTTACGATAGGTGGTCTATACCTTTCCCTTAATTTTTGGTAATTTATATACCTTTTTTCTATTATTACACATTCCAGAATTTCCAGGGATACCCCCAAAATTAAATGAATTTATTGTCCAAATTGTTTAGGACCTCTTTATGTTTCCCACTAGTTCCATTATATGACTAGAGGTCAATCACCTCATCTCGTTCCACCTTTAATGTGTATTTACTTATCTTATCCATGTTATACCACCCCGTGGGGTGTGTGTGAGATTTACCCTTGTGTTGTGATCATTAATGAATTTAATGATAATTTAATGAATTGATTAATGTTGGGAGAACCTTGTTTTACCTGTTCATTTGTAAATGAAAGGAATGAATTGAATTGAACTTATAGGAGAAGGGTGTTTCCTTCATTTCTTGTGATTTCATTTGATTAAAATGGATACATTGTTTATATAGAAAATTTTGAATGGGTTGGAAGAGATCATTAGTTATGAATGATAATGATTGCATAATTGATTATGATAGTGGATTACAAGGACATTTTTACTCCTTTTATCCTGATTCCATAGGATTCCATGGAAATTTGTACTTAGTATATCTTTATTATAGTAGTTGATACCTTGTAAATTTCTACTTCTTAGATCCCGATTCTATAGTATTCCAAGGGAATTACTACCCCTTGGATATGGATTTCATGGAATTGCATTTGAAATACTCTGTAGACATGATCCTTGGACTCCACCCAAGTATTTACTGAGTTTCCATCAAGATTCACCATGGAATCGATGAGGATTCCTTGGTCTTTTATACCTTGTATTTGGAAATTTATGGTCTGACACTTGATTACATGACATAATCCCTTGTGCATGTTACACACATGATTACACAATATAGGTCGTTGTGGATATTATACACTTTTTTACATAGCATAGAAGTTGTGGAAATTTTCTATGCTCTAAAGATATCCCTTGTATGAGTATTTGATTATAGTTGTTAGACTGGACTGTATCACTCCTGCTTATGTATGCTTTACTATTATCCCTTATTTATGGGTGCTTAACCATTGTTCCTTGGTATAAATGTTTGGTTGGATAAGATCACATTTACTTTGAAGCTTTAATTTTATTTTTGTTATACCTATGATATGTTGCATAGTGGTTCATTTTTAATAGATAGACTAGACATGTTATAAACACTATTGGTGGTGGACCACTAAGTGTTATCTCACACCCTATTTGGGACACCGTTGAGTACCTGGACAGACTTCATTGTTGTAGGTCGGGACTGGAGAAAGAGCCCTATTTATGATACTTGATTTGATCATTACTTAGGAGCATGAGATCATAGGACTGAGCCTTGATTTTGGTTCCATTTGGAGATAATCATTTTGGTTTTTTTGTTCTTTTGATACATGTATTGTATGGGATTCTTGTTTCCATTTATTTATTTCCATTTTTTATAGAGACATGACGTGATCATCAAATTGTACATGGTACTAATTTTGGATTTATTATTATTATTATAATATTATAGATGTTATATTCTATCTGGATTTATATTATGCTTTTTCTATTGATCAATATGTTTACACCACTACGTTATACTATGAAATGAAGGAATAGTCTCCCCACAGACACACCCTTAGCCCTCACTGCTAGTCAGTAGCCTCTCACATAAGGGGAGGCATGCTTGAGGGAATGTGACCTACCAACTTGGGGAACCATTTAGTGGCACCCAGGTGGGGACGTTACAAATTGGTATTATAGAATTATTTTCTAGATGACCTATTTTGAGACAATAGATAGGATATTAGGAAATAATTGGAATTTGGTAATGAGATCTGATTGAGAGTAGCTAACCCACGTACTAGAAAAATCTAAATTTATCAGAATGAGGTATTTTTATTCTATATTTTATCTATTACAATTGATTCAATTCCACCATTGGGTGATGCACTTGTGGTTTGATGTTTACTATGATTACAATTTTTTATATTTGGCCCTATGAGATAAGGTAATTCCATAACATGCATCATTTTAGGTACCTTATAGGATTCGCATGCCATTCATGTTCCATACCATTTAGAATAAATTTCTTGACTACATGGAATTTTTATGTGTGCCTTGTGTGACATAATTGGAACTTGGTTAATGTTTTTTTAAGGTTATTGAGAAAAATTAATGGTAATTAAATTTCCTTTCATAACCTACACAATGTTTTCCTTCAAAGGATACAACAGACACCCTAAGTAGTCAATTATGGTACGTTGAGTCATGGTCCATTGGTCGAATGGACTGGAATGTGTTATGTTTTGGATTAAATGGAAACCACACTTTGGTTTGTAAGTTATGTAGGAGATTATAGATTAGAAGTGGTGAACTATTGAGTTCATCCATTTAAAGAGAATTGTGATATTAATATGAATTTAAAATGAATTAAATTGAGAAACAGAGAACTTGACCTAGATCTAGATTTAGAGTGGGTAGAAGGCAATGTATCTGGTACTTTTCATGGTTGTTACTACTACCTAGACATGGATTTAGGAGAATGAATAGGGGTGTTTGTTGTTTATAAGAAGGATTCAATATTTTCTATGTGTTTAGCTATGACTAGGTTGTTACTGAATTTATTTTATGAGGTAAGTATTTGAAATTGTAGATATATTCCACCACGATGACCTCCAGTCATGTGCTAGGATGGTGGAGACAACCACACTCTAGAGGCTGTGGTCCATAATCCACTAGTAGTACCTCTTGTAGCACTAGTAGCAGCACCACCAGTTATTCTAAATATGGGTGTTGATGTCCAGTTCTGAGAGGGTTTTTTATTTTTTATGCATACCTTTCAGGGATCCCTGTAGCCTTCTACAACTATGAAAGAGTTGACATGTGTATTTCAACAATATCATCCTTATTCATTTTATAGGGATCATAGTCTATAGGCTTTTGAGCTATGTATTGATACTATCTTTTCTATTTTCAAGCATTAGGAGACACCTCCTGAGAGGAGAGTTAAGTTACCAACATATACGATTTGGGGAGAATATAAGCACCAATGGGATGTTTTGAACTAGAATGATATGCTTTGGGATATGGTTAGGAGATATTTATAATCTAGGTTTTATGATTAGTTTTTCCTAAGACCTTGAGAGATGAAAGGGACAATGAGTTTATGCACATGGATATGGGTGTGATGAACATTATAGATTATTCAGATTGCTTTACAGAGATTCAACATTTTTCACTGATTTATCTTGATTATGATCCATAAAGGGTGATAAAATTCAAGGAAGGTCTCAATAATTTGGTTCAATCATAGGTAAATTTGTTTCAACTAACCTCTATTATAGAGATTATGAATTAGGCATTTAAAAACTAAACAGAACCTGATGGAATTTGGGGGTGTAGAGCAGGGTAGTTCATCCTATCAACCTAGTGGTTTATTATTAGGTAAAAGAAAGTTTCATTTGGGGATTCACATGAGGGGAATACCAGTCAAGATATGAGTGCTGGTAGTTATGTATTCTGTTATCTGTGTGGGAGATGAGGACACATGGGGAACCAGTGAGATTGAGACCTAGTAGAGTTCCAATCATGCGAAAAGATGGTCCATGTACACTATTTTTATAGGAACTTTCCTTCAGTAGTTAGTGGAAGGGGACTGAATCTGACTCCAGGTTTAGGTGTGGGATTCATATCTCTATGCCAGGTTAGGATCTGGAGTAGTGATAGTCATTCAAGCTGAGGTGGTGGTCATGGATGAGGAAGCTAGGATCTTGTCATACCATGATAGTAGAGTGATATTTCTCTGGGTAGTGAGGTTGTTTCATATGGCCATGGTTCAGTCTATTTATATTCAGTATAGCCTATTATTGAGGAGAAGAGAATTGGTCATTCTATGGTGAGAGGTACGATCATAGTATCTACTACTATGTATCTGATCTTTTTGATATAGGTGAATCTCATTCTTATATACCTGTACATGTCGGGGAGAGCCTTGGGCTTGTTGTTCAGTATCCTTATGGAATTATGACATTGTATACTCTTTTAGGGATCATAATTGATGGTGTATGCTAGTACAGGGAGCTCCCCATTGAGCTTTATCATTATCACTTCATATGAGATCTTTTTGTCTTTGAGATGTTAGGGTTTGACGTCATTATCTGGATGGACTAGCTAGTTTCTTATCGAGCCCATGTCGATTTCTATTGGTGAAGGGTGAAATACACATCACTAGAGGGTAAAGGTTTTATTCACAAGGGTGAATGGGCTATCCAGATGAGTAGAACTAGACTAGGGCATCATGGGATAGGTAGGATGACAACCCAGATTGCTAATTTTTATCTGAATGATTAGGGGAATCGACTGGTAGAATTTCATCCAATGGTTTATCATTTTAGGGACATATTCTAAAATGAAATTTCTAGTATATATCCTAGGATATAGGCAGAGTTCTCCATAGAGCTATTTATAAGAGCTTCACTGGTATCCACTCCTCTTTATAGAATGAAAACTAAGAAGTTGTAGGAGCTCAAGAGGCAGCTAGAAGACCCGGAATAGAAGGGGTTTATATGACCTAATATTTCTCCATGGGGTTCTCTATTCATTTTTGTGAAAAAGTAGGAAACAACCCTTAGGTTTTGTATGAATTATCAAAAATTAAACAAGTTTATGGTTATGAAACGATATCCCTTATCATAGATAGATGGTCTCTTTGATCAGATCTAAGGACCTCAGGTGTTCTAGAAGATAGATCTAAGATCAATTAATCGTCAGGTATGTGTTTGACATATAAACATACTTTGTACACCTTTTCACATAAGTTTTAGTCTATATGATTATTTAGTCATGCTGTTCAGTTACACAAATGCGCCAATGGTTTTTATAGAACTGATGAAGTGATTTTTCCATCCTTAACTAGATTTTTTTATTGTGGTATTCATGGATGAAATATTGGTGTATTCTCACAATCAACATGACCACGCCAAGAATCTTAAGATCATTTTGGATACACTGATAGAGAATTAGTTATTTCCTAATATCACAAAGTTCCACTTTTGGATGGACAAAATTCAATTCCTCGATCATATTATCTCAGAGATAAGACTGTAAATTAGCCTAGAGAAGTCAAGAGGTGTAGTTTCCTAGGATTATCCCAAGAAATTATTTTACATACATAGTTTCTTGGGGATAACTAGTTATTAAAGGAATTTCATACGATAATATTTGAGCTTAAAAAATCTTACAGACTTGAATAAGAAGGGTGTGAAGTTAATATGGTCATATATCTATGAGACAACCTTTTAGGAAGTTAAAGGAAGAATGACTTTAACATTGGTCCTAGTTTTTCTAGAGTTTAACATAAGCTATATAATGTATTTTGATGCATCACGTATTGGGATTCGAGTAGTTCTATCATAGGAGGAGCGAGTTGTGGAGTATGAGTCTTGTCAGTTGTGGGAACACGAGTGTAACTAACTGACACATGATCTCGAGTTAGCTGCTATTGTACATGACATTCACTGTTGGAGTCATTACTTACTAAGAGATCATTTTTTGGTGTACAAGGACCACAAAATCCTCCAGTATATATTTACGCATCATGAATTGAATTTTAGGTAATGTATCTGGGTTGAATACCTTTATTCATTTGACTTAGAGATTTAATATACACTTGGTAAAGAAAATGAAGTGTCTAATGCACTAAGTAGGAGGACTCCAATACAATAAGTTCAATAGGTCATTAATGAATGGAAGCTTATGGATTTTTTTTAGAGATGGAGTTAGAGGTTCAGGTTTGTCCTGGGTAGAAATTTCTCTCATATATAGAAGTGACTTAAAATCTTATAAATAGAATGAGGATGAAATATTTATCTGATTCATAAGGCTTAGTCCTATAGGAGAGTGTGGAAAGTAAGGAATCGCCTCTTGGTAGGACTGTGGGAGAGGATGAAATTATACATGTTCATGGATGCATTTGGGTGTCATTAGACATAAATGAGGACTTCATATGGGAATTTCATACCTCAAATTGTGAAGTACATCCTGACATTACCAAGATGTACTGATACTTTCATCACTAGTATTGGTGGCTAGGGATGAGACGTGAGGTAGTTGGTTTTGTCATGAGGTGTTTCACCTGGTAGTGGGAAAAGGTAGAACACCAATATTCAGTTAGGATTTTACAATAGTTATTCATTCCAAAGTTAAAATGGTATAATGTTGTGATGGATTTCTTATCTAGGTTTCCAAGGTCGCCTCAATGTAGTTATGTTGTATGTTTTTTTTATACAAGATCATGAAGGTCACACAATTACTACCGATTAGGGAGACTTCCTCATTAGATGATCTTGAGAGATTTTATATCTGTGAGATTGTGTGCCTTCATGGGGGTCCTCATAACATTATATTATATTGGGATACATGTTTTACATATCAGCCTTAGGAGAGTTTGTAGAGTGAATTGGTTAAATAGGTGCTTCTATTTCCGACATACCACCCTCAGACTGAGGTCCAGTTAGAGCACATGATTTTTGTGCTTGAGGACATTTTTAGAGCATGATTACTTTATTTTTGGGGTTCTTGGGAGAGGAATATAACCCTAGTTGAGTTCACCTATAATAATATCTATCAGGTGAATATATAGATGGAACCTTATGAGGTTTTTTATAGTAGTCCATGCCAATCAACCTATACTCATTAAAGGTAGGAGAGGAAATACTGCTCGTGATGTGTCTCATGAAGGAAAATTATAAGTGGTTAAAGTTGATTAGAAATCAGATGTCTACAATGTAGTATATAAAAAAAATCCAACATTGATCACCATCGATGACCTCTAGATTTCAAGTTTAGGGATTGGGTCTTTTTACATATATCACCAAGGCTGGGACACATACATATTAGGAGATAGGTTAAGCTTTCACCGTGATATGTCTGGCCATTCAAGATTCTAGAGAGGTTCAGGTTGGTAGTCTATCAGCTGCAATTACCTTAGAGGTACCGATCCATGCATGATGTCTTCTATGTATCTCAGCTGCACTGTTATCACTCATACCAATCTCAAACTATACAACCAAATGAGGTTGAGCTGTAGATTGAGGTTTCCTTCAAGGATAATCTTATACATATCATTTCCAAGAGCATGAAGGCTCTCTATGACTAGTCGATTCCACTAGTATAGGTGCTATGGTAGCACAACCATTTATAGGGTAATACTTGTGAGTGAGAGGATGGAAAACATGTTTAGTAGACATAATTATTCTTAGGAAATTCTTAACCACCCTTTTAAGGGAAATTCAAGGATGAATTTATTTAAGGGGGAATATTGTAAGATCCTAGGTTTTTTTATGAGGTACATATCTTTTTAATTTTGTTTAAAAACATTGGTTTTTATATAATGTAAGTTCCTAGTGAGGTCATAAGAGTTTTGGGGGGATTCTGATGCTTGTTCAGAGCTCAGATCCTAGATTTTTAGAAAATGTCAGCTAGGCAAAACAGTTAGTAGAAATTGTGTGACCCTGTCCGCATGGTTTGAGTAAACCATGTGATGTGTTTTAGAGGAAAAAGTAGGGACGAACGGTTTAAGGAATCTGTGTCCCCAAGGGTGAACACCCATACGAGAAACATGAAATTTTTAAGAGAGTCCAAACACATTATCGGTGCATGGTTTTTCTAACCATGCTCCATGATTGTGAAAGGTGTGACAGGGGAAAAAGGCATATGATATGGTTTTTTCATGGTTTTCTAGGATGTGTGCATGATCCGTGTGAGGTCCTTATTGAGGTAGTAAGGGGTGAATGAATTTTACATGATTTGGACAACCTTGAAAACCAGTAAAAATGTGTGAAATGAAAGTTTGACCCTATTGATTTAAATGTTAAAATATTCTTTCTATTTTTCTTCCTCTAGAGGATTCCTTCTCCTCTAATGAGAGTTTTTCAAGACTAATCTAGGTTTAGCTCTTAATTCTTCATCTAAACTCTAATTCAAGCACCGTTCATATCATTAGATCCATGATGATATGTTCTTCATTCATCTTTAACATTTCATCATTTTCCTTTGTATTTATGGAGTTATTTTGATGAAATCTAATATTTCATTTTTCTTGTTTATTCATCCATTATTACTTTTTTATCCTGATATGGACCAAATCAGAGTTCTGTATTGGATGATTGTTCTACCATGGACCTATGGTAGGTGGTATATACCTTTCCCTTAAAGTTTAGTGTTTTATATAGACAATTTATATTATACCACACACCAGACTTTATGGAGTTTCCTAAAAAATTAAATCAATGTATTGTTTAATTTGTTTGGGACCTATTTAGGTTTCCCACTATTAACATTATATAGTTGGATGTTGATCACCTCAACTCGTTCCACCTTTGAGGTGTATTTAAATAACTTCCTCATGTTGTACAACCTTGTGGAGTGCATGTGAGATCACCACTTATTTTGGGAGCCCTAATGAAATGAATGAGAGTATAATGAATTGTTTATAGTTCTAAGAACCTTTTTTACTTGTTCATTTATAAATGAATGGAATGCATTTTATATAAATTGTAGGATAATGGTGTCTACTCCTTTTCATGTGATTGAATATGATTAAAATGGATAAATGGTTTATATGGAAAATGTTTAATGTGATAGAAGATATAATTGGTTTTTAATGATAACGATTGATGAATTGATTATGGTAGTGGATTCCAAGTACATTTATACTCCTTGGATCATAATTCCATAAGATTCCATGGACATTTCTACTCTTGGTATCCTGATTCTATATAATTCCAATGGCATTTCAACCCCTTGGATCTGGATTTCTTGGACTCACATTGGACATTCTATGTGAACATACTTCATGGACTCCACCTATGTATTTACCAAGTTTCCATTGATATTCTCTGTGAACTCGATGAGGATGCCTTGTTCTCTTATACATTGGATCCAACCCTTTGTGGTCGGACACTTGATTACATGGAATAGGCCATTGTGGATGTTACACACTTGATTACACGACATAGTCCATTATGGAAGTTATACAATTGTTTACATGGTGTGGCCACTATGGATTTTTTTCTATTCTCTACAGATAGCCCTAGTATAGGTATTTGATTATAGTTGTTAGATTAGTTAGTATCACACCTTCTCATATATGATTCACTGTTAGCCCTTTTTGTGGGTATTTAACCATTGTTCATAGGGATCCATTTTTGGATGAAAATGTTCACTTTTACTTTTATTATTCTTATACTAGTGATATACTGAAAACTTCTTCATTGTTTTTATAGAGTCTGGACATGTTATAGACATCGTTGGTGGTGGCCTACTGAGTGTTATATCTTATCATGTTCAAACTGTTGTTGGGTACCCAAAAAGACATTATGGTTATAGGTAGGGATCGAGGTGAGGTCCCTCTTAATGATATGTGATTTGAACATTTCTTAGGAATAGGAGAGCACATGAACGATTATCTCTTGTGATTCTATTAGGAGATTTTAATTTTGGTCATTTTTTTCTTTTGATATGTGTATTATATGGGATTCCTATTGCTAGATATTTCCTACCATTTTGTATTGATACATGACATGATCATTATATTGTACATGATACTGCTCTTAGATTTATTATTAATATTATTTTAGTTTTTTGGATGTTATATTTTGTCTCGATTTATATTATGATTCTTCTATTGATCAATATGTTTCCACCACTGAATTGTAATATTACATGAGGGAATAGTCTCCCCATAGACACACCATAGGCCCTCACTGCTAGTTGTAAGACTCTGGAATACGAGGAGGTGTGTTTGATGCCATGTGAACCACTAGCTTAGGACATTGTTTACTAGCACCTAGGTCAGGACGTTACAAATTATACACTATTCAAAGGATCAACAAGTGAAGATTGTAAAAAAAATTCAATTTAACTTTAACTAATTTAATAATAATGGATAATTATAAGGATCTATTCTCCATTTAATAACATTTTAATTCATGAGTGATGGTTGAGAGATCATTTCTAAGGAAAGTACAAAGAGCTATGTTGAACATTAAGTGATAGTTTAGTGGCTCAATGTGTTTTCTTATAATAACTAATAAAATTTTGGTTAACATGAGTTAGAATAGAAAATATTTTATATCATTTCATATCATTATGATCTCCCAAATATTGACCACTACTTGTATTTTTAGTTTTTTATGCTTGTTACCATTTCCAAACCACAACATCATTATCAAAGAATTAATTTCAGATTTTTTTATTTCCCTTTTTTTTAAATTGTTTTGATCACAGACATTACACCATCATACCTTGTTGAATAAACATCCATACTCCCTACTATATAAGTTGTATGTAGTTATAGGGTTTATAAAAAATTAATTTGATCAGATTCAATGACATTCATGATCAATGTACCAATAAAATTAAATCATTTTAGTATGGTAAATATAATAATATAACTATTATATGATTATTATTGATGATTTTAAGGTTCTTTAAGAAGAAATGAACTCGGAAAATCATAGTATGAACATATATGTTTTCATTTGGTAATGTCCTTTGTCTTACACCTTAATCCTTTTAAAATATGTCTTTTGGTGATACCAGGTCCTCTAGGTAAAGAAAATAAATGTTGGGAAGGTATTTTTGAAGGTTTTTGTGGATATAATATCATCAATAAGTGTAAATAATATAAGGGAGGAGTTGTCATTTTATAAGCAGGGTGGGATGAAAATTTGTAATTACAATAATCCTTATTTTATACTATATGTATTTCTGAGATCAAGTTGCTCAAATATTATCATATATTATAATATGATAAGTTTATGATATAAATAAAAAAAATAAATGTTATTTAATAAAGTTATTTAGATTAAATTTAATATATATCTCTAATTTAATGCTTTTAACTCATGTAACCTTAACCAAAGAGGAAAATAGTTATCATTATTACTATTCATTAGGAACAAAACTTATTCAGAAAATATTAAATAATATTAATTATGATGATTCTAAATATGAAATCCATTTCACTTGATTCAATTCCTATAAGTGTTATAAATTAATTTTAATACACATTCACATAACATGATGAAAATCCATTTTGACTAATAATCATTTTATGCATAAAAATTATTTTACAGAAAAATAAAGTATAATGTTGATTATAATGGAATTAATTTAATTATTTTAAATAAAATCAAATTATACTAATTAAAAAAACAAAACATAAATTAACCATTTGAATACTTGGTAAAGAGATAAGAATTTTGTTTTATTTAAATAAAAACACTACTTAGATTTCCATAATGTTAAACATTTATTTCAAAGTTCAATATTATTTTAAATAATTATATTACATATTAAATATATATTTGGTTCAATTAAAAGATTTCATAAACACCCAATTCATTCATATATCATTAAAATGACCTAAAATTTATAATATTTGTTAAATTGTTAATTTTCACTATTCATCGAAAAATAAACTATTTATGAAAATATCAAATATTCACCCTAAAAAGAATTTACATGATGAAATTCATTACATAAAATTAAAATTATAAAATTTTGGTAATTAATTTTTAACCACATTCTTCTATAAAGATTTGAGAATTATTCTATAGTTTCTTTGGAAAGAATAACTTAATATAATTTAAGCTCAAATGTCACATTCAACCCTCATTCAAAAAATTTATCCTTGAAATTTTCTGATTTTCACCTCTTGAATAAATGTGGGTAGTTCATCATTATATCTTCTTTAGGTTCCCACTTTTCCTCTTATATATTATTATTTATTTAAAGTACATTTACTATCTGAGTCATCCAACTCCTCAACATTTATTCTCCAGTGTCAAGAATATGGATAAGCTTTTCATAATTAGATATGTCACACTCTATTTCAATTTAATCAGAGGTGAGTATATGCATTGGGTCTAGAATATAATTCCTCATTAATGAGATATAGAAGACAACATGTAGTTTACAGATGTTGGGAGGAATTTCAAAATGGTAATCCGCATATCCAATTATGTCCAAAATCTAAAAATTCACCATATATCTGGACCTTAGTTCCCATTTCTTACCAAACCTTATATCTCAGTTTGTAATGACATGACCCACCAGAGCCCACTAGTTTTGAAGAAGGCCAAGTACTTATAACCCCGATCCCACCTCCAATATTCCAGGGGGCTAGAAATAAGCACTGATAAGGCATAACTAAAATGAGAGGCCTTTCTCTAATTTACCTATATGCATGCACCCAATCATCTCTATGAAATAGTGCATATGAATATAAAGTAAATACTGTAACATATAGATATAAACCATTCCTACAATGAACTCTAGAAAATACAATAGAGTATAACAAAATTCAAACAACATGTAAAGGGGAAAGATAAATTCCCAACTAGAAATGAAGTCCCAACATGACAATAACTGTAAACATTGATAGCAGAGAGTTACTTGCTCTTGGTATCCAAGCCCGACCATTGTACATGTCCAATGCACCCAATTATCACTATTATCCACCGTAATCACTATCGATATTTCCTTCATCTACATAAGACACCACATGTTTGGGAAAATTCCACACAGAGGTGTGTATTTACATACCAAGTACAACACATCAAAATTGGAAGGGATCAACGAGTGATACAACAATATTAAAATCAACCCAAATTAAGGGGGAAATAAAACCCAATAGATACATATATATATATATATATATTCTCATAAGAAAACCCAAATTAAAGAGAAAGGGTATATCTATATCACAACCTAGCTAAAGTTGATAAGTAAGCCTAAATCTCCAAATGCACATAACTAATTCCCAATATGAAACGCAACCTCACCAGAATATTAGTAGAGGGGGATACGCCTCATAACTATGATCCATAGTTTAGGGGGAACATATATCCTATAGGTGACCCCCACCATATAGTATTTCTAATATGAGGGAGTACCACCCCATAGGTAGAGAAACCGTGCCATGTAGTTAGCAGAGTATTGATTCTACATATTAAAAGGAATCTAGAACCCACACCCTAGTGTGATAGGGTAGTGATGACCCTGATATCTCTCTAATATCCTAATGAACCTGCTCCATGATGTGAAAGGGTAAAACTAACTATATAATATATATAATATAATAAATAACCCACACCCTGGTGTGATATAAGAGCATGGACCCCATCTTATCTCTGATAGAGTAGATAACCCATGCCCTAGTACAATAGAGATATACTGACCCTAGAATCTATATAACGATCCCTCTTGATCACTTCCATCATCAAATGTCTCTATAATAAGCATCATTCTTGAAATATCTCACATAGTACCTAAAAACAACTATGAATTCCACTATGGTATTCTAAATATAAAAACACTCACGATAGGCTCGAGCCGAAATCTGATTCCAAACGAAGGGGATATGAGAGGTAGAAGATTCACTTAGGAGAATATGATGTGTAGGGGGTCCACACGATTTGTGGACCCAATCCATTGCCTATATTTGTTTTCCTTAGACATGGCTCATGAATCCATGTCTTTGTACACAACATGTTCTCTGGGAAACACAATCTAAATGAGCCCCCCCCCCCCCCCCAGGGGGGGGGGTATGGTCGAGAATCTCAATTCATTCCAATATATTACTTCTCGTGTTAGTGTACTCTAAAACATGGCATGTCTGTCCACATGGGGCCCTTGGTGTGTTCAGTTGGCACCCAACTTGATCACCTGGGTAGGGAAACATGGAGTGTAGGACCACCTACAAAGTATGTGATATTTAACTTCTCCTAAAACCCTAGTTCCAAAACCAGGTTGGATCCACAATGAGTATTCTTCTGAACTACACACTGTGTTGTTGGGGTTTCCATATAAAGTTAATGTGGTATTATAGACCCACACTCATCACCACAAATCATGCCTGTAGACCATGTGAAATCTACTAGGAAAGCCTCCTAACATCATTTACCTTCCTTTTATGCCTATAAAATAGAATCATATGATCTAATCAAAGTACACATTTCCTTTTTCACTGGTACCACCTCATGTCTCCACCCATCACTGCTTCAGATCCAAGATCCATGGAGCATCACCTAAAATATATCTTGATTTCCCCACAAAACATCAATTTGTTTATTTCACTCAAAAATTCCATGAATCTAGTGGACCAATTGAACTTGAACCCACCCTGTAAATGTCAAATGAGACCTCGTGGTCCAATGATGGAGAACTTGTAGAATGAGTGGGATAAAGGAACAATAAAAATAGTGAAAATATAATTTTCTAGGAGTTATTGGGAAACAATCATATATATAGAAAATTTATTTGAGAACATGGAATAATTCAATAAATAAATTAATAAAAAATTTAATTCGTTAGGCATTCTCATGTGATGGGTGTAAAAAATAGGTCAAGGATAGAATATATGATACAATGCTCAATGTTTAAATAAAAAGGTATGAAATACACAATTTACAAGCCCTGCCTCAAAAAAGGATCTATTATTGGTTAATAAAACCATTCTTAGTGAAGGAGAAGACTCGTTGTGTCTGTTTCCTCTTGATCCACCTCGATCTAATCACCTGTCATCCTCCTTCTCGATCCTCCAATGAATAACATATGAGATACCCTCAATTATCCCATGTTTTAAGTAGATAAACCTGGATAACTATTATAATGAGGTATATATAGAGTATTTTATGTTGTGGGTGTTTAAAATAAAATAAATAAATTTAAATATATAGTTTAATTAAACACAGGGCCAATGAATAACTGAATAGAGAATCTAGTGACGACCAAACTTAGATCATACCTAGGGTAAAACCCATGTTACGGACTCAACCATGGTCTCATATATCCAATATATGGCTCTGATCAAGAGTTATTCCATTAATCCCAAAAATTGCACACATGTGTTATTAATATATTTAATATTTTTATAATATCAATTAAAGACTCATTGGGCCTCAGAATCAGGGGTTATCTTAGTATCTAGATCCAAAAATATTCTTTAATAAATGTAAAATTCTTAAAAGGAAAAAATAGGGTCACTACATTATTCCCCCCTTCAAGGATTTTTATCCCCTAAAATCACAAGATAAAAAAGGTGGGGATACTAATCCCACATCAGGATTTACTACTCCCAGAAGCTCTCTGACATGCTCCCATGCATCCATAGTACATGAACCAAGGTAATGGTCAATCATACTTGGATCCTCTCCCACCAATCATTGATCAACACTGTGTACTCTATGAAGGTGTATTCATCCTCGATGTCCAACTATCCCCAGTTAATGAATTTTGTAGGATCATGCACGTATATCCTCAGATATGACACATGGAATACTTCATGCACTCAATCCAACTATGGTGGTAATGATAGGTGGTAAGAAACCTCAAAACCTCTCTATAATATCTCAAATTCCTTAATGTATCATAAGGATATCTTTCCTCCCTAGAAACCCCCTTTAATCCTCATTATGGAGAGACACTAAGGAAAACATGGTCTCCCAGATCGAACTAAAAGGGCCTATGAAGATGATTTGAATAATATTATATACCTTTTTTACAATAAACTAAACACTAAAAGGTTCTCTATTTTATACAATGTAATGAAAAGTTTATGTAATAAAAAGGTGGGATTTTATAGTTTGAATAAAAGGGCGGTTTAGTTATTTGTGGTAATTAGGATTTAAAAACTTTAGTAAGAAACCTATAAATAAGTTTAAATATATGAAAATATCCTGGTATTTTGGTGAAATATTAATTAAGTAGTTTCTGAGAAAAAAAATCACTATCTGGATTCAAACAAGTGGACGTGGTTCTGGTATAAATGTAACTAGGGGTAATAAATCTGACAAGGTGTGTCAGGCCTAACTTGGCATAACCTTATACATGATAATGATCCATATTGCACACCTATTTTGACACTCCTGTGGGATATGTTTGGTTAATAAAAATCTTTTTATAAACCGTTATGAAGGATTTATGGAAAATGTAATTATTTTTAAATAATAACATATTTAAGAATGATGTTTTAAGACATGAAATTCTTTGAGAATTATAAGATTATTAAATGAAATACATTTCTCACTAAGGTTTTATTATTTTATAAAATGGTAGGAAATAGGAGAAACTATGTAAATAGTGAGCATAACGACCAGGCATGAATGACCTTTCGATGGAACATGAAATGGAAAACTTCATGAGAATGATGAATCAACTGAATCAAGTTATAGGAAATAACTTGAATGAACTCAATAGACTAGATTCACCTCGAAGGAAAAAAATCTCCATTGAGTCCTTTTGGTTTAAACGACCACCTTCTTTAAGTGGATCTACCAACCTATTGATTGATGAAAAGTGGATAGGATCTATAGAAAATATCTTTTCTATACTCCATTATTTAGAACAACAGAATGTAACCCTTATTGTGTACTAGTTAGAGGGATAAGTTGATCGATGGTGGAACCTGGTTAAAAACATCAATCCAAGAGGATAAAATTGATGAAATTGAGTGGGAAGAGTTTAGGGTAACCTTTTTCAAAAAATATTTCCCCCATCCAATGTGAACAAAAATAGAGAAGGAATTATTAGAGCTGAAGAAAAAGGAAAATGAATCTCTGGGAATATTTGAGATGAACTTTACAAGTCTTTATCATTACACTTCTAGATTTTCATGGATCATAATGGTAAGGTTGACAAATTATTCAGTGGACTAAGACCCTATCTACATAAGAATCTATCCAATAGATACTATGAAAACTATGAGGGGATTATAAAGAGTTCTATGAAATTTGAATTAGAGATTAGAGAGATGTAGTGGTCCCATAGATTGAATGAAAAGAAGAGATATTTGGAGCCAAACTTGGGGAGGAGCTTTGATCAAGGAAGAGGTGGAAAGAAAGTGCAACTTACCATGTCCAAAAAATGTGGGAAGAAGAATTCGAGGAACTTCTTTCTTGGGAGTGGGAAATGTTACAAGTGTAGAGGAGATAGACATGTTGCTCAGAACTGTCATAGTGATGTGAATCCTTAACTTCTCAACACTAATGAAAAAGGGAAGATGGTGATGGAACTACGTAAAGTACAATTATTTAAGTGTGGAAAACTTGGGCACTTCACCAATCACTATCCAATTCGAAAATTAATGTAGGGGAATCACCATAAATCTCAAAATAGGCCAAGTGAGCATGTTCGAGCTTTTTCTATCACGAAATCTAAAGTTAAATCTCCAAATGATGTGGTGGAAGGTACTCTAATTGTTCTCTCAAATCTAGAAATTAATTTTTTTTATTATAGTTCTATGAATTGCTTTATTTCCTCTATGATTTAAAAGAATATAAAATCAATCCCCAAACTGCTATAATTAGAGTTATCTATCAAGAATCCTGGAGTGATTATCCAAGCATCTTTAGTGTATAGAAACTCTAGTATTTATTTTGATGTGCATAATCTCATAAAAAATCTAGTAGTCATTCCCATGTTGGAATTGCACATTGTACTAGGGATGGATTATCTCTCAAAGTATAATTATAAGATCAACTGTAGAAGAAAGGAAATATCAGTAGTCTTGAATGAACAACCTTCAACTATTTTCAAAGGAGATATATCTTGACCTGAGATTTTTCTAGAAGCAATGCCTATAGCCTTATTTATGGATATGATCGGTGAATATGAATAAGGAAATGAAAGAATATGAATAGAAAGTGTCCCTTTCATTCAAGGATACATTGACGTATTTCTTAAGGAGTTACCAATATTTCCCCTAGAAAGAGAGGTAAAGTTTTTCAATGAACTCATGCCTATATCTAGGTTGATATCAAAGACCCCATATAGAATGGAAAATGTGGAGCTGGAGGAATTAAAGAAACAACTCCAAGATCTTTTGGAGAATGGGTTTATCTGACCAAGTGTGTCTCCATGGGGATAACCTATATTATTTGTGAAGAAAAAGGATGGATCAATGCAGCCATGCATTGATTATATAAAACTTAATGTGATCATAGTGAAGAAAAAGTACCCTCTTCCACAAAATGATGATTTATTTTACCAGCTTCATAGGGCTCAATTCTTATTTAAGATGATTATCATCAATTGAGGGTAAAGAAAAAAGATATTATAAAGACTACCTTACGATCAAGATATGGAAATTATTATTTTGTTTTTATACCTTTCATCTTGACTAATGCTCTTTCTATTTTTTTTGGATTTGACTAATAGAGTATTTAAGGACTACCTTGATAAATTTTTGGTAGTTTTTATTAATGATATTATGATATATTCCAAAATTTATGAGGAGTAACAAGATTATATAAGGGTTATCTTTCAAACTACGAGTAAGGAGAGGATATTTGGAAAGTTCAAGAAATATGAATTTTGGTTACAACAAGTTTCTTTCTTGGGTCACATTGTAACCAGTGAAGGAATCCTAGTTGACCCTTCCAAGAAAAAGGTTGTGGAGGAGTGGCCTTATCCTACAACTGTAATTGAGTTTTGTAATTTCATTGGTTTAGAGGGATATTATAGGAGTTTTGTGATTTTTTTTCATGAATTTCTAATTCACTAACCAAGTTAACTCAAAATGGGTCAAGTTAATCTAGAAAAAGGAGTGTGAAGAAATTTTATAAGAGCTAAATAAGATATTGGTTTCTGCACCCAAGTTAACTATACCCTCTATCAATGAAGGATTCATAGTTTTTATAAATGAATCTCTGAAAGGTCTTGGGTGAATCCTATTTCAAAATGACATGGTGATTTCTCATACATCTCACTAGATAAAGCCTCATGAGAATAGTTATCCTATGCATGATATTGAGATAGCTATGGTTTTTTATCTAAAGATATGGAGGAACTATCTTTATGGGGAGAAATGTTATATGTACATAGACTGCCAACATTTGAAGTATATTTTCACACAAAAGGAATTGAACATGAGATATAGGATATGGTTGGAATTGACTAAATACTACAATTATTCAATTAATTACCATCCTGGAAGAGAAAATAATGTTGCTGATTCATTAAGTAGGAAAGACCCTATTGTTCAAGAAATGATGAGGATTCAAGGATATCCTTTGATCAAAGACCTAGTAAAAATGTACATGGGGATCATAAGGTAAGGGACATCATATAACCTATCCAAAATGATTTATCAACCATCATTACAAGAAAAGATCAAGAAATATAAAAAAGAAGATCCTTTATTACATAATATGTTAGAGGATGTGAAGAATGAGAAGTTTCCTATGTTAAATATTGATCAAGAAAGTGTACTGAAATATCATACAAGGCTATGTGTTTCATATTTTCTATAAATAAAGGAGCTGATGGATGAATCTCATAACTCAACTTACTCTGTACATCATGGAATCATGAAAATGTATAGGGACATTCATTATCATTATTGGTGGGATAGAACAAAAATAGAGATTGTCGACTACACTAAAAGGTGTCCGGTGTGTCAACATATGAAGGTAGAGCAACAAATTCTTAAAGGGGTATTACAACCACTACCCATACCATCTTTGAAGTGGGATAATATCACTATGGATTTTTTCACTGGTCTCTCAAAAACATCTAAAGGAAATAATGTGATATGGGTTGTAGTGAGATGTCTCATCAAGACTGACCATTTTATCTCTATCTAGGAATACTTATCTCTTGATCAACTTGCCAAGATTTACATAAAGGAAGTGATGAGGTTACACGGAGTTCCACTTTCTATAATTTCTGATCAGGATCCAAGGTTCACATCAAAATTATGGAGAATTATTTAACATTCTCTAAATACTGAATTGAATTTTAGTATGGCCTATCACCCCAAATTGATGGAAAATCTGAAAGGACTATTCAAATACTTGAGGACATTCTGAGAACATGGTTAATGGAATTTAAAGGTGGATGGTATCAATATCTCCCATTAGTTTAGTTATCATAGAACAACAAATTCCATTCAATTATTTAGATATAACCCTATGAAGCTCTATATGGAAGGTGCTGTAGAACTCATACTTGTTGGGATGGAGCTAGTGAGAGAAATCTGCTTGGGCCTGATCTTGTGCAAGAGATGACAGAAAAGGTTCATTCTATACAACAACACATAAAGGATGCTCAGAGTCGGAATAAGAGATATGCTAACAACTATCGTGGGGACTTGGAGTTTTATCTTGTTGATAAAGTCTTCCTTGGAATTTCTCCTTGGAAAAGAGTCATGCAATTTGAAAAGAAATGGAATCTTAGCCCATAGGTACATTGGCCCCTATGATATCCTTGATTGCATAGGAGCAGTGGCCTATAGGCTAGCACTTCCACCAAACCTAGCTCAATTTCATGATGTTTTCTACATATCTCTCATGAGGAAGTACATACCTAACCCTTAACATGTACTGAATCTAGAGGTGGTACAATCGGAACATGACCTCTCTTATGAGGAGCAACCGGTGGAGATCTCTGACCTTAGAAACAAGGTTGTATGAAACAAGACTACCCACCTCATAAAAGTGTTGTGGAGGAACCAAAAATATGAATAAGTGATGTGAGAACCAGAGGAAAAAATGATATAGAAGTACCCACATCTTTTCTCAACTGAGAGAACAAGTTGTAATTTAAGGGATGAAATTTCTTATCAGGGGAATAATGTAACGACCCTAACTTTTTGAATAAAAATTGTTTCTTGAAAATGTGTATTATATTATTTTATTAAAAAAAACTATGTTTATTTTAATGAAGTGAATATAAATGGAAATGTGACCATCCATTTTTGACCTTTATATGACTATTGTTCAAAATGATTGTTGGAAATTATATACTCTTGAAAATAATTTTAACATTATAATTAGGCTTTTTAAGTAAAATTTTGACAATGGAAAATTGTTACAGAAAGAAAAACCGATAGCCTCGACAAGTAGAGTTGTTCTATTTGAAGCCCATCTATCGGAATGTGGGAGGGAGGTATCATCACTAGGGTTTACCTTAACCAAGCCCCAAATGAGCTTCAACAAGTGAGGCTTGATCTAAATCTCCTATGGGAGAAGTTCAAGTTAGTAGAGATTAACATTCAGTCGATGTTAGCTGAGACACCCCATAAAAGTACCATCATTGCACACCTTACATTTAGAGCATATTCATGTTTAATAAATAGTTACATGTATTGAACTTGGTGTGTAATTACTTTGTATAAACAAAATTTTTATTCAATCATTTTCATTTTAAGAATAAATTTTCTTGATAGAATTAAGATGAAATTTCATAAATTGATTTTTCGGTCAGAAATTTTACTTTTCCGCAAAGAAATAATTATTATAATAAACTAATATATTATGAATAATGTATATTTTAATTAAATATATTATTAAAACACTCTTATTTGAATTTCAATGATAAAATAATTTAATTTTTTTAAGTGTGAGAATTTTTACTATGCATTTTACTATGTATTTTCTATCCACTATTATTTTTTATAAATAAGGTTTTTTATATTTAAAAGTTAAATTTATCATAATTAGAATATTATTATGATAAAATATACATAATTTTTGAAATCAACACATCAAAATTAGGTTATGGTGAATTTATGATATTTTCTTAAAAAATATTTTGTTTTTCAGTGAATAGTAAAAATATAGTTTTGAGTTTTCGATAAGTTTAATGACTTAATAATGATGTAATAAGTAATATAAAATTCTGCTAAACTCTTGTGGATTAAAATATCATAATATATGTCCCATGTGACCAATACCATGGGAAAATACCACGGGGAATCCCATGGGTTTTCATTTACCACTACCTAGGTGTCCAAGGAAATTAATAAATAAATCCTCCTCTTTTAATATAAATTCCCAACCATTTTCTAATTTCCTTCCACTCCCACTTCATCCTCCATGAATCTATGATAGTTTTACCCCCTAAGGAGTCCTTCCAAGGTGTCCTCAAGCCCCCAAGGTCCCAATATTCAAGTTTTAGGAGTTAATCTTCAAGGTAAGGGAATTCTCAACTTCTTATTTCCTTTAAAGTTATTTTTTTCTGGTATGTATTTAAAATTTAAAAACTAAGTTCTTTTGTACATTTTATTATATCCCATTACTATATTAATATATTTTATGAATGTGATTCCGTAGACATTGTGAAATGTGTTCCATGCACTTCTCCACAAATTGAAGATGTATTTCCATGTGCTGCGACTCAAAATGACCTCAAATAGGATAAAAAACTTCACAGTGTGAGTTTCCATTTTTCATGGGGGTCAGTGATGGTAGTGAAGAAACCTACCCAAAGTTCTAGGACCGTATCCTGACACTAATTTTAAGCATGGGTGCAGGGGCACAACCACCGCGGTATGGAGCAATAAATTTGGCTAAGTCCCCAAAGTGGCACCCAAGGTACCAGCACACAAACACCTACGCGCTACTATGTTGGAGATTAATGAAGTAATTATTTTGGATAATTCCTCAAAGAGGCACCCCAATTTAGCTAAAACACCATCGACACCCAAGTTACTTGCGCGCACAAACATCTTTCTCCCATGGTCTTATTTTTTTTCTATAAATAGACCCATGGCGTCTTCATTTGTACAGAAGAATTTCCATAAAGCCCAATTACTGCTCTAGTTTCCCTAGTGCTTTTCCCAAGTCTTACGAAACCTTAAAGGTATTTATTTAACACCTAGAGTATAATAATTAAAGGAGGATCATAGTAATTAAGTCCCTTTAGTGTTTAAAATCCATAACACTTGTGCACCTAAAGTGCCTAACCTTCCTAAATAAAAAACACTTTCACACCACCCATTCTTCTCAAAGAAACTTGAGCGCCCCACTTTTAGAAATACTGTGAATACTCTTTAAGGCTTGATTCAAGTCTCACCCAAGTATTAACATTTAGGTTGTTCGTCACTTAAGTGAACATCAGGTCTCCCAACCCTACTTGCATGTCCATACCTGCGCACCAGATACCTACTTGGGAACCCTTATTTGAGTCACCTTATCCCTTCAACCCATACAATAATTTCATCAAGCCTTCTTCGAAGTCATTCATGGAAACAATTATTCTTTATTGGACCCCTTTTATGAAAGGGATATTGTTGAAACCTCCACAAAAACCTCATGAATTATAAAACCTTTGGGAATGAAACCTCAATGTGTCACCTATTTAGGTTTGTATATTTGTAGTCAGAGGTTTCCCACATTTGATTTTCAATGGGGTTAGTATTCATGGAGTTTATGTGGGTTTGTATTTCCACAGTCACATGAACCTTTCTCCCATAAATAGTGTTGGGGATTTCCTGGGTTAAAGGATTAGGGTTTGGGTCATTACCTTCACTTATAATCTCTAAAACCTCGAGGCTTAGGTATCTAGTAATAAAGGTAAAACTCACACATACTTTTCTTTTTGAACAAAGTATAAGTCTCCCTCCCCTTAGAGGACCAATTTTAGGGAAACCATCCTATTTTAAGCCCCTAGACTTTTATGTAGGAGGTTTCAATCTTGCTCCTCTCTACTTACTTCACCTTCACTCCTTCCTTACATGGGACTTTAGTCTAATGTAAAGTGAATAGAGGGAAGGTTTGTTGTATTGGCCTCATCCACCCTCACCACTGTAGGCCCATCCTATTCCACTAGTGGAGGAGGAAAAGTGTGCGTGCCTTCGTTGAATCTTTCACATCCTCTTGTTTCTCACATTGAGCATGAATCACATGGGATTAGAGATTTGTGATGATAATAAATTTTTTAAAAACACCTCATATGAATGAACTAAAAGAACTCTAATTCCCATCAAAACCGGGATACATAGGAATCCTTCCTATGGACTGAGATCCATCTCATTTTATCCAAAAATCCATCCTTTTTAGAAATTAATTCCAAACTCATTTCTCTTAAAGTAAGACACTCTCCTATGAGACTCATAGAACTACATGGGATTTTATTCCCAACCACATGGGATATGTAGGAAGCCCCCCTGAGGTTCAAACCCAACACTTCAAATCAACCATGTTTTTCTTGGTACATATTCCCAACAGGGTCTAATTCAGCATGGAAACCCATATTATTTCCAAGTTCCTTAGGCTGATTAAGCATAAGTATCACACCAATCTTTGACTGAGTATCTTCTGCTTAGATTTCCTTACCACATGACATTAGACTATATGGATAGGTCCTTATCAAATGACCTTAAAAGGTTTAATGTTCCCCATTAAGTAGCACTGAACTACGAGGGTTCTAATTCCTTTCACAAGGATAAGTCGGTAGCCCATTTATGGGTACAATCCCAACACCAAAACAAGATTTCATCTCCCTGTATAACAATAAATTCCAAAGTTCCCCACTGAGTGTCTTAAAAACTAGTATTATCATAACAATGGTTAAAAGGATCTCTAAATAGTATATGAGAGGATACCATTGATGGATAACCTCAAATGCATACGAATGTCTCCATTAATGGAGAACCTTAAATAAATAAAAATGATTATAAATTTCACATATGTTAATAATTGATTGCCAATTTCAAGGGAAACCTATGTTACACTTGGTAAATTAAGAAGGATTCATGAAAATATATTAAATCTATAAGAGATTCCCGGATTAGGAAATAATTCCCCCCAAAAGGGTGTGATGATCCTAACATCCCATCCTCTTGACCAATGTATGTTATTATGTATCGTAGGTCTAAACCTAACAAACACCTGCCTTTGGAAAGAAGGTCCCTTTAGATAAAGAACCATTGGATTTTTTTGGTTCAATAAATAAATCCAATGTAAACTACTCAGAAGTAGTGATTCCTAACCAAAAAACACATTACAAGGGAGAAAAAATAGATACCATTTCCCCCCACTTTTTTCCGTTTTCTAAAACCATGTATCATACCCGATATGCTGTTAAATTTCCTCCTAAAAATTTCTCTCTTTTTATTTCATGAAATTATCTTATTTTATGTTGTGAATACCCAAACCTATTTATTTTATAGGGTTATTCACCTAGATTCTAAAATTATCCATTTTATTCTATGATTAACATACGTTAAACCCGCCTTCCTTTTTTTTTGGGTTAATAATGACATAAATATCTTGTCTTTGAGCACTTTTCTTTTAAAATCCATGATTTTGAAATGAAACTCATTTCTTTTATTCCCCATGGTTTATTTATAAAATGTTTTATTATGATATATGTGGCTAAAAATTAATTAATACATATGAATGGTGAGCCTTGATAGCACTCCAATGAATTGGGTAAATAATTTAATCTCTAGAGACGATATGTTTTACGATACCTTGGTGAATAACCTTGGTAATGTTTATAAAACATTAGTGAAAAACCTTGGTAATATTCTTAATAATGTATAAAATAAATTTTGTAGACACATTTACAAGATATCATTCATGTTCCTTGATTTATGATATGACTTATGTTATATTTTTCATGACATAATTATATTCCTCGTGTTCTTATTGATTTGTTCTCAAGATCACATGTAAATTGTTTCCCTTATTTTCCCTTACTAGGCCTTATGCTCACCCTTTCCTTTTATGTATATACCTAGGTGATAATATTTATTAATTATACTTAGGATGAACCTATTATAAATCCTTTCAAGTGGATTAGAATAATGTTTTAATTTTTCATATATTATGTACCTTTTTTCCAAGAAATTAAACTTGAAAAGGTCCTCTATTTTGTACAATGTAATGAAATGATTATGTAATAAAAATTATTTATTCCATAAAATTAGTGTTAAATAGTCCCAATCACTTTAATTTCAACAAAAAAACATTTTTCATTAACATATTAAATCAATTGATTCATTATGAGAATGTTTTTTTCAAAAAAAAAATCCAAATGAAACAACTAACTATGATTATAAACCATAAATAGAATAGCTTCAAATTATATGTTAATATAAATATTTTTTCAAGGAAGAATGATAATTAATCTCTCATTCCTCATTAATCAATTACATAACCATTCCATCATTATGTTGGTTGTCAAAATTTGGGAACATCAGCATTTCCAAAGAATAATAATAATTATAGTAGAAAATTTTACACTATCTATAAAATATCAAGAGGCATCACTAAATATATAATAAACCATAAGATATAATAGAATCATATTAAAATACATCAAATAATTTATTATATATATTATTATATTTATAATATTGAGTACACTGTTAATTATAGAATCTGAATCATTATAATCCCATATCATTATGTATATTTAAGATAGGTAATTAATCTCCTACCTCGATATGAAAATTTCAACATTATACAAGTAAGAATTGGAGAACAAGAAAAGATCAATGATAACAAAACCCATGAAGAACTTAGGATCCCAAAGGATTACATCCCACAAATCATCCATGATCATCCATAAATAAAAACTATATAAAATTCAAAGGGAAAAAAATACCATTTTTTTGAGATAGTTAATGAGATATATTAGAAATAAAAGAGAAGAATATAATTGAAATTATATCACCAATGAATCAATATTTTTATCTAGGGGGGATATATCCAAGTAAATAGGGTCTAATTTTCTTTAAAAGGGATCCTAAAGTCACCAAAGAGTTACATAAAAGTCATGGGAAATAGAGGGAATATAATGGAATTTATGGGAACCCCTTAATTTATTACTTTTTTGGATTTATAATAGACCATAATTAACTACCCTTTACCATAACATATCCCCTAGGTTTCTTGGTAAAAATATAAAAAAACTGGTTCCCATACTAAAAATATTGTAATCCAAAAATTTCCTCTAGAATCCCCAGTAGAATCATATCCCATATCCCATAAACCTAGTGCAACACCCTAGCACAATTTAGAATCCATACCATGACAATCTGTAGATTGGGAGAGACAATGTCATAGCCTTCAAGACCCCAAATTGAAGCCCATAATATGTTCCACAATGAACATTAAGTAAATACATGTTCCTAACCATTGTGACTCCTAGAAACTTCCCTAAATACTATGTGAAAACTACCCACATAGAGGCGCAAATAAGAGTCTTAAAACCCATTGAAGTTAGTACCCTATAACCAACCGTTTTTTAATTTTTATTACTTTTATATTAATAATTTTAGTGGTAATTAATTTAGTATATAATCCTGATCATTCTACTGTATCACGGTGTATGTGATAATTCATTTGGTAACTTACTGTATCAAAAGTACATAGTAGTTACCTGCTATGATGAGATAATTCAGATACTATGACATTATACCTTAAACCTATGTTATATGGTTGGATGGAATCTTCTAAAAGGAAATATAGAATATGGGTTATAATTTTAGGAGGCTCATGATACTTTTTTACACCATATAATGGAGTTTACCCATAGTAATCTTACATAAGGGAGGTTGTAAGAACAAACTTGAAAATAATAATTCCATATGTTTCACGTGTCATTAGATATTACTATATTTGGACATGTGTAATGATCTATTAATTATAAGATTATTATGAATGTTTATCTTGAATCACAAACTTATTTGTATTTATTTTAATGTGGTGATGATCATTCATAGTGAATAAGGATGTGTTGGGTGCTTTTTGAGTGGCATTACATTAATGAATAATGTAGGGGGAATATTTTTATTTCCATAGGATGTGAATATCTCAACCCCTTTGATGGAATGAAACAGTATAATTAAGTCGATGGAAAAGGTGTTTTATTTTCTAATCAAGTTCCATAATGTTAAAGTAAGAGAGTTGAGTATATAGGTTTATAATACAAGTTATAAAACCTTCTTGATGCGAGATATCATGATAAATGGATTATATTTCATGAAAAGTGTTCAAAAGAGTTTGAACATCATTGTGAAATTAACTAATTTATCTATGGGATCCTTGGTGTGTTTATAGACACTAATAATGGAAATTAAGTGGTTTATCCAGATTCCATTGTAAAAGGGGCCTAGAGTGTCACACACTAAGTGTATCGATGAGCCTTTGATAAATTATTTATGATTTTATCATGTATATTCAGATACTATATTCATCCCATGGAATATTATTTAATTTGGTTTTTTGGTTGATGAAAAGTATTTATGTATCAGTTTATAATGAAGATAAATTTATTTATTTTAATAAATAATCATTGTAAAAAGTTTGGTAAATAGTGATGTATGATCGAACCGAGTAATTTTCTAGTGAGAATGAAATATTATATGAATAATATTAAATTATTCTAGAAAATTGTATTTATTTACTCCATAGGTTATGTGCATGTCAAGTAAGTAATTATATTATTATTGTTTAGACCTTTGGTATTCTAGGAATTAAGATAATATTAAAGGGACCTTGTACAAAAAATATTCTAACCAAATCACTATAAAAACATATCAATAGAATTCTAAAAATGTTGAATTTTATTTTGAAATGAAAATTGTTGGACATAATATTTATCTCTCCAAATAATTATCACAGCCTTGAGATATTATCATGAATTCTCCAATTTTGGTGAGCATTGGAAATCCACATCCTCACTCTCTGAATATTATGGAATTAAGATAATCATACCAAACATTTTAGGATTTGAAGTCACATTCAATAATGATCAATACAAGGCATAAGGGTATCTATACTAGCATCTTGAGAATATTATTTATATATTATAAGTTTCTTCATAATGTATGTATAGTTTTTATAGGTAATCCGTCATTTATTACCCAACCATAATGACTATTTGATAGAAATATTTAATTGTATTAATGTCGAAATATTTACAATAAAAGTTAATTTTTGACCTACCATAAACAATTATAAATTACACGTGAGATCCCATGTTAGTAGATTTTGAGAATTCACATCTATCTAGTTCTAAGGAATAATATGAGTAAGTTTATGGAAAAATTTTATTGGGAACCACCCATCACATTCTGCTACACCATAGTATATTCAACTGGTATCATAGGGGTCACATGCCTCATTTATAGTTATTTTATTTTTGTTGATCATTGAATTAATTTATCTTTAATTTTGTTTCTATGTTATTCATTCTATAGTATAATTATATTTTATTAGAATATTTCACCATCCCGCAACCCATAAGAGTTTAAATATCAATGATTAACTAGTCTATAAAATCCATCGGGAGGTGCTAGTGTTCTAGACTATATACATTGATTACACATTGTTTTTTCAAGTTCACCGAATCTGGACAGGCTATGTGGTACACATCTCTCTATATGATGTCAACAAAAAATGTATTTATTACACTCCATGTGTTTTCTAGCCAAACTGGTACACAAATTGTCTAATTAAAAGGTATGTAGCTGGTGTACAGATCATGTAGTATATGAATTTTGACAACATAAATCACAAAATCAATGTGGTCAATGATGTACCAAGAATATGTTACATAATTTTTTTGAATGAAAAATTATAAATATATTTTCCAATACATTTGAAGTGTATTAAATCCTCATGATTTGGTATTTGTGTAATTAATACACATGTGGTGTATAATAAAAATGATGTGGTGGTATTTTAGCTAGTTCACATGTAGTGTAACATAACAATGTATAATTAATTCACATGTGAGGTAAAAATTAATTATCATGATGTGTATTTTATTCATGCAAGATTAAATTAATTAATTAACACATTTTTAATGAATATATACATTGTTTAATAAATAAAAATGTGGTGTATTTAATTTATGCATGACATAATTAATTAATTCTCAAATTGTGTAATTAAATTACACATACTATGTATTATTAATACACATGTAGGATTTCTAATAAATGAAGTGTAATTAATTTATTTATATAGAAACATATTTAACTACTTTATTTAACTAATCTACACACTATGTGGAAATGATTTAATGAATGATAAATTCCAAATTAATTCCATGTCAAATTAAGAAATAAATTCCATGATTCCTAAAAGTATACATAATGTACCTATTAAAATCATATGGACTTCCATGATTGTTTGAATAGAATTTGAAGATAATGAATGAATGAATGAATTGTATTAATTAAATTAACTTGATTGTGATTTATATTTATATAATAATTATTGAAAATAAATTCTAAGTAGTGTGAAAATGTATATACATTTAATGTGAGGATAGTCATGGTCTTAGACCAACCTAAATATGGATTGTTTCTTTTAATTTAATTTAAATGAATGGGTATGTGAATATTTATTATTAAATTAAAATGATGATTTTCATGTTTTCCCTACCACTATTATATAAGGAATTTCATGTGCACTGATTATTATATGTAAACACCCTAACCTATCCATGGGTTCCCCTCACATGCTTGTGAGTAATAGAAAATGTAATGGATGGAGATCCCAAGAGAGAGGAGGTGATTCAAGGTTGAGATGATTTAAAACCGTATTTGGATATATATATATATATATTTATTTATTTATATGTGGAATTTTACAACTTTAACTAGGACCATTTCAAGGTGTTTTCACCTTGGGTAAGACTTGGTTTATTATCTGCCAGATAAACCAACTATTTGATAATTATCATGATCATACCACTATATTTATTTATTTTATTCACTTACTCATTTAATTATTTATTTTAAAATTATGGATAACACATTAAATAAATAAATTATCTAGCATTAAATATTGAATTAAATCAACTGAATTATGTGGGAATTCTTATTTGGACATGGCTTATCACTTATATAAAATCCATATAATATTGGTAAGAATTTGGTTCGAAAAAATAGAATAAAATTTATCTGTATGAAAAAACATTCAAATAAAATATTATATGGGTATATTTTTCCATTACTTGATTTTGAATTTATCCAATACATTCTATATGCTTGACCAAGTCTCATCAAGGTTCTTTAATCTAGCATGGAGTTTTAAGGAAATTTCTTGGTTGGATTAAAAAAATGTATATCAAATTTAATATCCCTTTCTAGGTTTTTTTAAATCTAGAGGAATTATTTGAGGAAATATATATCCTATATTTTTAGATTGGGGAATCCACTCAATTGACCAAGGATATTACAATAAATAGTTAAAAAATATATACCTACTTAAATAAAATTAAGTAGCTTGAACGACCCTCATCGGGGCTATGAGATGGGAAATATGTATCCTATACACTATATTATCCATTTGATAGGATAATAAATGTTCTATAGTTAGGGATATCATGAAATTATAAAAATTTTAGAGATGAACAAATTTAATTTATTTATCACCTTCTGTAATCAATGAATGTACTTAATATTTGATTGATTCATTATTGAAAATAGAAAATAATACATTTTTAATGTTATCACTAAGATCCACACTATAGAATGATACCATTATCAATGGAATTAATTTCCAATAATGGTACATGTACTTTTGCATTATACCACATAAAGAGTTTAAATTACATGTGATGGAATACCCATTTTTTAAATCTCTTCCCAATGAGGCTAGTGAGGAGGAACATGGTCTCTATGAAAAACATTAGATGATAAAATAGGATCACAATGTTTAATGTTAATTACTATATTAAGTGAGATATATAATCTACTTAAGTGTATGGATCCATACTAAATGTTATCTCATTCACGTCAGGGTAATGATAGAAAAAATTAGTATGACAACTCTAAGAAATTATTTATCTAAAATCATAGATAATTTGAACTACCTGACCCGTATGTGATTATGATTATTATCTATATGGAGATATTTCACATTCTATAATTTATGATATCATATAAGTTTTACACATTTAACATATTACCCCCACTACCTCAGAGTTTCTCTAGTTTTTTTGGTATTTATGATACATGAAATAATGTGATATCATTATTATAATTACTAACTCTAATACAATAAGTCGATAAGGAAATAAGTCATGAAAAAACTATGAACCCTATAAGAATAATCAAAAGGAAAAGGTCCATAAGACTTGATCTATATTGAAAACACTTGATAAGTTATCTTATAAGAATAAGAAGTTCTAATGGAATGGAATGAAAGGTAATGGTGTTTTTTTTTCATGTGGGAATATAGAACATTTAAAATAAAATTGTACTTAATTGATGAATAAGTAACCCATTTTATATACTTTAGGTTTATTAATCATTTTATTTGTTTTAAGTATTCATTATTAAATATAATAAGATGTTCACACATATGTATTAAATACACAAACCATGGAAATTTTATATGAATCCAGGTAAATTCTCACAAAAGTTGATAAAGAATTTTTCTTACATCAATCTTGAGAGGTTCACAACTTCAAAATTCCAAGACTAGATTGATTAAAGTTTTTATTTAGTGATAATAAACATTTATCTTAGTATTTATTTATATATAAGGATAATTAATTCCATTTTTGAAATGAATATTGTTTCTCACTTCATAATTAACTATTTTTTTAGTAAACCTTAGAATCAATTATATCCATGATAACAAGCGATGAATCTAAAATATAAGACTCTTATTTAATCGTGGAAAGATAATTATATATATATTATAGTTGACTATCATAACTATAATAATAATTATTCTTTAATAAGATATTACACTTAGTATATTTAAAAACTTTAATAATGGAAAATGAAACCATTAAAATTAATGGTATTTCATAAAATACTCTTGGTTGAGTCCAAAAATCCACGGAATTACTCTAAAGATATTCTAGAGGTGAATTTATTTACTTTATGAGATTCTATTTAAGATGCTCAATGAAAATGAATATTCTTGGTAAAATATACTCGATATAAGGATTCTCTTAAGGCTCAGAGAAGAGACAAACTTTTATAGAGTGACTCATTAGAGTATAACTTTAACCATATTGTTAAATTTTTATATAAAATGTTTAGTAATCATGACTCCCATTACCTTATACTTGATGACAGTCTACGTTGGATTAATTAAGAGTCTTATATATTTTAAATATCCTCCATAAGGTTTTCAAGACATGAGTTTTCAAATATTAACTCACTATATGTGAATAAAATTTATTGATGGATATCATTAAAGAACCCATATGATGTGAATATTTTAAGATCACAACATAAAGGTGTTGTTGAGAATAATTTTTTATAATCGATAATTTGGGTGATGTGTTTTTCTTGGGGAATATTGATTCCTATAAGAAGTAATATGATACAACAAGCTATGATCGACAAGTTTTTATGAATTAAAAAATTGATTATATATACCAAATAAATTTATATATTTTGTGGTTGATGTAAATAATTTTTTATATTCAATGAGAAACAATACATGGATGCTACATGTCGACACTAATAAGGTTTGAATGGTTTGAACAACACATCATGCCTAAATTCTATTTAACCTCTACATAAAAAATATCATGATCATTTTGTTGGTATTTTTTTGCAACCTTATATATTATGACTATATTACATAACTAAAATAATAGGTGAATTCAGTGTACGAGAACACAAAATGTATTTTACCATGATCTATTAATATTTCCTAAGAAGTATAATTATCATATTATATTCATTTATAACAAATGGTTTCTTGGTTTCAAATGGTTATTCATAGTACTATTATTTTTAAGATATTATATTTTTTTATAACATACTGAAAATAGATGATTATTCTTAAGTTTATTTAAGAATAGGGTTAATTTACCCAATAATGATTTAAGTTTTAATATATGTTCTTAGTAACATGATCTACAACTATATCAAAGGGGTTGATTAATCCAATTCATTTACACAAGTGGAAATTATATTTGCAATACATGATGAAATAATTCACTAAAATTAATTCCATTAGAATATGGTAAATATTATGTATAGAATACTAAACATTGAGTTTACTTTAGAAATATATGTGATGTCCTGACTCGGGTTCCACACATTGGTGCCTCAAGCTGGTCAGTCACATGACCTCAAGTGTGTCTCCCCATATGCTAGAGGCTGCTGAATAGAATAAAGGTTTTGATATATCAATCATGGGGAGACTATATTCTATTTTATCAGATTTACAAACCAGTGGAAGTAAATAAACAATAGAGAAATAAAAAATAACCATAAAAAATACCAATATCTCATGATAATCGATGAAATAAATACAATAAACAAATAAATAAGAAGACATTCCAAGTTAAGTACATGTTAAGTGTCTAAAATGAAACTCAAAATAAAGACACTGACAACTCCCAGGTGGGTCCTGAACCACTTCTAGTCCCCTCATCCATGCTCCATCCTAACTCATCTATCTAACACTAGGACTTTGGCCTTAACCTATCCTATATACATGAAGTCTACTCAGGTATTGATTAGGAAGCTCGAGTAGGGTGTGATTAAAACTCATTAGGCCACCACAAATGGTGTTTAAAACAAATTTATTCAATAAAATGTGTATCTATTTGTATAAATAAATAATTATAGTGCATAAGTAAAAGGTATGACATTATCATTTATTCTTTATTTAATCACATAAACTCTTGAGTCCCCAAGGACACCTGAACCTCAATACCTGCTTCGACTAATGTTGGAATATTAACTATCCCCATGGTATATCATACATCTAAATGTCATTGTTACCACCCATTATCACAATTCATATCTCGATAAAATGTATAAGACATGTTAATTAGTCTGGAATGAGTAATGTGAAAAAGAGATCTAACCACAAGGGTCTAAAGTGGGTAAGACTAATGAAGAATAAAATATTACTATGAAAAGGGAAAATCTCTAATGGTCATATCCATGGACCAACTCCAAAATCTCTCACGGTATCTTGGAAATCAAATAGAAGCTCACATGATCCTCTTCCTCAAAGGATATCATAGTCCTTCAGATAACAATATAGAAACTCACTTGGTATTCTATCTCAAAGGATCTCATGGTCCTTCAGAAATCATAGATAAATATCTCACATTCTTCCTCATTTAATCCCTCTCTCACACCCCGATTAATCCGTGCTCTACTCCATTCTAGTATAATCAAAACCAATATCCATTTTCCAAATCATTCCATTAATTAATTACACAATTGATTAATCATTCACACGAATATTAATT
This sequence comes from Viscum album, assembly GCA_963277665.1. Taxonomy (NCBI): domain Eukaryota; kingdom Viridiplantae; phylum Streptophyta; class Magnoliopsida; order Santalales; family Viscaceae; genus Viscum; species Viscum album. The sequence goes on from OY728119.1 coordinate 221,168,250, forward strand.
AAAAAAACGATCAATTAATCACATATATCTTAATAATCAATTCCATAATTAATTAACCATAACCCTTTTTAAAATAAATTCAATAATTATTTGTTTATATAATTTCCATTAATTAATTCAACAAATAATTAATCATTTCACAACTTAACATCTAATAATTAATTCATTGATTAATTATTCAAAAATCACAATTCAACAATTCAATAACATACCCAATGATTAATTATCCCCAATTTACTTATTCAATACTTTGTTAGTTAATTCACCAATTAATTTTCCCAATTCTACAATTTCCATTATTCAATAAAATTCCCAAATCCTCAATTAATGAATTAATCACATAAAGTAATTCAATTAGGAATTAAAATTTATAAATGAAACCTCGTAAGTATAAAGTCACATACACATAATTGATAATAAGACTATGGGTTTTTAATAATTGAACACCAACCTCAATTTTTTGAGAAATTATTTCCCAACAGAAATCACCAAAAAATTCAGTAGAGTACTAGTATAGAACGAGATCCATATCTATAACCCTAAATCAAGTTTAAATAATTAAATATATCTTATATCTAGATATAGGTTCACAAGATTATATATATATTCATCAAATCAATATCTATATCTAGAAATATAAAGTACAATATCCCACTAAAAGAATAAGAGAAGAAATTAGGATAAATGAGAAAGCAATGGGATAAGATCCACCTACATAGAGGGTATAAGATCTTTGATCTAGGATTTAAATCATGAAAAAAGGAGGATTATAAGGATTTGAATTCATATGGAGAGATCCAAAACCATGAAACAAGACCTAGGGTTGAATAGGGGTCAATTCTGTAGGTTTTGGGTGTAGTGGAAGCGTGTAGATGGGTGCACTCAACTTTAATTTTACTGTTAATGACAATCAATCTCAGATCCATCATGTTGATAAAATGTCGGATCTTCAAAATAGAATGAATAACGAAAAGGAAATAGGGAAGTTCCAGAACCATACAGAGGATCATCATATGTTGTTTTTAATTAATTTAATTAAAATATAAGAATTACCTTGATAGAATTATCTCTCTACTGATGCTTCGGGTAAAGATCCAATGTGATCCATTGTTGCGTCATAGAAGACAAGTGTAAACTTCCTCTAGCGGTGATCTACACATGTTCCACATATCTCTGGACTTCGCTGAAGGGATCTTCAGGTGCTAGTGTGAAAGAGCCTTCGCCTGCGATGTCTGCCTTCGATCACCTTGAGAGCTTCTTCCAAAGCACTCTCCTTGTTCTGGTGGAGGAGTATTTCTCTCATAACTTAAGAGAATTATTGGAGGAAAGGAATTCTCTATTGTCTTTAGAGATTTCTCTAAATATTTTGTGCACAACAACAAATAATGGGTAGCCTTAATGATAATAATGTATTTGGGATTTATAATACCTAGAATAATGAAATAAAATAATTACCCATAGGTATTTATTTATTTCACTTAATTCTTAGTAAGACCCCATTTCCAATAATAGAATTTTACTATTATTATCACTTTAAATGAACCCAAAGAATTACATCTAATATTATTTAATTAAATAAATACTATTATTTCTTACAAATTCCTAGAAAAACTACACATCGGGTACATTAATATACATGATGTGTACTTTTGTTTTTCCATTTTCTTTATTTAATCCACCACATTTATTAGACCTTGAATAATGATTATTTATTTCTTAAATAAATATCACTGCATTATACACTAATAAATATATTATTTCACCCATAATATATTCTCTCGAATAACCAGTGTCGAAATAAATGCGATTAGGCATCCTTGAATAATTATTAAACCAAAATCTAGAATAATATTTATTCAACTTGTTAAAAGAATATTTAACTAAGATACTTAGATACACTTAGTGTATGACCCTCTAAACCTATTTCTTAGTGGCATTAGGAAGATACTTCCTAAATTCCATGGTTAGCATCTAGCAACATGACAAGTCACCCATAGTGAAAGAAGTTAATGCTGCAATGACGTGTCACCTCACACGAATGCTTACCGTGTAATGTAATCCCTTTATCATAGTTTCTCAAATAAAGTGGGTTGAATTTTAGTTCCATTAACCCATGTGCTAGATTATTCTTTCTTTAACTTACTAGAATTAAACTTTCCCATTCCTCACCATGGCCATTTATTTATTTAGGCTATATCAATTCCATCAAAGGGCCTGAGATATCAGCCTTCATTATGGAACAGAAAGGAAAAATTCTTTCTCGCATTATCTATTAATGCAGTATTACTCGTGACACACCCAATATATCCTACCTCACTATGAATAGTATTTCATCACATTTTTTGTCAATACATATAAGTGTATGAGTTGTAATACCCATTAATAATAATCTTAAAGTCCAAGGACCAATACACACGTCCTCAGATTGGAACATCCAATGACACTATGAAATCCATATTTCCTACTGGCGGGTCTCGTTATCATAATATCCTCTTGGATATCACCAAGGTAGCACACCATGAGAAGGTGCCTCAAAGTTTTATGAGTCCTCATGCCTAAAGTTTCGTATTATTTGTGTCCCTCAAATAACATCATCCGACCATAGAACATATATTCAAGAATAGTGTTATGGAACTTCCGGGTCTCATCATTGTAGGGATCTACTATGACCCTTTTGTGAAACATCTATCATTAGGACATTATTAGATGCATTATCACACAAAATAATAATCAATATATGATAATGTATTTATTAATATTAAAATCCATGAATACAAGTTTATCATAAAGTATAAAGTAGTTGGTTCTAGTCGACCAACTCCAATAGACTCCCACTTGGATTAGATCCAACTGCTAAAAAAATTTAACCCTATAGCTATCACATAATATTCATGCTCCTACTAAGATATGACTTTAATCATGGGGTCCACCACTTTATCTTCTTTAGAAACTCTACTCACTGCAACTTCTACCCTTTGATAGAAATCCCTCAGGAGGTGATAATTCTAGAGAATTTTCTTTTTTCCATTGATGTGACCTCAGTTCTTTTGCAAGAGCCACCACTACAGTATTATCAAAATACATTGTGATAGGATATTTAATTCTAGTTACCACATTAAGTTCCTAAAAAATGTTATGAATCTAGATGGATTCCTTGGATGCATTAGAGGCCACCATATATTCGAACTCCACTGTAGAATCGGCAAAAACTGGCTGCTTTGAACTCTTCTGCTTTTATCATCTGAAGAGGAAGGGACCAAACAGGTCCCGTTGCTCATTGACTCTGAGGAAGATATAGCTAAGATGATGGGAATATCTCTAGAGGTGGTGATCAATGAGGATAAATATGCATGGATTGACAAATAGGACCTAATCCTGGTAGAAGGTTTCAATAAAGGGAAGATCATCATTGAGTAGTACATTCAGGTCTGGGACTAGTTAGCGTCTGGGTTTGAAAGGTTGTTGGTGGAGGTACCTGACCTAAATGTCTCATCCTTATCATGGAAATTATTCAGGGATACAGAATTGGGTGAGGTTTAGTTTTCTTTTAATCACTATGTTTAAGTTGGTGGTTGGGTGGCTAGATAGGAAGGATTGTTTTGGCATACTCTGCTTGGTTTTGATCCTTGTGATGTTTGTTTGGTTGTGTTGTTTGGTTTCATACATACTACTTGTATTTTCTCCGGAAGGGAATCATAGCACGAATCCTTCACCATTACTGGCCATTTGGATTTGGATGCTTGAGAGGGTATGGCTTCACCATCGGTTCTGTGCCTATGCACTTCTGCACGGGACTGCTTGCTGAAGGGTCATGTTTTGGTGAAGGCTTGGGGTCATGACTTATTTTCTAGGGTGGGTAAGTCACAGTAGTTTGTTCTAGGATTTTTTCTTTTTGGTGTTTGGTGGTTGAATTGTTGTTCTATGATTTCTCAATTTTCCCTTAAAAAGTGTTTTTGAAATAAAAAAAGAAATTTTCGGTCACTATCCTTACTTTATTGGTGCTAACTTGACCTTTCGTGTCCAAGTTTATCTTGAATACCTATTTTCATCCAACAAGCTTTACATCAATTGGCTCATCGACCCAAACCCAAACTTGGTTCTAATACATGGAATCCATCTCAGAATTCATAGCTTCTAGAAATCTTGCATCTTTTGAGATCTCTACTACTTCCTTGTAGGAGAGAGCTTCATAATTTTCAAATAATAATCTATCCTTGGTGACTAGGAAACCAAATCTATCTGGTTCCCTTACCTCTCTTGAGAACCTACACAGTACTTGTGTTTTTGGAACCTCTTCCATAGGGACCTGTGGAACTTGTTCCTGTACCAACTTCAGTGTATCTTGAGCATCAACTTTTTTGAAGTAAATATTTCTCCCACTATCCTTTTTGAGGATGTGATCCCTCTCAAGAAAGATGACTTGTCTAGAAACAATCACTTTCTTTTATAAAGGGTTATATAGGTAATATCCTTTCATTTTATTGGGATATCCTATAAAGATACATCTCTTGCCCCGGGGTGCAAGTTTGTTGCCTAAGAAGGCCTTATCAAACGCCTCACATCCCTATACATGTGTGTGTGATAAAATGGGTTTCTTTAAATTCTATAACATGGAGGGAATTCCATTTTCCACCTTAGTTAGTACTCAGTTTAATGTGTATACTGTAGTTTTCAATGAATATCCCCAAAAGGATAATAGAAGATCTACATGAATCATCATCAACCTCACCATTTCCAAAAAGGCGTGGTTCCTCCTTTCACTAAAAATATTCCACTATGCTGTATAAGTAGGAGTGAGTGGAGATAGAATCCCAGACTCCCGTAAAAGGTCGATTAAATCTTGGTTCAGATATTCTCCACCTCAATTCAATCGAAGCTTCTTTATCCACTTACCAAGATGATTCTCTACTTCATTATTGAATTACTTAAATTTATCCAAGGACTCTGACTTATACCTCATTAAGTAATTATATCAATATCTACCCAAATCATCAGTAAAAGTAATGAAGTAAAAATATCCACCTCTAGATTATACTAGAAATAGTCTACACACATTGGTGTGTACCAATACTAGAATTTTTGTGGCCCTTTCACCCGATCCACTAAAAGGTGTCTTGGTCATTTTCCCTTGTAAACAAACGTGACATCTATCAAGTGGTTTTAGCTCAATAGAGTCTAAATAACCATCTTAGCAGAGCTTTGTCAAGGGCTTCTCATTTACAAGACCAAGACTGTGATGCCACACTTGGGTGTTGTATGAGTCATGAGAGTTTGTTTCATTATCGATTTCCAAAACTTGGTTTTCATAATTTAATACATACAAAATGTTATTTAAATGTGCCATACCCTAACATACATTATTATTATAAAAGAAACAACCCTTATTTACAAACTTTAAAATAAATCCATACATATCCAAACATGATATAGAAATTATGTTCTTGGTAACACTAGATACATAATAAAAGTTTTGTAAAACCATAAGCATCTCATTTGGCAATGAGAGAGGTAATCACCAATGGCCAGTGTATCCAGACTCACACCATTGGTATCTTAAAGATCCACATCCCCCTAAAAATATTTCTAAATCTACTTGGTTCTTTCATTTGAATAAATATGTGATCCCCACATAATGTATCTAATACCCAATGTGTAGAAATGAAAATATTACACTCGATAATAATCACACCTTTAGCGTCCCGATGTTTCTAGGTGCATTTTCTCTTCTAGGGGTCTGGCTTGTCACATGAAAAACATACTGCCTCCCATTCCATGCCCTACCTATGGATCTTCCCCTTATTGGAGGGATGGTTCTCAGGGGTTTCAGACTATTTATAAATCCTTTCCCCCTTTGTCTTTTCCTTCCTTTTCTTATTAACTATAAGGGCTGCAGGTTTGTCATGATCCATGTAATTATCTACCTAGAGAATCAAGGTTAGAAGTTTTGATAGAATCTTCTCCTTTATTCTCATGTTGTAGTTGGCAATAAATCTAGACAAGGTCTTGGGAAGTGATGATTGGATGAGATATTTATGCAACTCATCTAGGAACTAAATCTCTAAGATGTTCAGGTGTTCAATGTAGCTAATAAGCTTGACAACATGAGGCCCAGCTGGTGCATAATCTCTATGTTTAGTTGTGAATAAAGCATTGGAGATCTCATATCTCTCCCATCTCTCATTATCTTGGTAGAGATACTTAATATGAGACATCATGATATACACATCCGTGTTTTCATGTTGCCTCAAGAGCTCATTAGACATGTATGATAACATGAAACATTGGACATCTGTGGAATAATATTAATTTTCAATATAGAGAGATATTTCCTCATCACTGCCCTTTTTTCTAGGTGAAACTAGAATAGGATCCTCCAGCATATATAATTTCCTCTTGTGGCGGAGGATGATGCATAAACGCCTCTGACACTCCTAGAAATTGGTGTTGGTGAGAAGGTTTTCCTTCTCAAGTATGGTTCACAATGATATGTTTGAAGTAATTTTTCTTAACATTACTACAAATTAATATGATAAAAGATTTAGTACATTATCATGATAAAACCATGACAAATAAATGAATTAATAATTATTAGTCTCCCACTATTTTATCTCAATCCAATATCCCTCACCATTGGCTTCATAATATTATAATTCCTGAATATTCTAGTGGAAATGATCCAAATTTCAATTTTCATTACCCCAACTAGGGTTGGTCAAGAAACTTGAAGGGTTTTAGGTAGGCGTTACAAATGCCAACTGCATTAACACGCAACTCTTTGATCCGTTGAGTGGACTCCCCAATCTTGAAATCCTTTTATTTTTGGATTTACTCAAACTTTTCCTCTTGGTCACACCAAGTCCTTCTATGGCAGTCAACCCTTGATGTGAACCAAGTCAAGTCAACCCAAAATCTTGAATTAAAATTCCTCGATAATCTAAAGCACCCGAACTAGGGTTGGCCAAGCACTTTTAACTATGGTTCAATTCTAACCAAGATTATGGATGGCTATAACAAATTGATATTTCCTTGAGGGATTTTATCCTTATACGTAAATTGAAATTTTATCATCTTATTTGCATGATTGTTAATATTAAGTGGGATATACTTTAGTGATTAACCATGTCTAAGATAATATTTACACATAAGTCAGTCTTATTTTAGTTCCATATTTCATTCTTGTTTAATTCATTAATTGTATGATCATGATAACAAACCCACAATAAATAAACCATGCAAATGACATAAATAAAATAAATGGAATGATCAATAGATTTTTTTATTGGTTAGGTTATCTAGTAATTGATAAACTAACCCAAGACCTAGGGAAAAAAACACCTTGATCCTTTTGGGTTTGTGTTTACAGATTTCCACCTGTCCACCTTTTTATCTCCTTGGGTTGGTTTCACCTCAGCTCTTAACTTGAACTGCCTCCACTAACTTGGGAGCTCCATCCATTACATATTCTTTTATCTCATATACAGGTGAGGGGTAAAACAGGGGTAAAATAAACCTTTGACATGTAGGACCTAAATATTAATGAGGAGGATGCTCACATTCCAAAAAATTTAATTTAATTTAATAAATTAAAAGAAACCACCCACATAAAAAGGTCCTAGCCTAGCTCATGGTCATCTATACATGAAAAGATATTTATGCATAAATAAAACTATCATTCAATTATTTAATCGTTCTTGTTTAATATAAATAACGATTGAATCAATTAATTATTATCTTTAATTAATCAATACATTTGTATTAAACCCTTTTCCGAATTTCCTTGAGATTCTAATCCATCATAATTTTAAACAAATAAATTCATTTAAAATTAGCTTTGTATGTAACTTGTACCTTGGAGGAAATTCGGTGAATTCCTATTCATAACTACCCAATGAGTACAAATGAACAATACACAATTGTTAAATTGAACACACACACACACAAACACACACACACACACACACATATATATATAACACCTATCACGTGTTGTGTCCCATATTTAAGCCCACACTACAGTACACGTCTCAAGGGTTTGTATAATATAATAATAAATTTTAATAAATCTGCATAATTTGGATGAGTACAGGGTGTGTAGTTCTAACAACACGGTGTGTACTATCATTCACCATCCATTCTAAGTACATGACCAGGGATATGGTGCATAGATGTACTTTGGAAATATTCAGAGCACATGGCATGTCCAGTGGGACACACGCCGTGTAGTGTCCATGTTACAAGGTCTCCAGCTGGGCAAGCCATGTATGAGGTACACGTTCTAACCCTAACCCGAAGGGACTATACACCGTGTCCAATTGGCTACAAGGCGTGTAATCTGGAACTTGTGTTCCACCTATTCCTGGTCAACACACAGATTCTTTAACACTTAGAATAATTTAATCACAAGACTTGGTTTAGAGGACCAATATGATGCATTGAACCTTGACTACACGGCGTGTACTACGGAATACACGTCGTTTTTTCTGGTGTTATACGTCTAGGAACCTTTGGCACGTTCATATGAGATCCCCTATTTTATTTTAATCAAAATAAAAATAAAAATATTTTTTCTATAAGGTGAATAAGAAAAAAATAGGAGGAATAGATCTCATGATTCAGATTTACAGAATGATTAACTTGAATTGAAACAAAAAAATTATTAAATGTGAAAATTATTATCACAAAACTAAATAATTATAATCAATGATATGAATGCTATGATACCACTTGTAGGTTCCGAGTGCAGTGAAAGCACGTAGATGGGTGTACCCAACTTTAATTTTACTATTAACAACGATCAATCCAAGATCTGCCGTGATGATAAAATACCAGATCTTCAGAATAAAATGAATAACAAAAATAAAATAGGGAAGTCCTTAAACTATAGAGAGGATCATCATATTTTGGTTATAAGTAATTTAATTAAAATATAAGAATTACCTTGATGGAATTATCTCTATGTTTATGCTTCCGGTCATGATACAATGTGATTCATCGTTGTGTCGCAGAAGCCAAGTGCATGATTCTTTTAGCGATGATCCACATGTGCTCCACGTATCTCAGGATGTCACCGAAGGGATCTCTGAGTGATAGTGAGAAAGAGCCTTTGCTTGTAATTTCTACCTTCGATCACCTGGAGAGACACTTCCAAATCTATCTCCTTGATCTGATGGAGGAGTATCTCTCTAGTAACTTGAGAGCGTTCTTGGAGGAAAGAAATTATCTCTTGGCTTGAGAGCTTTCTCTAGATCTATTTTGCGAAACCACAAAGAATGGATAGCCTTAATAAGGATAATGTAATTGGGATTTATAATACTTAGAATAATAAAATAAAATAATTACCTATAGGTATTTATTTGTTTTATTTAATTCTTAGTAAGACCCCATGTCTAGTAATAGCATTTGACTTTTATTATCACTTGACATGAGCCCATAGAATTACACCTAATATTATCTAATTAAATAAATAGTATTATTTCTCATAAATCCCTAGAAAATATACATGGAATGTACATTGATATAAATGAAATGTACTTTTGTTTTTCTATTTTCTTTATTTTCTCCACCATATTTATTAGAACTTGAATAATGACTATTTATTTATTAATAAATACCAATGCATTACTCGCTAATAAATATATTATTTCACCCACAATATATTCTCTCGAATAACCAGTGTCGAAATAAATGTGATCAGGCATCCTTGAATAATTATTAAACCACAATCGGGAATAATATTTATTCAAATTGTTAAATGAATATTTAACTGAGATGATTTAATGCACTTAGTGTGTGACCCTCTAGGCCTCTTTCTCAGTGGCATTAGGTGGATCCTGCCTAAAGTCCAAGGTTAACATCTAGCAACACACCAAGGCACCCATAGAAAAAATATTAATGCCACAATGATGTGTCACCTCACATGAACTCTTACCGTGTAATATAATCCCTTTATCACAACATCTCCAATCAAGAGGATTGCATGCTAGTACCATCAACCCATGTGCTCGATTATTCTTTCTTTGAATTCCCAGAATTGAACTTTTCCATTCCTCAACATGGCCATGGATTTATTTAGGCTATATCAATTATATCAAAGGGCCTGAGATATCAACTTCTGTTATGTAACACAAGGGAAAAATACTTTCTCACATTATCTATTAATGTAGTATTACTCGTGCCACACCCAACATATCCTACCTCGTTGCAAACAATGTGTCGTCATAGTTTTCATCAATACATATAATTGCATGAGTTGTAATACCCATTAATAATAATCTTAAAGTCTAAGGACCAATACACATGTCCGCAGATAGGAACATCCAATGACAATATTAAATGTGTATTTTCTATTGGCGGGTCTCGTTCTCATAATATCTTCCTGGATATCACCAAGGGCGCACACCATGAGAAGGTGCCTCAAAGTTTTATGAGAATCTCCCCTAATAGCCTGTATTATTTTTGTACCTCAAATAACATCATCCAGCTATAGAAAATATATTCAAGAATAGTGTTATGGAACCTCTGGGTTCTCATTATAGTAGGGATCCACTATGATCCTTTAGTGCAACAAATATCCTTAGGACATTATCACATGCATTGTCATGCAGAAGAACAATAAAGATGTGATAAGGTATTTATTAATATTAAAATCCATGAATACAACTTTATCATAATGTAAAAAGTAGTTGGTTCTAGTTCACCAACTCCAACAGATTTGGGATTAAAATGGGGGTTCAAGAACTTTTTAAAATTAAATTTCAGGAGCATTAATTTTCACAATCGGTTTGCTAGGAAAGGGCTCACAATTTTCCCTAAACATGGGCCTAAAACATGTGTCTATTTTATAGGAGTGAAAAATTAATCCTAATAAAGTAAAAAATTTGAAAAATAATGTGCCAATTGTGTAATTCCCCTCTGTCTAAGGTTGCACAATTTTCTGGACTGGGGCGCACGGTTTTCTCTAACCATGATCCAACCATGCACACCCCATTTTCTTTCATTTTTCTCAAATTTCGACCCAAAAACACCCCATGGTAAAACCAAAATCAAATTTACTAAATACTAAACAAAATATACATATAAAAGAGCCCAAGACAACTCTGGAAAAGGTTGGGTTCTTATAATCTCCCAAACTTATAACAGCTTGTCCTTAAGCTTCACTCCCAAGATTCTCTAAGATTCTGAGTAAAAAAAGATCAGGACACTAATCCCCTATATCTACCTCAATTTCCCATGTTTCCTCCTGCACCCACTCATTTTTCCACAACATATGAACTATTAGCACAGTCTTTCCCCACAACACTTTCTCACTAAGATCCAACACACGTATCAGATGCTCCTCAAAGGACACATCTATCTCAAGATCAATATCATCCACCTCAATCACATGCTAAGGGTGGGGGTGATACCACTGAAGTTGTGATACATGGAAAAAATCATACATAACACTGAATTTTTGGGGATGAGCTAATCGTTATCCCACTAGCTTGATTCTCTTCACAACTTCGAATAGTCCAATGAGCCTAGGTGCCATATTTCCCAACATCCGTATCCTATGGTGACCCAACCAAGGAAAAACTCTAAGGAATACACGATCACCCTCTATAAATTCTAGGGTTCATTATGACTTCTTCCTACTTTGAGCTATTTCCATTTGTTTCCAAATTAGATGAACCTTCTTCGACATCTCTTGCACAATACTCAATCCCAACAACTCAGAATCACCTACCTCCATCCATCATAAGGGTGATCTGCACAACCTACCATAAAGAGCCTCATACGGTGCCATATGAATATTTACCTAATAAATTTTGTTATAGGTGAACTCCACTAAATCTTGGTGCTTCTACCAAGACCCACCAAAGTCAAGAATACAAGATCGTAGAATTTAATCACGTTCCTGTATCATACACTCTAACTTTCCATCTATATGTGGATGGAAAGCCATAATAAAAAAAGCCCGCATACTAAGAGCCTTTTGAAAGCCCTTCCATAACCATGAAGTAAAACATGATTTGTGGAATGAAACTATAGTCTGTGGCACCCTGTGCAGACATACTATCTCTCATACATAGATTTCTCCAAATGGCTCTACTAATAAAGTACCTGTATAAGCAATAAATGTGCTACTTTCATCAATATATCCACAACAAACCAAATAGGTTTATTCTTTCACGAAATCCTCAAGAGACCCAACACAATGTTCATAGTCACGCCGTTCCACTTCCATTATGGAATGGGAAATGGTTATAGTAAACCTTCAGGTCATTGATGCTCTAAATTCACTTGCTGATAGGTGCAACATTGCGTCACAAACCCTACTATGTCCCTTTTCATGCCTGGTCACCAAAACTATCATCATAGGCCATGGTAAATTTTGGCCACACATGGATTTTCCACCCACTTCAAGGCATGAAACTCCCACATCAACTCCTCTCACATACTTATAGGCACAACAACCCAATTATTAACATAGACGAACTCATCCTCATCTAAAAAGAAATCTCAAGGTGACTCCCCACATTCAAGGCTTTACCTCAAGACCAAACACTATGGATCCTCATACTTTCTATCTCTAATCCATCTAAAAAGTGAAGACTTCACTAAAACTGATATGAGAGTTATCTACTTCTGACTCTCCTTAACCACAATATGCATCTCATGCAGTAAATCCATCATTTTCCTCTCAACACTGGATTCCTAAACAGCCTGATTCTGAGTTTTTTTCCTCAAAGAATTATCCACACTGTTTCCCTTCTCGGATGTATATTCTAGCTGAAATTTGAAAGATTGCATATACTCAACCCGTCTCTACTGTTAGAGATTCAAATATCAATGAGAAAAGATATACTTCAAGATCACGTGGTCTATATACATAGTAATATTTTCTCATAATAGGTAATTCCACCAACACTTCAAAGCATAAACCACATCATCCAACTTGAGGTTGTGCGTATTGTAATTTTGTTCATGAGGACTCAACATACAAGTACAATCCCAGAAGTATCACGATACACTGCATACTCCTCACCTGAATTGGGTAGGATCAAGATCAGTGCTGATTTCAAGCGCTTCTTCAGCTCCGAGAAGACATTCTCACATGCTTAGGACCAATAAAACTTTATCAACTTCTTGGTCAAGCCCAAAAGCGGTGCTTACAGATAGGAAAATTACTATACGATTCTACGTTAATATACTAAAAATATGATAAATCTAAGGATATCAAAAAACTTATCAGGCTTCCCCTAAGAAACTACTCCCTGTACTTTCTCTGGTTCCATAGACACACCTTCCTCTGAGATGATGTGACCTAAGAAGTGAACCCGATCAATCCAAATTTGATACTTAGATAGCTTGGTGTATTTACTATTCTCTCTTAGTGTCCTCAGGATGATGTCAAGAGGTTGGGAATGATTGTCATGAGTCTTGGAGTACACCAAGATTTCATTCAAAAACACCACCAAAAACTGATCAAGGTACAGATGGAAGTTACTATTCATTAGGTCTAAAAATACCGCTGGTGTGTTCGTCAACCCAAACAACATTACAACAAATTTATATAGATTACACAATGGGAAAAACTGTTTTTTGCGACGGGTTATTTGCAACGGGAATAAGTCCCGTCGCAAATAATCCGTCTAAGAGGTTATTTGCGACAAGACAATCAACAAGTCACAAATAACCACTTATTTGCGACGGGAATAGGCACCCTGTCCCAAAAAACTTTCACGCAGTTTGGCGTGCAAACCACACCAATCCGTGCGAAAGGGTATTTGCGACGGGTAGGCATTGCCCGTCGCAAATACTGGGAGACGGTAAGAACTAGTTGCGACAGGGGATCTCCCGTCGCAACTAGTTCGACCCCCGGAGGGTATTTGCGACGGGACCCATCACAAACAACTGGCGGTGGTAAAAACCTATTTGCGATGGGATGTTGTCCCGTCGCAAATTGTGTGTCGGCAGGTTACCTTTTGCGACGGGTCCCGTCGCAAATAATCTTTTAATCACCGACCGTAATTAATGCGGCCGAAGTTATTTGCAACGGGCCCAGTCGCTAAAAGTACTATTTGCGACGAGAATCTTGTCGCAAATAGTCCTATCACAACTAATCTAACCTATATATACCCTCATCCGTTTTTCTTCTCTCATGAATTCCTTCTTCCTCTGCTTATGTAAACTCTAATTTTAGAGTTAAAATTTTTGAGAGTTAGTTTTTTTACGAAGAAGTTGTAAAGCCGTCTACAATTATAAGAGATCAAGTTTAAAGGTATTTATGTTTTATTTAATTTAGTATTTATTTCATTTCTTTATATGAATTTTAATTATTGTTGATTAGTTTTAATTAAGTTAGATTTAAATTTTTTTGTCATCAATATTTATTTGTAGTAATAAAATAAAATTATTAGTACCAATTCTTAGTAATTAGTAATAATTAAAAATTATTAACTATAATTAGTAATGTATATAAATAATTAGAGGCAATTAGTAATTAGTAGCTGTATTTTGCAGTAATTAATAATAATTAACACTAATTAGTAATAATTAGAAATAAATAGTAATAATTAGAAAAAATAGTAATAAATATTTATAATTAGTAATAAATAGTATTAATTAGTAATAATTAGTAATAAATACTAATAATTAGTAATAAAAACTAATAAATAGTAATAAATAGTAATAAATACTAATAAATAGTAATAAATACTAATAAATAGTAATAATTAGTAATAAATACTAATAAATAGTAATAAATAGTAATAAATAGTAATAATTAGTAATAAATACTAATAATTAGTAATAAATACTAATAATTAGTAATAAATACTAATAATTAGTAATAAATACTAATAATTAGTAATAAATACTAAAAATTAGTAATAAATAGTGACAAATACTAATAAATACTAATAAATAGTTATAAATAGTAATAAATAGTAATAAATACTAATAAATAGTAATAAATAGTAATAAATAGTGATAATTAGTAATAATTAGTAATAATTAGTAATAATTTGTAACAAATACTAATAAATACTAATAAATACTAATAAATAGTAATAAATAGTAATAAATACTAATAAATAGTAATAAATAGTAATAAATAGTAATAAATAGTAATAATTAGTAATAATTAGTAATAAATAGGAATAAATAGTAATAAATAGTGATAATTTGTAGTAATTAGTAATAATTAGTAATAAATAGTAATAATTAGTAATAATTAGCAATAATTAGTAATAATTAGAAATAATTAGTAATAATTAGTAATAAATAGTAATAAATAGTAAAAAATAGTAAAAAATAGCAATAAATGGTATTAAATAATGATAAATAGTAATAAATAGTAATAAATAGTAATAAATAGTAATAAACAGTAATAAATAGCACTAAATCGTAATAATTGGTAATAAATAGTAATAAATAGAAATAAATAATAATAAATAGTAATAAATAGAAATAAATAGCAATAAATAGTAATAAATAGTAATAAATAGTAGTAATTAGTAATAATTAGTAATAATTTTCAATAATTAGCAATAATTAGTAATAATTAGTAATAATTAGTAATAATTAGTAATAAATAGTAATAAATAGTAATAAATAGTAATAAATAGTAATAATAAGTAATAATTAGTAACAAATAGTAAGAAATAGTAATAAATAGTAATAATTAGTAACAAATAGTTATAATTAGTAATAATTAGTAATAATTACTAATAATTAGTAATAATTATTAATAATTAGTAATAAATAGTAATAAATAGTAATAAATAGTAATAAATAGTAATAAATAGTAATAAATAGTAATAAATAGTAATAAATAGGAATAAATAGGAATAAATAGGAATAAATAGGAATAAATAGGAATAAATAGGAATAAATAAGAATAAATAGGAATAAATAGTAATAATTACGAATAAATAAGAATAAATTGGAATAAATAGGAATAAATAGAAATAAATAGTAATAAATAGTAATAATTAGTAATAATTAGTAATAATTAGTAATAATTAGTAATAATTAGTAATAAATTGTAATAAATAGTAATAAATAGTAATAAATAGTAATAAATAGTAATAAATAGTAATAATTAGTATTAATTAGTATTAATTAGTAATAATTAGTAATAAATAGTAATAAATAGTAATAAATAGTAATAAATAGTAATAAATAGGAATAAATAGGAATAAATAGGAATAAATAGGAAGAAATAAGAATAAATAGGAATAAATAGGAATAAATAGGAATAAATAAGAATAAATATGAATAAATAGGAAGAAATAGGAATAAATAGGAATAAATAGGAAGAAATAGGAATAAATAGGAATAAATAAGAATAATTAGGAATAATTAGGAATAATTAGGAATAATTAGGAATAATTAGTAATAATTAGTAATAAATAGTAATAAATAGTAATAAATAGTAATTAATTATAACAAATAGTAAGAAATAGCAATAATTAGTAATAATTAGCAATAAATAGTAATAAATAGTAATAAATAGTAATAATTAGTAATAAATATTAATAAATTGTAATAAATAATAATAAATAGTAATAAATAGTAATAAATAATAATAAATAGTTATAAATAGTAATAAATAGTAATAGAGAAACTAAAGTTGAGTAAGCCACCATCCAAAATGGTTAAATCTTATAATGCATATGTGGTGAATGGTTTTCGATTTCATACACATGTATATGGGAAATAAAAAAAAACAATGAAAAGTGGAGTTTGTTTGAGAGGATCACATCATAGAGAAACTAAATTTGACTTTTATGGCATACTGGATAAAATTATTGAACTGTGTTATCTAGGAAAAAATTACATAATAATGTTTAAATGTCGGTGGTTAGATACTGAGAGAGGATTGCGTGTTCATCTGATTCATGGAATCATTGATATTAAATATAAAAGTATTCTTGTAGTAAATGAACCATTTTTACTAGCTCAACAGGCCCATCAAATATATTACACAAAGTGATTTTCTACTTTAAGAGACCTGAGTGATTGGTGGAGTATAATAAAAATGAAATCTCGTGAAAATCAGTTTACTCAAAATGAATGTGGTTCTGATGAAGTAGAAGGAATTGAAATTTTTCAAGAGTCTACTCAAAATCCATCTTTTTCACTAAGAGACATGAATATCGATAATGAAACCCCACAATTAAGGGTCAATGGTGAGGATGGTGTTAATGATGTTACAAATTAATTTGAAATGGAAAGAGATGATGAAACTAAAACTCATATGGATATTGATGACGCCGATGATGAATATAAAGACATTGACATCGTTGGATATCTAGATGACTATGAAGGTGAACATTGACACAGTTAAATGTTGGTTATAATCATAACTAGTATATATCTATATGTAATAGTTATTTTCAAAAATATTTTAACAACAATAATTTTGGGTTTCAGATGGACCCTTATCTATTTCGTGATTTGGAGGAGGCTGAGCTACCTTTAAGAAGGAGGATTTTGGATCATCTGACCCTCAGCCTTCTAGCGGTTCTGGGGGTACGTAGAGGGGGAATGGTCTTGTACAACTGATGATTCATGAACCTATCCTCGAGCGACGTCCACATATTGGTTTTGATTCATGCACGTGAAGGTATGTTAACCTGTGTATTTTAGTTAGTTTTCATTAATTCATTTATATATTAATTGTTTGATTAATTGTTATTTTTTCACACACAAATGGAAATGGTGGATATACCAATGTATTTTTCCCAATGGTTTTTATAAACCGTTAAAGTAGGGATATTGAGAGGTCTTTACCCAACAGTTTCAATAAACCGTTATAATAGAGAGTTTTAAATGAGTTTTAACAAACAGTTTGATAAAACCGTTGGGATATGTGAGACTTTACCCAACAGTTTTATAAAATTGTTGATAAATGTGAGTTTTAGGAAGCCTTGGCCAACGATTTTTTAAACCGTTGGTAAATATTACCTTTCCCAAAAGTTTTAAAAAACCATTGGGAAAATTTTCCCCTAAAATTGTCAACATCCCCAATACCCCATCCAGCTGATTACAGACCTAAAGCCGAGACACATAGCTCTCTCACTCAGAAAATTATTCCACCCTTCAATCAGAAAGTTGTTTTGTTCTGCACTTCAAATCTGTAAGTGGTACCTTAGGTTCAGTGTTTTCCATATATTTTTTGTTTGTTTTATGTTTTGATTTGTCCTAAACCCAAGGTCTGTGTGGTATGGTATACCCAATAATTGCAATTTTATTTGTTTTATATTTTTTTTATACACATCAACTGTCATGATTTTGTGAGTCAACTTTATTTTAATTATTTATATCCACTAATTTGTAGAGTTAGTGAACCATATGAAGGGATTGGGGCTGGTTAGAGTAGTGGTGCAGGTGGAGGTGAGGTGGGAGGGGGGGTGGGCTGTGCAGGGTGGGGGTTTCAGTGGGGGGGGGATGTGTAGGGGGAGTCTGCTAGGGTGAGGTGGGTGGGTGGAGGGGGGGTGTATAGGTGTGTGTGTGTGGGGGGGGGGGGTGCAGGTGGTGGGGGGTGCAGTGGGTGGGGGGGAGCAGGTGTGTAGGTGGGGGTGTGCATGTAGAGGGGACGTGCAGTGGGTGGAGGGGGATGTGTAGGTGGGGGTGTGTAGTGGTGGGGGGAGCTTTTTGGGAGTGAGGTGGGGGGGGGTGTGCAAGTGGGGGTGGGGGAGGGGGGCTGGGAATGTGGGGGGTGTAGGTGTGTTTGTGTGTGTGTGTGGGGGGGGGGGTTGTGAAAGTGGGTGGTGGGAGGGGAGTGTGCAGGTTGGGGGGTGGGTGGGTAGGTGGGAGTTTATTGGGGGTGAGGTGGGGGAGGGTGGGGGGGTGTATGGGTGGGGGTGGGGGGGGGGGGGGGGCTGTACAGGTGGGGGTGGGGGTGGGGGGGGATCTGCAGGTGGGGGTGGGGGAGGGGGGATGGGAAAGTGGGGTGGGGGGGGGGGGGGGTTGTGCAGTGGGTGGATGTGAGGGGTGTGTGCAGGTGGGGGGTGTGCAGGTGGGGGGGGGGGGGATGTGCAGTGTGTAGGTGGGGAGGGGGGTGTGCGGGGGGGGGGGGGGGGGGCTGTGCAGGGGGAGTCTGCTGGGGGTGAGGTGGGGAGGGGGGATGTGCAGGTGGGAAGTCATCACTTCCATAGTTCACCAATAAGCACTGAGAATTCATCACTTCTAGAGATTTGGATAGGTCTGAGGCCTCTTTGATTTTGGTTCTTGTTTAGTCATCTTGATGAGTAAGGAATCACATGATCTAAAAGTGACATCAACTATATAGGATGAATTCCTTCTCCGACAACATATTTTTCTAGAAATAATATATTACTTGGAAGGTGGTGGGAGCCTTTTAGAATCCTTTTATACAGAGACCAGGGGAGGAAAATCTCCATATATATCCACCTAGACTAGGGACCTACTACCATATGCATGTCCCAAATTCATAATCCTACCTCTCATTGTATTAAATGAATAATGATTCTATATAGACTTCACATTCTAATGAAATCCTAAATTTAATTCACGTTATGATGAAAAAAATATCGAGTAATCCATACAACTTCATATTTGAAAACACCCTTAATCATCATGCCATGATGATGAAAATCCTTACAAACTCATTACCATACATCATATCATTCCTAATAAATACCAATAGATATTCACTAACCCGTATTCCTTCCACCAGAATCCAATGCCCCGACATTTTCTAATTGCAAACTTGATACCATCATGTTATCAAGTCACCAATCCTACCAAATTGGATTTTCACTAAAAAATACTACTCTAATCCTTAACACCCATCGTTTGTTTTTTATAACATGAATGACAACCCAATTAAATCTCATAGATCTCAGTCACACCCCCATGGATATCCCCCACCCCCATGGACAACTCATACCCCCTGGACATCCCCCCACCCCCCATGGACAACCCACCCACCCCCCTGAACACACCCACACCCTAGACACCCCCACCCCCAGACACCCCCACCCCATGGACACCCCCCAACCTCCTGGACATCCCCCAACCCCCCTGGACAGCCCCCCACCCCCTGGACCCCCACCCCCGTGGACACACCCTCACCCACATAGAAAGCCCACACCCCTGGACACCCCGCCCCCCTTGGAAAAACCCCCACCCATGTGGAAATCCCGTCCACCCCGCCGCCCACCCCTACCCCCTGGATAGCACCACCACCCCCGCGGATATCCCACCCCACCCCCTGGACACTTCGTACCCCCATGGACAGCCCCGCCACCCCTATGGACAGCCTGCCCACCCCCTGGACACCCCCAACCCCCCTGGACAGCCCCCCAACCCCATGGACATCACACCCCCTGGACACCCCAACCCCCCTGGATAGCCCCGCCACCCCCGTAGACAACCCACCTACCCCCTAGACACCCTGTACCCCCTGGACAGTTTCGCCACCCCTGTGGATAGTCCTCCCACCCTCCTGGACACCCCTACCCCCTAGACAGCCCCCCAACCCCGTGGATAACCTTCCCACCCCTAAACACCCCCACCCCCCCAGACACCCCACCACCCCCCAGACACCCCCCATCCCCCCCCGGACACCCCACCCCCTGGACACCCCATACCCCCCTGTACAGACCCCACCCCCATGGATAGACTACCCACCCCCCTGGACACCCCCCTACCCCCCCTGTACAGCCCTGCCACCCCTGTGGATAGCCCCCACCCCCCGTGTACAGCCCGACCACCCCCTGGACACCCCCTACCCCCTGGACAGCCCCGCCACCCCTGTGGACAACCCCCACCCCTGGACACCCTGGACCCCTGGACAACCCCGCCACACCCATGGACAACCCACCCACCCCCATGGACACCCCTACCCCCTAGATATCCCCCAACCCCGTGGATAGCCCGTCCACCCCCCTGGATACCCCCACCCCCCAGACACCCCACCCCCTAGACACCGTACCCCTTGGACAGCCCCCATATGGACAGGCCGCCCACCCCCCTAGACACCCCTACCCCCTAGACAACCCTGCCACCCATATGGATAGCCTCGCCACCCCTATGTATAGCTCTCCCATCCCCCTGAACACCCCCGACCCCTATGGACAACCCCCACCCCTTGGACACCCCCACCCCTAGACACCCCCACCCCCTTGGGTATTGTATGTGATCACTCAAATAATCTACTAAAATATTAAATTTTTTTGATCTAAAATTTACTCAACTTCTGAATAATTATCCTCAACAAGTGTACATGATCTTGTGCACTCATGTATAGTTCTTCAAAGATATTTTGTTATAAATATAGTATTTTTTTGTTTTTTATACTATGATTATCATATAGAGTAGTGTGTCAGTTATGGTTTCATGTAAAGTGAAAAATTCTCATTTACTTAAATATATTTTTGACGGAACTTCAATATTATTTAATTACTTTTGAAAAAATGACTTATAACAATTTTTTTACAGAATTCATAGAAGTTTTATGTATGAAATCAATTGGATCTCAAGTGATTTTCAAAACAATTTGGAGAGATTTTTAAATTTTTCATTTCACAATGCTTCAGATAGTGGTCACATATACTTCCCCTATTACAATTGTGTTGGAAGACCTTGGTTGAGCCATGAAGAAGTCATATACTACATAACCAAATATGTTTTTCAATAAAACTACTCTGTGTGGTATCACAATGGGGAGGAAATGAAATCTCAAATTGCTGATGATTTAAATGAGAGGACTAGATTGGAGAATTTGTTATACGACCGGTTTTTTTTATTCGTCATTATGAAAAAGAAAGGATTCCTATACAAGAATATTTCAATATGAGAAGACATGATGAGTATAATGAAAATGATGATGTTTTCAGGGTGGAAAAATTGAATGATGCTGCCACGACTCCAGTATATCGACAATGCAGTAAAATGAAAATGTTGGAATTTTTAATCTGACTGTTTCATTGGAAAACTATGTATGAGATTTCTAATACTTCCATCAATTAAATTCTTAAATTCTTGAAGGACTTACTTCCAAATGATACAGATATTCCCTCAAACCAATAAATGGAATGAAAGTTAGTTGAGGAACTTGGATTTTCAAGAAACAAAATTCATGCTTGCCTGAACGATTGCCATTTATTCTGGGAGGAAACTGCTGAATGAAATGATTTTATAAAATGTGGAACATACTGCTGGAAGCCAAAATCTAATGGAACACCATCCTGTGTGCCACAGAATGTAATATGGCACTTTCCATTGATCCCCAGACTCCAGAATCTTTTTATATCTGATGAAATATCAATAAAAATGAGGTGGAATGATACCGAGAGAAAGAAGACTAATGATGAGTTGGTTCACCCTACCGATGGATTTTCATGGCATAAATTTGATGCTTTATATCCTGATTTTTTATTTGACGTGAATAATGTGAGTTTGGGTCTTTCATGTGAAAGTTTTAATCTATTTGGGAATATGCTTACATCGTACAAAACATGGCCGGTTTTTATACACATTTATAACCTTACCCCATGGTTGTGTATGAAAAATCCTTTCACTTTTATGAGTATACTTATATATGGCCCTTCTGATCCTAGAAATGATATAGACATATAAATGCAACATTTAATAAAAGAGTTGAAACTTCTTTGGGATGTGGGTGTGTGCACATATGATGCATGTTCGAAAGATATATTTTAGATGCGTGCTATGCTTATGTGGATGATCAATTATTTTCTTGCTTATGCAATGATGTCTGGATGGAGAAAAAAGGGAAAACTATCATGTCCTGTTTGTATGAAGAATACACTATCCAAAATACTGAAACATCATTGTAGTTTCAGTTTTATGGGACATCGATGATTCTTGCCAATGGACCGTCCATATAGAAATAATCGTCGAAGATTTGACAATACCATGGAGACCGATGATCCACCACAGTGTTTGTCTGGAATTGATGTGCTTAATGAATTGAAAAATTTCAGTTTTTCATTCGGGAAGGGTCAAATGAAATCTGGAAAGAGAAAGAATGTTTCCACTGAAACTTGTCACAATTGGAAGAAGAGAAGTATATTTTTTGATTTTCCTTATTGGTCAACCAATTTGTTATGTCATTGCTTAGAAGTAATTCACATTGAAAAAAATATATGTGAAATGTTTCTTTTGATTCTTCTAAATGTTAAGGTAAATACAAAATACGATTTACCGTCTCAGCGTGACTTGGTGGATTGGGGCATCAGACCAGAATTGCATCTTGTGCGTATTAGTGAAAATAAATGGAAAGTTCCATGTGCTTCTTATGTGATGAAACCTATAGAAAAAAGAAATTTCTAGAAGTACTAGAGAATATTAAAGTCCCTAATGGATATTCAATAAACATATCTAAATGGGTCAACAGAATAGAGTTGAGCTAAAATATTTGAAGACTCATGATTATCACATCCTTCTGAATGAGTTGATTCCAATAGCAATTCATCACATTTTGTACAATAATGTAAGGGTGGCTGTTTTTAGTTTGTGCCATTTGTTTAGATATCTTTGTGTTAAGAAGTTTTCCAAGTATTTATTGTAAAAAATGTTGGCATATGCCCCATTAATTTTGTGTGAGTTAGAGAAAATATTTCCTCCATTATTTTTCACATGCATGCTGCATCTGACTGTCCATATTCCAACTGAAATACTTCTTGGAGGACCTATTTATTTTCTTTGGATGTATCCAAATGAAAGAAATATGTACATATTAAAGTCTTATGTCCGTAACAAGAATCATCTCTAAGGTTCTATCATGAACGGTTACTTGGCTCAAGAATGTATGGATTTATGCTCTATATATTTGTCTGATCTTACTACAAGAATGAACAAACCAATGAGAAACAAATAAGAATAGTATGAGAAAATTGAACCTAATTTTCTGTCACTTCCTCAAATAGGATGAATTTATGGATCATATACATTGACGACATTAAGCCTTGAAGAGCGGGAGATGGAACATCACACAATTTTGTTCAACTGTGAACTATTTGATGACTACATCTTGTAAGTAAATTGAATATATATATATATCTTATATATAAATATATTTTAAACTATTCCTATTTTTATTTACAGGGAACATAAAGCGATGATAAATAGAAATCATTGTTCTTTATCATTAAGAAGGAGGGAGACTTTTCATAGAAAAGAGTTTTCTGCTTGGTTAAAATTGAAGGTAATAATATTACCATTTATAATAATTAAAACAATAATTAATTAAGTTTAATATTGATTTATATTTCAAGTATTGAGTTTTCCTGCTGACTCTGTCTCTGAGGAAATAAGAGCTTTGTCTTTTTGTCCTAATACAGTGGTTCGTGATTGTAAATCAATTTTTATAAATGGGTACGGATTTATTATCACTGAATGAGAAAAGAACATGATAACACAACATGTTGGTTTTATGGTTACTACCACAACAGACTATTATGCTAGTGCATCAGATAGTAGACCGTGATTTGAAAATTTAGGTTATTCTAGAGTCGTTGAAGATAATAATAATATTGGATTATTATTCTCATGGATGAGTCACGATTATGAAATGCTAGTGGTTTGATTCGATGATGAGGCGGGACACATTTATTGATGATTGTGTATTTAGAGTAATTGATATGAATCACACTCTTGCTACCGATGAACCATATGTATTGGCATCAATGAGAAACCAAGTTTTTTATGTCAAAGAACATCTTCGACCTAAATTTGGTGTCATTATTGAAGTAATTCCAAGACAAATTTTTGATGACGGTGATGATGGAATTGACACCATCCCTAATTCCATTGAAAACGATCCATTTATTACTTTTGATGAATCTAATAGCTCAATTGTCAGAGTTTACTGTGAACTAGAAGTTGTGGTGAGAAATATATAAAATCATCCATTCATGTTCTCAATTATTTTGGTTTACCTCAACTTGGGATGTTAAGGTTGGTACTATTAAAATTGATTTAATATTGATTACAAATATATTGTATCCAAATAGACCTTTATGTGAATTTTCAATGTTTATTGATTGAAATTTTATTTGAATTGCATTTTCTAATTTGGAATTGAACTGTATTCAAACCTATGAAACCAACATTTCTAACTTGGTGAACATTTCAATGCTTCAACTATGATTTGTATAAAATTTGTAAAACTCTAAGACCTCTCTTTAACATTTTACTAGGTAATGAACATGATGGTTTGCATTCTTCTTCAAAACATGTATTGAAACCTGCATCATCTACCTAGGCTAAAGAAATTAAAATTTTCCATAATTTTGACAACTGCTTTACCCCTTATGAATTCGGTAGAATCAATATTCCATGATTTTAATAGACTGATGAAACTTAGTAAATAACCATCCTACTAAAAATTAAATTTCTTTATTACATCTTGTATGATTTATCAACCTTGTTATATATCTATTCAAGATCACCTAAAATAATTCATAGTTAAATTATCCATAAATCCCCCTATTACCTATCATTTTTTTGGGTTACACCTTAGTTATCCTTTTCTATTTACTTCCCTATTTGTATCTAAATGCAGGAAATGAAACCAATTGAAGAGAGGCGATGAAAACAGATTATGGATAACAATCATTGCTTGACTAAGCTGGGCATTCCACTACTAGTGCCTGCAATAAGTATTTTATTCCAAATATATATATATATATATATATATATATTTAAATAATATATAATGTCATGTGATTAATTTTTTTAAACATTTTTTTAGGATCCATCTATTAGGTGACATTTATTTGATGAGGATTCTAGTAGTGGTCCTAGTACTCAGGGTGTTCGTACGGGGGGGGGGGGGGGTGATATGAGAGTTAGATGATCTGGTCGGTGTACCCGATTAGACCCTGACCCTCCCACTGACATAATACCCATCCCACATTATGATCCCAGTGTGTCGTTAGGGACACAAAAGATATTTAGGCCTCCCATGTTTTCACCACCCTTTACATTTGAGCCTCCTCACCCATCTGTACCATATCTGATGATGATTCCCACTCCCCATCCAGCTTTCGACTAGCCATTACTGTCAAATTATTTTACTTATGTTTCCTTCTCTCTAAGATTTTATATTCCATCTTCTTAGACTCCTGCTCCACCAGAGTCTATCCCTACGGAGCATACATTGGGACCCACTCCATCTGTACAGGGTGTTCCTTTAGTTTCTACAGATCTAGCAACACCCATTGATCAGACTATCACAGGTATACTTCTTCAACCCGAACAAATTTTTACACCATTATTTATTTTCATTATAACATGCATTGATAAAATATTTGTTTTTCTTTCATAAAAGATACATCTACTAATAGGAGGTTGAGGAAGGGGTGTACACGCATGCGTGTGGTTTGGAACTACTGCAAACAGTTGATGGTGGACTACAATGAAGATAGACAAATGATTGAAAAATCAGGGCAATAATGTCAGAGTTTTTTGGTGATGCTTGCTAAATACTCCGACATCATTCCTGTCAACCCACTATCATGGAGAAAACTTCCAAATAAATTCAAGTATAAAGCTTGGGTAGTGATATGGGTAAAAAATCTGTTTTATTTTATTCAATATATTATTTTGTGTATTTATATGAATTAATATTTTGGTTTCAGCTACGGTTTAATTTCCCCGATGGTGAGGGTGCACAACCAGCACATCTAAAGGATTTAGGCGAGCTTTGGAGATATTATAAGCACAAGATGTACATTGGCTGGCATGCTAGAGTGGGCATAGAGTTAGAGGCGGTCCCTATCATGGATGATTTTCTATTAGAACAGTATCGACAGATGATTACTCATTGGATAACTAGCCAATTTAAGGTATTAATCACATTAGTGGTATTTAAATGAAAATTTTCATGTTTTTCATTAATAAAAATTATTGAATTTTATTTAGGATTCATCTAGAAGAAATAAAGAAAATATTGATGCTAAAAAATACATCCTCACATTGGGACGTACTACGATGCCAGATCATGAGAGGCAGCAGGTATGACAGTTTATAATTTTTCTTTACGAATTTCACTTTCTATTGCTACCTCCATAATTTATTCGATTGTTAAAGTTGTTATATAGTTTTAGTTATGCAATTAATTATTGGTGTCCTATTTTTAATTATGGTTTCCTATATTCAATTTCATTGTAGAGGAATAAACTGAATATAGAAGGACGTGTGCCTCGAGAAAAACTATTTTTCTCGAGTAGAAGGAAGAAAAATGGAAATGCAGTTAATGAACCGACTCAGTAGCAGATTGTAAGTTTTACTTTTTAGATTTAAAATTTTAGTCTCTATTTTGTAACTTAATAATATATTTATATTTGTAACAGGCTGCTTTAGAGTACCTTGATGCCTAGGAACATGATAATTTTGGGGCAAACGATCACTTACATCAGGTGTTGGGAGATGAGCACCCTGGTAGAGTACGCTATCGACCTGGGAAGAGTATAGTTATGACGAGGTATTGGACCTCCTCAGGTATGATTTGTAGTGCCAATGAGTTCCAGCAGGTTAAGGCATAGGCAAAAAATGCTAAAAAAGGGCCATAGAGACTACAAAATAGACTGCTTGGGAAAACACTGCATTTATGAAACTGATGGAAGTTTTACGTCCAACACTTCCACCAGAGGCCAGAACAACTTGTGGTGAATATATGTCATAGATGAGTTCTATATAAGGTGCATCAGGTGGTATTTCTAGTGGTGGTCGAGATGATGGCGGGGAGGAGGGAAAGGCGGAGGAGGAGGGCGATGAGGAGGCCGAGGCTGAGTACGGGGGTGAGAAAGAGGGCGTTGAGGAGGGCGGGGATGATGATGGGGATGACGATGAGAACGAGGGGGAGGATGATGATGACAGTGATGATAATGATGGTGATGAGGGACAGATTGATCCATTACATTTTAGACTGATATTACTGACATTTGATACTTATTTATTTGTTGTGCGTGAATATAGGTATGATTAGGTAGGTCACATTATCTTTATTTTTTATCTATAAATAATAAAACTTGACTTGATGATTTACTGTGACTGATTCAACCCTCCCCTAGATAGCCCCCACCCCCATCGACAGCCCGCCCACCCCCCCGGACACCCCATATCCCCTTGGAAAGCCCCGAAACCCTCGTGGACAGCCCGCCCACCCCCTGGACAACCAATCCCCCTGTGGACAGCCCCCCCACTCTCATGGAAAGCCTGCCCCCACCCATGTGGACAACCTCCCCACCCCTGTGGACAACCTTCCCACTCCCTTGGACAACCCCTACCACCCTGTATAGCCTGTCCACCCCCGTGGATAGCCCGCCCACGACATTAGACACCCCGTACCCCCCTGGATAGCCCCGCCCACCCCATGGACACCCCAACCCCCTGGAAAGCCCCCCACCCCCCTGGACAGCCCCGCCCACCCCCCTAGACACCCCTACCCCTGTGGATAGACCCCACCCCTGTGGACAACCCCCCACCACCCTGGACAGTCCGCCCACCCCCTTGGACACCTCTACCCTTTGGGCAACCCTACCACCCCCGTGGACAACCCACCCACCCCCTGGACACCCCATACCCCCTGGAGAGCCCCGCCCAACCCCTGGACACCCCTGAACCCCCTGGAAAGCCCCCACCCCCGTGGAGAGCCCCACCCACCCACCCACTGGTTTATAAAAATCCCTTTTAAGGTTCAATTTCAAAAATCATATAGTATTTTTGTTCCACAATAAAAATGAAATCCAAAACCATTTTAAAAATATCGATGATCTTAAAATCCATGAAATTAATTCCATTAAAACCATTAAAACCCCACCCCTCTAAGACACCACCCCACCACCCGGACACCCCACCCCCATGGGCAGCCTCCCACCCTTGGACAGCACCCCACCCCCCTTGGACAGCCACTCCAACCCCCATGGACCGCCCCCACCCCTAGACACCCCCACCCCCATAGACAACCCCTACCCCATGGACAACCCACCCACCCCCGTGGACAGCCCGCCCACCCCCGTGGAAAGCCTGCCCACCCCCGTGGATAGCCCGCCTACCCTCGTGGATAGCCCGCCCACCCCACTGGACAACCTGTACCCCCTGAAAAGCCCCACCCACCCCCTAGACACCCCAACCCCCTAGACAGCCCCACCCCCTTGGAAAGCCCCACACACCCCCCACACACCCCCTACCCCCGTGGACCGCACCCCACCCCCGTGGATAGCCCCAACCCTTAGACATCCCCCACCCTCGTGGACAACCCACCCTCCCCTGTGGACAACCCACCCACCCCCTGGACACCCCCCCGTGGACATCCCCCACCCCCGTGGACAACCCGACCACCCCTCAAACACCCCTACCCCCTATAGACATTCCACACACACCCCTAGACACCCCTACCCCATGGAAAACCCTTCTACCCCTGTTGACATCATGCCTACCCCACTGGACACCCCGTACCCCCCTGGACAGCCCTGCCCACCCCCTGGACACCCCCAACCCCCTAGACAGCCCCCACCCCTGTGGACAGCCTCGCCCACCCCCCTAGACACCCCTACCCCTGTGGATAACCCCCACTCCTTGTGGACATCCCCACCCCCATGGATAGCCCCCACCCCCCTAGACAGCCCCCACCACCCGGAAAACCCCCACCCCCGTGGACAGCCCCCCACCCCCCGTGGATAGCCCACCCACCCCCTGGACACCCCTTCCCTCCATGGACACCCCCACCCCATGGACACCACTTACCCCCTAGACAGCCCTGCCACCCCCGTGGACAGCCCGCCCACCCCACTGGACACCCCGTACCCCCTGGATAGCCCCCCCCACCCCCTGGACACACCCGAACCCCCTAGATATCCCCCACCCCCATAGACAACACCGCCCACCCCTAGAAACCCCTACCCCCATGGACAGCCCCCACCCCTGTGGACATCCCCCGCCCCCTTGGATAGCCCCCACCCCTGTGGATTATTGGGTTTCTAACAACTCGAAGATCCCATTAATCATAGATACCCACTTGGTTTCCTCCTGGGATCCTTGATCACCAATAAAAAACAGTGGATGATATTTTAGAAACTCCCATGCATAATAAATGATCTGAGAAGAACATGGTTATTCCATTTCCACAAGAGTTTGAGTAGAGACCAAGACACAAGAATGACTACCTGAGATATCAACTTATGGACTTTTTGATTCATTTATAGTTTTAATATTCTAAATAATTATAAAAAACAAAACCTTTAGTAAAATAATCTGATGTTCTAAAACAAGGGACATAAAATAACAAATCCCATAAAGATACATCATAAATAATTCTTCATAAAACCATTTCAAAATCACATAATAGAGACTTATTTCTATTTAAAACTCCCCAATGGTTTATAAAAACCCCTTTTATGGTTCTATTTAGAAATTCATATAGTATTTTTTTTCCAAAATAAAAATGAAATCCTTTTCCTAATAACCAAATCCCCCTTCCTACCATAAACACCAAAAACATTCATTTTTCCTAAAGAAACACATACTATTGAAATAAACACTATTACAAAACCATTTAAAAAAACCAATGATCTTAAAATCCAAAAAATTCATTCCATTAAAACCATTACAGTCCTCACCCCTCCTAAACACCACCCCACCACCTGGACACCCCCACCCCCATGGATAGCCCCCCACCCCCCTGGACACTACCCTACCCCCCTTGGACAACCCCTTCAACCCCCTAGACCACCCCACCCCTAGACACCCCCACCCCCATAGACATCCCCCTACCCCTTTGACAACCCCACCCCCCCTGGACAGCCCCTGCCCCTCCTTGACACCACCCCACCACCTAGACACCCCCATCCTCTAGACACCCCACCCCCATGGACAACCACCCCCACCCCTGGACACCACCCCACCCCTTGAAACCCCCACCCCATGGACACCCCCACCCCCTAGAAAGACTCCCCCCCAACACCCTCGACACCACCCAACCCCTGGACACCCCCCATGGATAGCCCCCCACCACCCTAGACATCCCCCACCCCACTGGACACCCCAACCCCCTGGACGGACCCCCACCCCTCCTAGGCACCACCCCACCACCTGGACACCCCACCCCCTTAGACACCCCCATCCCCATGGATAGCGACTCCGACCCCCTTGGGCAACCCCCCAACCCCCTGGACACCACCCCACCCCCCTTGGACAGCCCCTAACCCCCATGGACACCACCCCACCCCCTGAACACCCCACCCCCTTGAACACCCCCACCCCCTAGACACCTCCACCGCCTTGGACACCCCCGTGGACAGCCCCCCACCCCCCGGACAGACCCTACCCCCTTGAACAGCCACCCCAAACCCCTGAACAACCCCCAACCCCTAAATTCTGAATTGAATTCTTTATGTATTTAATTAACTTATGAATTATTTGTTAATGGTGTATGGGTATACTTGTTGTATGGATATACTTGTTGTATGTGTATACTTGATGTAATTACCTTATGAACTATGTGTTAATTCTGTTAATGGTGTATGTAACTCGAAATATTGTCATGTGAAGATTGAAATGGGGAAAACTATGTTGTGGTATATGTCATAGTTGGAAGTGTGTGGTGATTTTATTTGCTATTGCAGGTGGTTTTTTGTTCTATTATAAGTGTTGTATGGAGGTGTGTTTGCAGGTGTATGAAATGAAGGGGATGGGTGGCTGCTGTGCTAGCTGCTGTTCTGATTTCTAGAAATATACTATACCAATAGTTTTAAACCATTGGAAAAGTGTATTTTGAGAATTTTTTACCAACGGTTTGAATAAACCATTTGTAAAACACTATACCAACAGTTTTGAACCATTGGTAATTGTATTTCAAGAATATTTTTACCAATAGTTTTAAATAACAATTGGTAATAATATATACCATTAGTTTCTAAACCAATGGTAAAATGCATGTAAACTATATATCCCAAATGTTAATAAACCATTAGTATAAATATATACCAATGGTTTTAAGAAAACCATTGGAATACTGAATATTAAACTGCCATATGCCGTCGGTTAGAGAAGAACCATTGGTATAATACTTTCGTAATGGTTTAGTAACCAACGGTTTGTGAAACCATTGGTATATAATATACCAATGGTTTTGATGCCTATACCAATAGTTTTAAACTATTGGTATATATTTTATTTCTAGTAGTGATAGTTTTGAGCATGTAGCTGTTGGACATGGGAGCGCTATCTTGAGAAATTATTTTTCTCAACCACGGATCACATGGGAATAGATTTGTAGAGACCCAAAGCTTGACGTACATGAACATTACATTATTTTTGCGGAATACTTAGTATATAACAAAAACACACACACAAGGATCGTAATAGTTTAGTGTCTTTGGAAACTCGGAATAGAATCTTCTAATCATGGTGAAAGATCTTCAACATCTCCCATAAAGATCTCCCTTTTTTTTACCTAAAAACATTCTTTATATCCTGGGGAAATGAAAACAAAAAAGGGTGAGCTCAAATGCTCAGTAAGGGTAAACAAAAGAAATATCAATCACATCATATTCATAAGAACATTACATTTTGGAAATCTTAACCTGCAAAAGAGAGCATAATTTCATAACATGGGATAAATCATAGTAGTGAAATGAAATCCCAATAATCATAACATAAAACATGAAACTTTGTGGCATACAAACATAATCATAGAGAATCATATCTTATTAGTCAAGACTCATTTTCAAGACTATCTTAGTGGACAAAGTCCATTTCTGAACCGAGTCACCCTCGTTTCAGTCCTGTTTTACTGAACCGGTATAACCTACTGTTCCATCCATTACTATCTCATGAGATATAAAATCTTTACCCAATGAATTGGAGGGAGATATAGGTCCCACCCATCTCATAATGATACCATTCTTATGTGTGCCACAAAATCATAAATCATACATCATTGCATAACCCATGTAGTAAAAATGGGATTCTTAAACAACATGACATCATAAAACAATTCATATAAGATAAAGGAATTAATAAAAAATTTTACATCACAAAATAATCAAATCCATGTAATAATAGGGATAGAAACAGAATTCTATATTATCGTAGATGGAAAATAATTTTGATAAAACACTTGAACTCCATTCTTGAGGAAAATATCCTTTCTACTTCAAAAACATTTTTCCTTTCTTAACATGTCATACAATTTTAAACTAAAAGAAGTTATTTAAAAATAAACTTGAAAACTTGTAAAGTAAGATTCTTGGAAATATTGTTTTAAAAATCCATTCATTCCATATAAGTTAAAAAAAATATTATTCTCATACTTTTGTCGGAAAATTTAAAAAGTACCTCGTACGAAAAATGACAAAAGATTCCTTTCATATCTTTTACTAAAAACTCACCGAAGGGTAAAATAGGATTTAAAAAATTTTAGGTGGATGAAAATAATATTACATATTTAGGAAACATGGATGTGGATGATAAAATACACCCCAGTAAATACCAAAGTATAAACAATCTCGAATAAAAATGAGATTGTGATATTTCCCTTACCTTATGTCCGATATGCATTGTACGTATCCGAACCTCCTGAATAATGATTTAAATAATGTCATTAACTTATTACAGAATCACATTCATTGTTATGATATCATATATGGTTCACTTATGACTTTATACTACCTGTTCTTTTGTAAATTCCATGTTAAAGAAGCGTTTTGGGTAAAATCGTTTCATTTATCGTAGGTGTTTGGACTTGTTGTTCTTGACATTATTATTACTTATATCATGATTTATTTACTTACAGAATATAAAATATGATTTATATATCATATATATTCAGTATATAATAGATAGATAAATGAAATGAAACACACCGTTCATGGAGACGGTAGTCTTCACGTACGCATGAACGCTGTTTTCCTTTCCTTATTGTCTTGAATGGAAGTAAGTAGATGACATACATATATAAATAAATCCAGTAGATTTACAATGTCATATATTTCATTATTATTCATTATATATATACTTTATAATCATTCTGTAATGGTTAACATGGATAATGAATCTCATCGCGTCGTGGAGACGGTAGTCCGTACGTACGCACGAGTGATGATATCGTTCCCATGGTCGTGGAATTGTGTCAAAGTGTATGTATACTATTTAAGTATCAATATCACTTTATAATACTCATATATAGTTACTAATTACACCATTATACCCATCCAATTAAGATGGTGGAGGAAAATAGATTACACCACAGCGTGGAGACGGTATTCCGTACGTACGCACGCGCGGTGATTTCCTTTTTCCATAGGACGGATAGAAGGTTAATTAGAGTTGTTTAATATTTATAATAACATATCAGTATATAAAAAATACTGATGTTATTAATTTACCATGAAACAACTAAATAAGAATAAGTTGAAGAAGAAAGAAATTGAAAAAGATCGGTAATGTATATTTCCTCTTTTTGACGCGCCTTCACTTAACCTCCACTTAAAGAACTAAGGATAGTCTTTGAAGAATACCAGGACCTCTAGGATGATACTAGGAAAGTGGAGAAGAGATTTTGGCAGGGGTTGGCCGAGATTGAATGCTCAAATTGGTGTGAGGGGGAGAGGAAGGAGGTTCCCTTTTATAAGGGAGGAGAGGGGCACCTTAGGAAAATCTCAAAATATTATTTTATATTAAGGTCAAATTCGGTTTATAATGGTTCCAAAGGGTATTATTTCGAAGATAAAGTGGGGATGGGTAGAAATACTCTCATATAATAGGATTTAGACAAGTTTATGTTATTATTTTAACCTTATCAATTAGATTTAACTCTAAGTTAAATAATTTAACTTTTACCGTGTCTTTTTGTTTTCTTACACTATATGGTTAATAAACTTACCATAACAAGACAAACGAACCCCAAGTTGTTTATTATTAATATATCTATCCTTATCTAAATCATTTGGCCGAACCTTAGATTTTTAGGAATTAAATAACAATTAATAATATAATATTTGTTTTAAAAACTAATTTATGTCAATTTTGACACTATTTGGTACATGATTTTTATGAAATTCATAACATAATGATAAGTTAGAAAAAAGTTACTTAAATAAACAATAACATGTCATATTAACCTATAAAATTAGTGTAAGTCATAAAAAGTCTCAAATTACATTTATTTGGGCATTTATAACATCAATTATGTCAATATATCATTAATAAGACAATTACTGCATCATCTTTGTGTAATAATAAATGATAATTATTTAATCCCTAAAAATTCTAAATAAATTTCCATGATGTAGATAATTGTATTAGATTTCTGGAGACTATTAATGTTCTAAGTTTCATGAAGTTTATCACTAAAGTAAAATTATTATACTTATAAGATTTAAGAAAGTGACATGTTGTCACATTCTTTGGTTTTAATAATAATTAAATTATTTTCATGGACAAAAGTCCATAAAATGAATCTAATCCGACCATTAGGTTATATGGGTCTATTTTAGCCATCCAATAGGATTTTTTCAAGTGTTAGGGTAATTTTATAATCTTATATTTACCCTTAATTACCTGATTTACCTTTAACTGTAGTAAATAAAATTTACCATAGTTACTATTCACAATGCCCAAAAATAAAAAGTAGCTTATTAACATAATTTGGACCCACTGATTCCAAATATGGAATCCATTTTTCCAAATTCAATACATGGGTTTTTATTTAAAATTAATCACGTTTTCGAAAGAAAACGGGTTTTTCTTTAAAATATTGCAAAAGATTGAATTGATTTAACCTACGAATTCAAGGTAAAATCAATGCTAATGACATACATTATATTAAATGGTAAAAATATATTGTATTTATACTTTAAAAGAATTCAATATTATAATTTAACCACATAAGATATTACAATGAAAAAAGTTGTTTTTAATTAAAATATAGCGTGTTTTTACTATTCATTAAAATATGAAAGTTGTCGGAAAAATATCAAAACTTTATATAATGTAAATTTTTATATCCTGATTCAAAATAAGAATTTTATTTTGTCAAATTGAACTTATAAACATGTCAAAAACTAGATTTAAAGTTGGTGTGCCATCAAAAGGCGGCAAAACTGCATTTTTTGAAAAATACTTATTTTACCCGAAAAATTTATTTTGTTCTTATACCATGTTCTAGAAAATGTGTAAGATGAATAATAATGTTATAAAATTAAAAATTTATTTAATACTATTCATAATGTATATTTCATAATAATATTATAATAATATATCTTTTTTTAGTAAAACTCAGTATTGCGTACAACACACGCTATCGAGGAAGGTCGCGATTGCGTGTAATGCAAGCTGAGTCAGGGTTGCATGTTGTGAAAGAATCCTTAGTTGTTTCGTATAACAGAATCCAACCATATTTCATTTATACATTGAATATATATATATATATATATATATATACTCAATGTTGCGTAGAATAACTATTATCAAAATTGTGTGTAACACGATCCAAGAATAGTGTTGCGTATACTGCAAGCTAATACGGTGTTGCGTATAGCGCAAGGTAATATTGGTTTAGAATACAACACAAGACATTAATGAAATTAAAAGAATATTTTTCATAAAATCTCGGGGTGTTACATTCTACCCCCCTTAAAATGAATTTCGCCCTCGAAATTCGGCGGGGTTATAAATGGTTTACTACTCGAAAGTTTGTTTAATATAAACCCACATCGTAAAAAGGAATACCAAAACATGGCTTTAAAACTAAATATGAAATGTAACAGTTACCCAAATTAACTCATCACTGGGTTTCCACGTAGGAGAACATCGGTGAAAATATAGATATGGAAGAAAAATCTAACCATCAAGTTCTGATGAAGAGTGGTAGAGAACATGGCTATGAAAAAGCCAACAATCACAAAGATATTGATTTGTAATGATCTAAGGTACCATATGATTCATCAGATATAAGGGAACTAGGACAAAATTTTTGGTTTTCAAGATCATTTCCCTAAAGTTGATGAATTAAAAGAAATACTTGTATGATTTTGGTACAATCTCACTGTTGTTAGTGAATTGAACAATTTCCACTTCATCCCTCAAGGAAATGAAGTTGAATTTGTTATTCGTGATGTGTTAGCAGATCATGTGATAGAATGATGGGTCATTCCATCTCTTTCAAACAAAAGGTTAGAAAAAGTTATAAGTCCATATTATGGTTAGATTAATCGTATATGGTTCCAAAAATGAACTTATACTTAATATATCATACCGCTCAATAAAATAAAACTAGTTTCTACTAACAAGGGACTTCCTGTAGGCCAGTGGTAGGCGATAAAGGCCAGTCGCACTTCGGTTGTGGGTTCGATTCCTACGACCTTATCCGACGCGATGGGCCGTCGCCCGTCCTGCAGGTTGTCCTTTTTCTAAAACTATATTACTATAACATCCCATCAATAATATCGAAAAAAACTTCTATCCTTAAACAATACTAACTTATGTCCAACATAATCCATTCCAATCTTTATGCTTATCCATAATACTTCAGTCCACTCTCATGATATAGTGAAAACGATTACCAGAGATTTAATACCATCGTTGATCCCCATATATCATAAGATATGTCTTGTTGGTCACATT
The DNA here is from genome assembly GCA_963277665.1 of Viscum album. Taxonomy (NCBI): domain Eukaryota; kingdom Viridiplantae; phylum Streptophyta; class Magnoliopsida; order Santalales; family Viscaceae; genus Viscum; species Viscum album. Next base: position 221,205,861 of record OY728119.1, read on the forward strand.
CTAAACATTCAAAGGCCTTAATCATGTATTCTCTTGAATACCCATTGAACCTTAGTGAATTCATGAATGCAGTTAAACGTTAACACTTTCCACATACCAAAATCCTCAAAATTATATATACTCAAACCATGATATAACCTTCTCCTTATATCAGTCATGATCTCATGAATACTATCAAATATTTAATTTTCTCCTTATCCCTTCATTATGCGCATATCATCTAAATTTCAAAAATATCTGAATAACCTTTCATGGATACTGGTAACATTAATCATACACTTTCAAAACTCAAGGAAAGACAACAGTGTAACAATCCTTAGATGTCTCTTTATTCCATAGTACCATGATATTACTTATACAACATTACACATGATAAACATGTAATCATTCCACTACATTCTTAAACCATTGACCGAGCTTCAAAAATTCTTTCATCTCACATATCATTTGTAGTCTCTTCATCATCATCCATATAAATACTACCCATAAGACCATACTGATTCTCTTCATGAGACTTTCCCTTAGGGAATTGGTTTGCATAATGCCCGTACATTCCACATTTAAAACATTTAACCATTGTTGATGTCGTAGCAATACCATTATCCTCATCCCTGGTGTTAACTGAACCTTTTCCTTTTCACTTACTGACTTTGTGTCCTTATTTTCCACACCCAAAGCATCTTCCAGTTCCTTTGAAACATTCTCCTTGATGCCTCTTCCCACATGATTTACATAGGGGAAATTGAACTTTCTTTCCTCTATGATCATCATGAAACTCCATCTTTCTCTTATTAGCCAAGTCAGGAAACTTTCCAAATTTTACTTTATTGGTCATATTATGAGATTGCTGATTCGGCATGATAATGATGTTTGGACTTCCAAATCCCATTTCATTTGGTTTCTCATGAATAATTTCATTCCATTGTCCATCATATCCTCCATTATCGTGAATCATCTTGTTTTTAGCCATTTTCTAAAACCCAAAAAGAATAGTGTGAGAGGCAAAAATCATGCTAGGGAAAACAACATAATAAAGGGGGAGTATCCTCAATATCTAACATCTTAGGTTAAATTCTATGATCATTACCATAGTTCTAGGACTGTATCCTATACGTATACTTATCCTTAGGGACATCCCTAGACATACCTTAGAAATATCTCTAGGGATCTCACTAACGTTTTCGCATCCTAGTTTACAAAGGTTGACTAAACTTTTCCTCTGATACCAACTGTAGAGACCCGAAGCTTGACGTACATGAACAATATATTACTTTTGCGGAATACTTAGTACATAACAAAAACACACACACAAGGATCGTAATAGTTTAGTGTCTTTGGAAACTCGGAATATAATCTTCTAATCGTGGTGAAAGATCTTCAACATCTCCCATAAAGATCTCCCTTTTTTTACCTAAAAACATTCTTTATATCCTGGGGAAAAGAAAAAATAAAAGGGTGAGCTCAAATTCTTAGTAAGGGTAAATAAAAGAAATATCAATCACATCATATTCATAAGAACATAACATTTTGGAAATCTTAACCTGCAAAAGAGAGCATAATTTCATAACATGGGATAAATCATAGTAGTGAAATGAAATCCCAATAATCATAACTTAAAACATGAAACTTTGTGTCATACACACATAATCATAGAGAATCATATCTTATTAGTCAAGACTCATTGTCAAGACTATCTTAGTGGACAAAGTCCATTTCTGAACCAAGTCACCCTCGTTTCAGTCCTGTTTTACTGAACCGGTATAACCTACCGTTCCAGCCATGTCTATCTCATGAGATATAAAATCTTTACCCAATGCATTGGAGGGAGATATAGGTCCCACCCATCTCATAATGATACCATTCTTATGTGTGCCACAAAATCATAAATCATACATCATTGCATAACCCATATAGTAAAAATGGGATTCTTAAACAACATGACATCATAAAACAATTCATATAAGATAAAGGAATTCATAAAAATATTTACATCACAACAAAATCAAATCCATGTAATAATATGGATAGAAACATAATTCTATATTATATTAGATGGAAAATAATTTTGATAAAACACTTGAACTCCATTCTTGAGGAAAATATCCTTTCTACTTCAAAAACATTTTTCCATTCTTAACATGTCATACAATTTTAAACTAAAAGAAGTTGATTAAAAATAAACTTGAAAACTTTTAAAGTAATATTCTTTGAAATATTGTTTTAAAAATCCATTCATTCCGTATAAGTTAAAAAAAATATTCTTCTCGTACTTTTGTCAGAAAAGTCAAAAAGTACCTCGTACGAAAAACGACAAAAGATTCCTTTCATATCTTTTACTAAAAACTCACCGAAGGGTAAAATTGGATTTAAACAATTCTAGGTGGATGAAAATAATATTACATATTGATGAAACATGGATGTGGATGATAAAATACACCCCAGTAAATACCAAAGTATAAACAATCTCGGATAAAAATGAGATTTTGATATTTCCCTTACCTTATGTCCGATATGCTTTGTACGTATCCGAACCTCCTGTATAATGATTTAAATAATGTCATTAAATTATTAAAGAATCACATTAATTGTTATGATATCATATATGGTTCACTTATGACTTTATACTACCCGTTCTTTTGTAAATTCCATGTTAAAGAAGCGTTTTGGGTAAAATCGTTTCATTTATCGTAGGTGTTTGGACTTGTTGTTCTTGAAATTATTATTACATATATCATGATTTACTTACTTCCAGAATATAAAATATGATTTATATATCATATATATTTAGTATATAATAGATAGATAAATTAAATGAAACACACCGTTCATGGAGACGGTAGTCCGTACGTACGCATGAACGCTATTTTCCTTTCCTTATTGTCTTGAATGGAAGTAAGTATATGACATATATATATATAAATAAATCCAGTAGATTTAACATGTCATATATTTCATTATTATTCATTATATATATACTTTATAATCATTCTGGAATGGTTAACATGGATAATGAATCTCATCGCGTCGTGGAGACGGTAGTCCGTACGTACGCACGAGCGATGATATCATTCCCATGGTCGTGGAATTGTGTCGAAGTGTATGTATACTATTTCAGTATCAATATCAATTTATAATAATAATATATAGTTACTCATTACACCATTATACCCATCCAATTAAGGTGGTGGCGGAAAATAGATTACACCACGGCGTGGAGATGGTATTCTGTACGTACGCACGCGCGGTGATTTCCTTTTTCCGTAGGACGGATAGAAGGTTAATTAGAGTTGTTTCATATTTATAATAACATATTAGTATATAATAAATACTGATGTTATTACTTTACCATGAAACAACTAAAGAAGAAGAAGTTGTATAAGAAAGAAATTGAAAAAGATCGGTAATGGATATTACCTCTTTTTGACGCGCCTTCACTTAACCTCCACTTAAAGAACTAAGGATGGACTTTGAAGAAGACCAGGAACTCTAGGATGATACTAGGGAAGTGGAGAAGAGATTTTGGCAGGGTTTGGTCGAGCTTTAATGCTCAAATTGGTGTGAGGGGGAGAGGAAGGAGGTGCCCTTTTATAAGGGAGGAGAGGGGCACCTTAGGAAAATCTCAAAATATTATTTTATATTAAGGTAAAATTCGGTTTATAATGGTTCCAAAGGGTCTTATTTCAAATATAAAGTGGGGATGGGTCTAAATCCTCTCATACAATAGGATTTAGACAAGTTTAGGTTATTATTTTAACCTTATCAATTAGATTTAACTCTAAGTTAAATAATTTAACTTTTACCATGTCTTTTTGTTTTCTTACACTATATGGTTAATAAACTTACCATAACAAACCAAACGAACCCCAAGTTGTTTATTATTAATATATCTATCATTATCTAAGTCATTTGTTTGAACCTTATATTTTTAGGAATTAAATAACAATTAATAATATAATATTTGTTTTAAAAACTAATTTATGTCAATTTTGACACTATTTGGTACATGATTTTTATGAAATTCATAACAGAATGATAAGTTCGAAAAAAGTTACTTAAATAAACAATAACATGTCATATTAACCTATAAAATTAGTTTAAGTCATAAAAAGTCTCAAATTACATTTATTTGGGCATTTATAACATCAATTATGTCAATATTTCATTAATAAGACAATTACTGCATCATCTTTGTGTCATAATAAATGATAATTATTTATCCTTAAAAATTATAAATAAATTCCTATGATGTAGATAATTGTATTATATTTCTGGAGACTATTAATGTTCTAAGTTTCATGAAGTTTATCACTAAATTAAAATTATTATACTTATAAGATTTAAGAAAGTGACATGTTGTCACATTCTTTGGTTTTAATAATAATTAAATTATTTTTATGGAAAAAAGTCCATAAAATGAATCTAATCCGACCCTTAGGTTATATGGGTCTATTTTATCCATCCAATAGTATTTTTCCAAGTGTTAGGGTAATTTTATAATCTTATATTTACCCTTAATTACCCGATTTACCTTTAACTATAATAAATAAAATTTACCGTAGTTACTATTCACAATGCCCAAAAATAAAAAAGTAGCTTATTAACATAATTTGGACCCACTGATTCCAAATATGGAATCCATTTTTCCAAATTCAATACACAAAATATGCAGAAATTAAATTAAAATTAATCACGTTGTCGAAAGAAAATGGGTTTTTCTTTAAAACATTACAAAAGATTGAATTGATTTAACCTACGAATTCAAGGTAAAATCAATGCTAATGACATACATTATATTAAATGGTAAAAATGTATTGTATTTATACTTTAAAACCATTCAATATTATAATTTAACCACATAAGATATTACGATGAAAAAAGTTGTTTTTAATTAAAATATAGCGTGTTTTTACTATTCATTAAAATATGAAAGTTGTAGGAAAAATATCAAAACTTTATCTAATGTAAATTTTTATATCCTGATTCAAAAGAAGAATTTTATTTTGTCAAATTGAACTTATAAACATGTCAAAAACTAGATTTAAAGTCGGTGCGCCATCAAAAGGCGGCAAAACTGCATTTTTTGAAAAATACTTATTTTACCCGAAAAATTTATTTTGTTCTTATACCATGTTCTAGAAAATGTGTAAGATGAATAATAATGTTATAAAATTCAAAATTTATTTAATAATATTCATAATGGCTAGTTCATAATAATATTATAATAATATATCATTGTTTAGTAAAACTCAGTATTGCGTACAACACACGCTATCGAGGAAGGTCGCGATTGCGTGTAATGCAAGACGAGTCAGGGTTGCGTATTAAGAAAGAATCCTTTGTTGTTTCGTATAACATAATCCAACCATATTTCATCTATACATTGAATATATATATATATATATATATACTCAATGTTGCGTAGAATAACTATTATCAAAATTGTGTGTAACACGATCCAAGAATAGTGTTGCGTATACTGCAAGCTAATACGGTGTTGCGTATAGCGTAAGGTAATCTTGGTGTAGCATACAACACAAGACATTAATGAAATTAAAAGAATATTTTTCATAAAATCTCAGGGTGTTACAAGATTCCCGTTGATGTGCGGCTTGTAATGTTCAATCATTAGATGGTAAGTAAATAAATAATATTTATTTAGAAATTTACTTCATTAATAAATTGATATAATAAATTATTTTTAGGGTTTATGGTATCCCATCGATGATATCATGGGTGATGCTATCCACAAGGCATGAGAGGTGTCTATGCATGAGCATTTTTGTCATTTTTTGCACAATTTGAGAAGGACAACCATTAAGAAAGCAAGAATGACAGTATTTGATGAGTCATGTAGAGCCCATCGACCAGAGTACATTTCATCTCACATTTGGGATGAATTATGTTCACACTGGTTGAGTGGTGGATTTTAGAGGAGATCTTCATTGGGCTGACAAAACCGGGGGAGACAGGAGGTGACACATCGAGCTGGTAGCCGTAAATTTAGTATGCATAGAGAGAATCTGGTAAGCATCTTTTTTAAATATTTTTTATAACATTAAAGATAAATAGTTTATTTTATATTCATACAGGCAGTCAAGCATCTTAATATTACAGAGTATGATGTTTATCAGAGGATGTACAATGATCCATCCATTAAAGAGATTAGAGGTGATCACTAGCATCAGATTGTGGTCAGTATTATTTCTTTTTCAGTTTGAAAATTAACTGCATATAATATTTTCACTATTATAATTTCAAATTGAAATAGAAGGAGTCATATGAGGCCGTGAACTCTTAGACACGGGTTGAGAGTCAGGCTGAGACGGATGATCAGACTAGTGCCCACCATTTCGATGAGGCGACATAGATGCAGGCAGCCCAGTATGCCTTCAAGAAGGGACGAGTAGTTGGTATCGACTCTTATTTGACTCCTGGGACTTATTATGGTACTGTTGTGATGTCGGAGTCTGGCTCTAGGGGAGCTCGTGGAGAGGCATCATCTTCTGGCTCACAGTATCAAGAGTAGTTTAGAGTTCAAACTGAGCTTATAAATAGTTTCCATAAGCAGCAGGAAGAGATGCGTCGGCAGCACGAAGAGGATAAGTGTCTATGACAGTATTAGTAGCACGAGAAGATAGAGTACATGTGCCATCTGACTCGTAGTTTAGGGATGGAGTTTCCTCCACCATATCCTCTAGAAGACTATCCCCCCAGTGATTTTTCTGTTCTGTTAAAAACATTTGAATTGAACATTTGTTGTAATATTAATTATTTACAATTTTTTTCTTTTATATTGGTGCAAATATTGCATAATTTTTTTTTATTATTTTAAATATTTAAATATTTTTTATTTATTATTAAAGTTATATTTTTTTAATGATTGTTTATTTTAATAATAATAATAATAATAATAATATTTTATGATTTTTTTTGTGAATATTGAGAATTTTAATATTTTTTATTTTTTATTATTTTAATAATATTAATATTATTTTTTCATTAATCATAATTTTTTTTTATTTTATTAAGTATTTGTGACATGAACCCATCTAAAATAGATTATATATATATTTTTTAAATGTTTTTGTGACAGGTGACTTTACCGTGGAAAAAACGTTTTTATGATGGGCCTATCGCAACAAGTTTATAACATAAAACTATTTGCGGCGGGCCCACATCCCATCGCAAATACTTTTTTTGAAAGGCCTATCGCAACAGGTTCTTGTATATATAATTTATTTAATTGGAGAGCTATTTGCGACAGGAACACTTCCCGTCACAAGTAATATTTTTTGCGACGGGGCTGTCGTAAAAAATACTAGTTGCGACGCCGTTTTCTACAACGTGATATTTGTGATGGGCCCCCGTCGCAAAAGAGTTTTTGTGATGGGATCCCGTTGCAAATATCCCATCACAAATATCAAAAATTCCAGTAGTGTTTTACCTACTTATGAATGTAGTCCTTGGTATATCAGAAGTATGAAATCTTAGAAGATGATACCTTGATCTTAATTTGATCTTTGAGAAAACAAAATCTCCTCTAAATTGGTAAAATAGATCATTGATATTCAGAATTGGATACCGGTACTTCATAGTCATCTATTTTAACATCCACTAATCAACACACAAGCATAGAGTCATGTCATACTTCTTTTCAAACCACATCTAAGAACCACAAGGTGAAGTGCTCTGAAAAATAAACCCCTTATCCTACAAATCATTTAGTTGAGTGTTGATCTCCTGCATATCTATAGGTTATATTCTATATGGTGTAATAGAAAACGACTCAACCCCCAATATGAGATCAATTATAAATTACACATCTCTCTCAGGTGGCATCCCTAAAAAGTCTTCAAGAGAGACATCCTGAAAACTATCCACCATAGGAGGAAAGAAGTCCTTATCTACACCTCCATCATCCAGTAATAGACTTGCAACCTGGGTTGTGGTCTCTCCCAGTTGCAAAGTAATTGGCCCTACTCGGTCTTTCAGAATATCCCACTCCCCATAGTGAATGTTGTGGTCACCCTTAGGAGATATAAACTTCATCATCCTATGGTAACAATCAATGTGATCTCAGTATACGACTAGAAAGTCCTTACCCATAATCAGGTCAAATCCTGAAATGTCAAGAATATAAATATCCCATAGAAAATAATACTCCCAATCTTAAAAGAACATCCCTTTCATAGGCATATTTCCCTAGATTATACTCCAAATGGTGTAAATATCATCCTCGTCCCACTCACAAATTCCACCATAAGGCTCAATCCGTTAACAAGTTTTTCATATATAAAGGAATGAGAGGCACTAATATCAAATAAGTCACAAGATAATGTAGAATCTAAAAGAAGAATAAATCTCACTATTGATGGTCCATCCTCGATATAAAAAAGTACATGATGCAATTAATGTAATTTTCTTACCCATATTCCCAATAATTTTGTCTAACTCCCCTAAGCGTTTCCACCCTACCGATATAGGAACTCTTTTCCAAAAGTACCACATCTATTTCCTTTACTGCCTCTTCCAGTAGAACTCTAGCTATTTGACTAGTAAGGTGTTGAAGATCCCCTTACTATACTATAATTATATCTAGGTGCCCCATGATTACACGTCTGGCTCTAGTTCCTCTAGAACCCCTCTAGACGAACCATCTTTCCATAGGCTCAATACTCAACCGATGGCTAGGGACAACACTTCCAAAAGTGTACCTCCCTACCAGACTGGTGGAAAATTACTTGAAAAAGATCTTGAGTAACTGATCCCCCTGATTTTACATTCTTCTTCCCACTATTCTAAAAGAAAATATCATAAAAATGATTCCTAATCTTAGAAAAAGTTCATCCAGACCATCCAGAATAAACCACTTATCCACCACTAGAAGCCTCCTTCAGGCTCCCCTCTGAAATGAGTGCCTGATTCAAAACTTCTAGAAACTTCTTCAAACTTAAGATATTGTAATGGTATTTAATTTCACAATTATGTCCATCCTAAAACCATTTTTATGAAGTAGATTCATATTCCACCAATGTTGGAGAAAAACATTGAAAATCTATGAAGTTTCCAACATAGTCCATCACATACATACTCCCCTGAGTCAATCTCATGAACTCATCTACTCTCTCCTATCTCAACATCTCTAGATATAAGTTCTTCAAGAAAATATCTTGAAAGTACTTCCAATCCATAGTCTCTAGCTGATCCATCTTGAGTCTAGATATCCCACAAACACTTCACCGGACCACACAACAGATAAGTAGCCAACTTGACTATCTTCTTAGAAGAAGTCTCCAAGTGGTCAAGTATAATTTGAACATGCTTAATCCAAAACTCATCTTCCTCAGGACCAACTTCTATAGTAAAAATTTGAGGGTACTGAAGATGGAACTCTCTCATTAGGTTTGACATGATTTGCACAACCCTTCCTGGGTCTATTTCTAATAATTACATGAATCGAGCAAAGTTCTCTCATAACTTCTCCCCCACTTCCTCAACCTGCACTATTGGTGCCTCAGGCTCTACTACTGGTGTAGCATCTCAATCCATATCCTCCTATAAACCTATCAAGAGGAATACTCATAGATAAATATCTTTAAAATACCAAACACATGTATTAGGAATCATAACACAAATTATTCAAATTTACATAAGAGGAAAATCATAATAAGATAAAAAAAATTTATTTTCCATAAATCTTGCCACATGGTCAAAACTGAGGATCTATAACTTACCTTAATATTCCAAAACCTAGGTCCATGTTAACATGAGTAAAAACATTATTATTATTAAAATATTCACATTAGTTACCCTTTTGTTCACATTTTTCATTATTTTAAATTCTCACTTTCATGTTAGGAACATTTTTCATTTCAATTTCAAAAGAAAATAAAAATAGATCAAGTTCAAAAACATACCTAAAACCCACTTTCCTCTGCGTGAATAAAAATGATGCATGTCCAAAAATAATCTTGAGTGCCTAGAATGATGCATGAAAACTCAACTCTCATTCCATAATGAGCCACAAGTCAATTCTCATCAATTTTTTGAAACAATAATTACATCACACAACAATTTTGTCACTCATGGTGAAATTATATTCAACTGTAAAAATGAAAAACAATAACAAAAATCCCATCCTAGCTACTTGGGTTTTACCCATTACATGGGTTTTCAACTCCCATGAACGATCTCATGACCAAGACCTAACTCTTCTTAGTTTCATGTATCCCTTTCCCAAATAATAAGAAAAAATATAAAGAAAATAAAACTCCTCTAATACCACTTTGTGATGTTCTGATCCGAGTTCCATCCACCAGTGACCCAAGCTGGTCAGTCACATGGCCTCAAGCGCACCTCCCCATATGCCAGATGCTACTGACTAGTAGTGAGGGTCTGATATGTCAATCTTGGGGAGACTATACCATATTTTATCAGAGTTATAAACCATTGAAGATAAATAAATAAATAGATTAATAAAAATAACCACAAAAATACCAATATATCATGATAATCTAAGAAAGAAATAAAATATCCTACTAAAGAAAAAGTCATGACATGTTAAGTATGTGTCAAGTGTTTAAAATGAAACTCAAAAGAAAAGCACTTACAAATCTTGTGTAAGTCCCAAACCACATCTAGTTCCATCATCCATTCTCTATACTGACTCATCCATCTAACACTTGGCCTTTTCCCTTAACCTATCATGCATCCAGGATGTCTATTCGGGTACTAATCAGGAATCTTGAGTAATGTGTGAGTAAAAATTGATAGTCCACCACCAATGATTTCCAAAATAAATGCAGTCGATATAAAGTTTATGCAGTTGTATAAAGAAATAATTATAATGAATAATTAAATAGTTATCACATTATCATTTATTCTTTATTTATTCATGAAAACTTTTGGGTTCCTGAGGACACCTAAACCTCAATACTTTCTTCGGATCATACCAGAGTCTGAACTATCTCCATGGGATATCATACATCTAAATTCCATTGTTTCTACTCATTATCACAATTAATATTTGGATAAAATTCACAAGACAAGTAAATCAGTCTGGCATAACTAATGTGAAAAAGTAATCTAACCACAAAGGTCTAAAGTGGGTAAGACTAACAAAGTATACAAGATTACTTAGCAAAGGGAAAATATATTAGGGTCATTTATCTATCCCAACTCTAAGATCTATCATGGTCTCTGGGAAATCAAATATAATCTCACATGGTATTCTTTCTCAAAGGCTCTCATGGTCCTTCAGAAAACAATATATAAGCTCCCTCAATCTTCTATCTTGAAGGCTCTCATGGTCCTTTGGAAATCATTGAGAAATCTCTCACAATATTCCTTAGTTAATATCTTGATCAAACCCTAGTTAACCCATGTGGTAATCAATACCAACTTAATCACAAACAATATCTATTTCTCTAATAATTCTATTAATTAATTACACAATCAATTAATCATTCATATTTCCATTAATTAACCAAATGATTTTTTAATCACATATATCTCATTAATTTATTCCATAATTAATTAATCACAAACCTTCAGTTAATTAATTCAATAATTAATTAACTATATAATGTCCATGAATTAATCCAACAATTAATTAATAATTTCACAAGTCAACATATAATAATTAATTCATCAATTAATTACTCAAAAATTTAAAATTCAACAATTCAATTATTAACCCAACAATTAACTATCCCAAATTTACCTATTCATTACTTTGATAATTAAATCACTAATTAATTATCCTAATTCTATAATTTCCATTATTCAATCAAATCTGAAATTTCTCAATTAATTAATTGATTCCATAAATTAATTCAATTTGGAATTCCAATAACTAAAAAAAATCTATAAATTATTCAATAACATAAAAATAATTGACAATAATACTATGGGATTTTTATAATAGAACACCAACATTAATTCAATGATGAACAATCACACAATGGAAATCCCTAAAAAATTCTGCTGAGTAAGAGCGTAGAACAAGATCTGGATCTACGACCCTAAATCCAGATTAAAAAATTCATGAATTCTTAGATCTAGGTATAGATCCAAAATCCAAGATCTATATTCATCAAATCTAGATCTATATCTATAAAAAAAGGATAATATTACAATAAAATAACATAAAATTTCAGGAGGATGAATGGGAACACAACTTGATATGATTAACTTTCAGAGAGGGGAAAATATCTTCAATCCGGGATTCAAATAAAAAATAACATTGGTTTAAAAGGATTGGAATTCATCTTAATATCTCCAAAATCATTTAAGAGAAACTAGGTTCAAATGGATTTTGATTTGGTATTAAAATGGTGGTTCATAAATTTTAAAAATTAATTTTTAGGAGACTTTAATTCCCACACACTGTTTTTTGGGAATGGGTGCATGGTTTGACTTAAATGTGTACCTATTTTATAGGGGAAAATAGTTACCCCTAAGAGAGAATAGGGTTTGAAAAACCATGCACCAAACATAAAATTTCTATATTTATAGGGTTTCAAGGTTAGCTAGACCGGGGTACATGGTTTTCCCTAACTGTGCGTCAACTGTGCACAAACCTTTTTATTTCATTTTTCTAAAAATTAAACCCAAAAAAATCCCAAGGTAAAAACCAAATAAAAATTAATCAATACTAAATATAATATCACCTGAAAATAAGGTTGATAATACTCTATAAAATTTCAGGATCTTACAATATATTTCATATACCATGAAGTTTACATATCTTTGATATTTCTCATACATAAAAAAGTAGATAAATATCAAAGGAGACTAGATGAAATGAATTGAAAGCATTAAAAACTATCTGATAGTATTTCATAATTAGAAATTGGATGAGTTCCAAGTAAATTAAGAAATATTAATACAATATTTGAGGTGATATAAAACTATTCTTCTTTTAGAACAAGATTGATCTAGTATCATATTAATGGTAATGTGATATTTAAGTAAGGAATATTATAACTATTAATGTCCACATGAATATAAATAGAGTAAATTTTGGTTATTGATGCAGGTTATGATACATCATATCAATGACCTTTCCTAATATGATTTCATTATATTAGTTATGTTTTATTTTAATAGTAAAACCATGAATATGGTGTTAATTGAGAAGTTAGGATTTGAAAAAGGATCATAGTGGTAAATACATAGGATATCATATATTGAGATATTTTAATAGATGGGTGAGGTCATGGTAAGAAGACTAGCCATAGAGAATTATCTATGTACTAATCAGTAGCACATAAAATGTCCTAGAAAAAACACTTGAATCCTTTACTCAATAGAAGCATGTTTATCCTTTGAAGCTAATAGTTTGGTTACTAGTTCGATTTAGTAAAAGTGGGATTATTTTGAAGTTTGTTCTATAGAACTAACTAAATTTGTACATTTGATAACTATTATATTCTAGATTTTAATATTATGCAATTTCTTATCTTCTCCTGGTCATTCTTCTATGTGATAGTGTATGTGATAATGTCCAAGGACACTTTTCATGTCAATAGCACATTGTAGTTTTCAATTATTATGAGATACATCATATTCTATGATAGGATACCCTAAACCAATGTTTTATGGTTGGATTAAATTATCTGATGGAAAATATATGAAATATTCTATTAGGGATGGGAGGTCCATAATACATTAAGAATACATGTCATGGTATTCACCCTTGGTAATCTCCTACAAGGGAGGTAATGATAACGGTCACAAAAATATAAACTCTATATGTTTCATGTTTCATTGGATGCTCTTATATAAGGAGATGAGTAATGATCCTTTTAATATCTCCATATCATTGATGGAATACAATATCTACCTTAATTTTGTGTCTATGGAATTTTATTAGTTTATTTAGTTCCATAAATTTAAAGAAAGAGAGTCTAACATATAGGTAGATAACACAATAATTACTACCATGTTGATGTGAGATATCATAACAAATGGAATATAATATATGGTATGAGTTCAAAGGAAGTATAGGTTGATGTTAACTAATTTCAATACGGATTTCTTAACATGTTTTTAGATTCTAGACTTTAAATTTATGTATTTTAACATAATGCTACTAAGAAAGGGTCATAGAGGGTCACACACTAAGTGTATAAAAAAATATCAGTTAATTTCTATATGCTTTGTTGCACCACGGGCCTCCAACATGGAGTAAGACCCAGCACCTAGGGCTGCTAACCACGCGTAAGCCCCTGTTTCCTCTTCGGGCCACTCAACACGTAAGCCCCTTTCCGCTTCTCATGGACGCACCCTTTGCGACGTGATCGTCTGGTCCCTGCTGCCTCTTGTTTCTCACACCGAGCATGACTCACGTGGGCTTAGAACGCGCATCGACCATGACATCCTCCTATGGGCCGCCTCAGAGCGTAAGCCCCATCCTAGCGAACTACGTGGACTTTGATCCGTGCTAACGCATGGTACATAGGAAGCCTCCACGAGGTTCAAGCCCACTGCCCGGTCGTTCCGACTTCTTCACATCGGTTTGCCAACCCTATGGGCCACCTCAGAGCGTAAGCCCCAAAGCCCTCGTCCTGCATGATGTTAAACTATATGACCTCGTCCCGCATGAAGTTAAACTATATGCCCTCGTCCTGCATGAAGTTAAACTATATGACCTCATCCCGCATGACGTTAAACTGTATGCCCTCGTCCCGCATGACATTAAACTGTATGCCCTCGTCCCGCATGACGTTAAACTGTATGCCCCGAACTACGTGGACTTTGATCCGTGCTAATGAATGGTACGTAGGAAGCCTCCACGAGGTTCAATCCCATCACTCAGTTGTTCCGACCCCTCCACGTCGGTTCATACCCACCATCATGGGCCGTCTCAGAGCATAAGCCCCATACCTGACACCCACGTGTCGCCATGACCTCTCCCTCAAGCCCACGTGCCTCGGGAAGCTCATGCCCTAGCCCGGAGATCTTACTCCCTCCAGGTTCCAATCCATGCATTCATTCCCATGGGTCGCCTCTTCAGGTGTCCCACCACCCACCGAACTACGCAGTCTTTGATTCCTTCCATGGGGATACGTAGGAAGTCTCCATGAGGTTCAATCCCATCACTCCATCACCCATCCCGATCCTTACCCGGGCCGCCACATCCCGGTGGGATCATGCCACCCCATTCCACTCCATAGTATCCAGGAAGGCACCCACGTGCTGTCCCTAATATCGGTGTTCCCCCTAGGGGGTCCTTCAATCTGATACACTTTCAGTGTTCCGATCAGTCCGATCCATCTCCAAAAGACGTTAAACTCACGACATACACCGTGTTAAACATGGGAAGCTGAGGAAAACCTTAGATGGTACACAATTCCCCGCGTTCGATGTGGGATGCCTCAGGATTCCGAGCCCTCGAGAAGCCCTATGATAAGGGACAGAAGACAGACATGCAAATCCTCAGCGTCAAGGCGCACCGACGACACCCCAGTGTGACCATTCTCCTCACCGAAGGTTGCTGCCCCGACCAGACCCCTTGGAGCGTCTCGATGGAAGCAGCGTAATTAACTGGCATCGATGTAGATATGGTGACGGGAACGAGCTTCACTAAACCGTCTTAAATATATGAGGGAGACCCGGACTAGGTGACGAGCTCTGAGGAGGAATCCACGGAAGGAAGAACCGACATCCCATCATCCCGGTTTCGATCAAGGAACAGACGTCCCTGAACAAGGAATGAATGTCGCCCGCCTTTGGAAAGAGGGAATGCGGGGCAACAAGCCGCGCATCCCCCCCCCCCCCCGCGTGATGTACGCACGCGCGTGCCCCAGTGTAAAAGCGTCGGAAAAAATGACTTAGGATACTAGTTGGTCACTTAATCTTCCCCTAACAAATGCCTCACAACCCCATGTATGGACATGTGAAAAAATATGTTTATTTCCACTCTATAACTTGAAGGGAATACTATTTTTCACTTTAGTTGACACTTGGTTTAGTATGTATGATGTCGTCTGTAATGAATATACCCAAAATGATAATGAACGTCTTGCATGGATCAATATAAACTGTATAATTTCCAGTAATATATGGTTTCTCTATTTACTAAAACCATTCCACTGTGTTGTATAAGGTGGTGTGAGTTGAGATAAATCGCTTATTACTATAGAAAGTCACTAAAATCTTGGTTAAGATATTCACCATCTTGATACGGTCAAAGTTTATTTATCTTTTTTTAACAAAGATGATTCTCAACATCATTCTTGAACTCTTTTAAATTCTCAAAGGATTCATACTTATAGATCATAATGTAGATATAATTGTACATACTCAACTCATTACTAAAACATATAAAGTATGAGACTCCACATCTATATTCTACATGAAAAGGTTCACACACATTGGTGTGTACCAATTCTAGAATATTTGGGGCCCTTTCACCTTGAACACTGAATAGTGGTTTGTTCATCTTTCCCTATAAACAAGTGTGTCATCTTTCAAGTGGTTTTAGCTCAAAAGAGTATAAGTAACCTTCTTGACAGAGCTTTGTCAAAGGATTATCAATTACATGAACAAGATGGTTATTCCACAACTGGGTGTTATATGTCTCACATATATTTATTTTGTTATCAAATTTTAATATTTAGTTTTTACTATTTAATACAAAAATACCAATATTCAATTGTTCCATACAATATCATATGATTTATTTATAAAAGTAGTGCCCCTTATTTCCAAAGATGAAAATAAATACATCCGCATCTAAAAGAGAAATGAAAATGATGTTCTTCGTAACATTAGGCACATAAAACAATTCTTTAAAACCAAAATAAATCTTTTTGTTAATGTGAGGTTGTAGTCACCAATGGCTAGAGTAGTCAGCCTTACTCCATTGGTATCCTATAGATCTACCTCATCTCTGGAAAACTTATGAAATCTACTTGGTTCCTCTATTAGGATATAAATGTGATTAACACATGCATTATCTAATACCCAACATACATATATAGAAATATTACAATCAATAACGAGTGCACCTGAAGCTTCCACTTTCTTCATGGTAGGGTTCAATTCCTCTTACAATGGCCCAATTTCCCAATGAAAAACATACCGCATCCTGTTCCATTCCTTGCCTCTGGATCTTCTTATTCTTGGAAGGATAATTCTCTAGAGCTTTAGACATGGAATTATTATTCATTACCTTTTCCATTTTCTTCCCCTTCTTATTCACCATAATTACCATGAGTTTTTCATGATCTATGTATTTATCAACTAAGTGAATAAGAGTAAGAAGTTTTGAAAGTTTATTCTCTATATTTCTCATAATATATTTCACAATAAAACTAAAGAAGTTTTGGGGTGGTGGGGACAAAATGTGATCTTTTTGAAACTCACAAAGGATATTAATACCCAAGATTTAAAGGAACTCAATGTATATAATCATCTTGAAAACATGTGTCCCAACTACTATCGACTCTCCATGCCTGCATGTGAACAGTGAATTAGAGATCTTATATCTCCTTGATCTTTTCTTCTCTTGATAGAGATCACAATGGTGATAGATGATTTTATACATATCCATAACCTCGTATTGCTTTAAAATATTATTGGATATGGAGGACATCATGAAATGTTGAGCATCTGTTGTATCATCCACATGTATCAAATAGAGAGATACTTCTTCCTCACAAGCCTCTTTGGAAAGAGACTCAGGAAGTGGGGTTTCCATCACATATTATTTATGTTATTGGAATAGAAAAATATATAAGTGCCTACACCTTTATTGTAAATTCATATTGGTGAGAAGTTTTTCCTTTTCTATAATGGATCTCAATGGTATTGTTGAAGTTATTCTATTTTCTATTTCTACAAATTAAGAGAAGATTATTCTTACATTTTTTATTATAAAAATATATTAAAAAATAATTTAATTAAATTCTATTGATCTCCTTTGGTTTTTTTGTAACCAAATAACCCTCACCATTAATTTAAAAATATCTTATCGTTTAGATATTTGAGTGGAAAGTATCCCTATTCCCCACATCATAACCCAAACTTGGGCATGAAGAGTTATTTGAAGAGTTTTAGGTTGGCGTAACCTACCAACTATATTAACTCAAAGTTTCTTGATCTGTTGAGTGGGAACCCCAATCCTAAAATCATAAATAAATATTTCATCAACATTTTCATCTTAGTTTCACCATGTTTTGTTTGTGCGGTCAACCCTTGATTTAAATCATGTTAATTCAAACCAAGACATTAAGCTAAAATATTCATGATAATTGGAAGACCCCCTACTTGGGCTAGTCGAGAAATTTGAACTATGTGGTCAATTCTAACCTATGTTTTGTAAGGATATTCCGACTTTATAATTTAATTGAGGCATTTTACCTTTATTCATAAATACCATTTTATCACATGCCATGTTAATAATAAATTTATTTAACTTAAGTGATAAATCATGCATGATAAAACATTCATACATAATCTGGTTATTTATCATTCCATATTGCATGATTGTTAATTCATTTATTAAATGATCATCCAACATCCAAAAACATAAATAATTAATCATGACAATGACATAAATAAATAAAAAAGTGGAATTATCATGAAATTATATATTAGTTAGTTTATATAGTTGATGATAAACTAACCCTCCCAATGGGAAAACACCATGAACCATAGCTTGTTTTGTGTTGCAGCATTCCACCTTTCTTCCTATATATCGTCTTGATTGGTTTCTCCCCAACTAATCAGCTCATACCACCTCCTATATCCTAGGATCTCCAAATTTACATAAGATTTTACTCACATAAAGGTGAGGGGATCCAATAGATTTTATAAAGGAGGTATACATAAAAGAAACTGCGGGCATGCATGCCCATACATACTAAGAATGAGGGGATAAAACACAGGCCATCAAGTTTCATTCACACAAGAGAATCTGCCTCCATGAGTCTCTCCCCCTCCACCGGTAGAGAATTCATTCATTAATTCATTTATATATTAATTGTTTGATTAATTGTTATTTTTTCACACACAAATGGAAATGGTGGATATACCAATGGATTTTTCCCAATGGTTTTTATAAACCGTTAAAGTAGGGATATTGAGAGGTCTTTACCCAACAGTCTCAATAAACCGTTATAATAGAGAGTTTTAGATGAGTTTTAAAAAACAGTTTGATAAAACCGTTGGGATATGTGAGACTTTACCCAACAGTTTTATAAAATTGTTGGTAAATGTGAGTTTTAGGAAGCCTTTGCCAATGATTTTTTAAACCGTTGGTAAAGATTACCTTTTCCAAAAGTTTTAAAAAACCATTGGGAAAGTTTTCCCCTAAAATTTTCAACATCCCCAATCCCCCACTCCAGCCGATTGCAGACCTAAAGCCGAGACACATAGCTCTCTCACTCAGAAAATTATTCCACCCTTCAATCAGAAAATTGTTTTGTTCTGCACTTCAAATCTGTAAGTGGTACCTTAGGTTCAATGTTTTCCATATATTTTTTGTTTGTTTTATGTTTTTATTTGTCCTAAACCCAAGGTCCGTGTGGTATGGTATACCCAATAATTGCAATTTGATTTGTTTTCTATTTTTTTATACACTTCAACTGTCATGATTTTGTGATTCAACTTTATTTGAATTATTTATATCCACTAATTTGTAGAGTTAGTGAACCATATGAAGGGATTGGGGATGGTTAGAGTAGTGGTGCAGGTGGAGGTGAGGTGGGGGGGGGGTTGTGTAGGTGGGGGGTGGGCTGTGTAGGGTGGGGGTTTCAGTGGGGGGGGGGATGTGTAGGGGGAGTCTGCTGGGGTGAGGTGGGTGGGTGGAGGGGGGGGGGGTGTATAGGTGTGTGTGTGTGTGGGGGTGGGGGAGTGCAGGTGGTGGGGGGTGCAGTGGGTGGGGGGGGAGAAGGTGTGTAGGTGGGGGTGTGCATGTAGAGGGGACGTGCAGTGGGTGGAGGGGGATGTGTAGGTGGGGGTGTGTAGTGGGGGGGGGGATCTTTTTGAGAGTGAGGTGGGGGGGGGGTGCAGGTGCAGGTGGGGGTGGGGGAGGGGGGGGCTGGGCATGTGGGGGGTGTAGGTGTGTGTGTGTGTGGGGGGGGGGAGGGGAGTGTGCAGGTTGGGGGGGGGGGGTGGGTGGGTAGGTGGGAGTTTATTGGGGGTGAGGTGGGGGGGGGGGTGGGTGGGTGGGGGTGGGGGTGGGGTGGGGTGGGGGGGGGGGGCTGTACAGGTGGGGGTGGGGG
Organism: Viscum album; assembly: GCA_963277665.1. Lineage (NCBI taxonomy): Eukaryota > Viridiplantae > Streptophyta > Magnoliopsida > Santalales > Viscaceae > Viscum > Viscum album. Next base: position 221,226,095 of record OY728119.1, read on the forward strand.
GGCTCTGCAGGTGGGGGTGGGGGGGAGGGGGGATGGGAAAGTGGGGTGGGGGGGGGGGGGTTGTGCAGTGGGTGGATGTGAGGGGTGTGTGCAGGTGGGGGGTGTGCAGGTGGGGGGGGGGATGTGCAGTGTGCAGGTGGGGAGGGGGGTGTGCGGGGGGGGGGGGGGGGCTGGGCAGGGGGAGTCTGCTGGGGGTGAGGTGGGTAGGGGGGCTGTGCAGGTGGGAAGTCATCACTTCCATAGTTCACCAATAAGCACTGAGAATTCATCACTTCTAGAGATTTGGATAGGTCTGAGGCCTCTTTGATTTTGGTTCTTGTTTAGTCATCTTGATGAGTAAGGAATCACATGATCTAAAAGTGACATCAACTATATAAGATGAATTCC